>VZRV01001881.1:1038498-1142698 GCA_013398115.1 Falcunculus frontatus | reverse complement strand
TTCCTTCCTTCCTTCCTTCCTTCCTTCCTTCCTTTTTCCCCTCTTACATTTTCTTGAGTGATATTTTTATGCTTTTATATTACTATATTCCTATAGGTAGTAATAACCAAAACTGCTACATACCTTCTTTCCATTGCAATCAAATTGTTGCAAAATAAACCTGCATATATATTACAGACACTGATCATTCAGTGTTGTCTCGCTCTAATCCACCCCAAGGGATCTGTTACCAAGAGCCTGGGCTGCCCTTGCCTTCAGGGGTGGGTGGTAACCCTCCTATACAGGAGAGTTTCAGAAAGGCAGAAGCAGTGACTTTATTTCTGCTGCAAAGTTGCTGGAACACTTTCAGGAGCTGGGAAATTGTGACAGTCAGGGCTTGCCCCTGTGCATGGGCTAGCTGGGCAGGCAGCAGGTTGCTGTGGGACCTGTATGAAAAGAGGAGCACAGTGCCATAGCTGAGGCCAGGGTGAACCCGTACTCAAACCTGCTCAGCCTGTGGCCTGCATGTGATCCTGGGGATCTTTATTTTGGTGTTCTGTGATGATTTCCCAGTCACAAAATGAGGAAAAATGACATTTTTGCAGATGTCCAGCTGTGTATGCATAAACAGCAGTCAGCACTCTCAGCCCTCCCCTGCACTCAATTAACACATATTTTAATGGCTGCATTAACCCTTGTTCACTGCCTCACTCCCACTCTCCAACGCCTTCATGGACCATCTTCAGGACAACATTTCTCAAAATCGCCTTTCCTCAAGAAAACTCCCCGCTTTGGGGGAGGTGTAGACAGGCTTGTGGGTTGCTGCAGTCACTCCCATCCCCACATCCCCCATTCTCCATGCTGCCAACAGCTTGTTCATATGGGGCCATACTGAGTGCGTTTGTTCAAGTCTACGCTCCCAACAAGGGCTATTTATCAAGCCTACAAGATTCAAAACTGCAAGACCCTGAATTTCATAGTCATTTGCAGCATCAGAAGCTGCTAATGGCCCATAAAATTTAGCAACTTCTCCATAAGCTGCTGGTTAATGAAAAATCGGTTAAATTGTTCACAGATCAGCTGGCACGGTGCCCTGTGATTCACAGGATGCTTTCCTTGGCAAAGGTTAGATTAACTGTGCTGGGGAAGCAGGGAAAGAATTTGGGGTATTTTGCTGGAGGCTGTGACTTTTCCTTGGTGGGAGGAGGGGAAAGAATCCCCACACCAGCCATTGCAGGATGGGATCCTCTCAGATGTGCCAAGAGCACTCTCAGGCACTGCCCCAGTACAGGTGCCAAAGCTTCCGCTACCAGGATTAAAGTCAGGCTTTGTGAAAGGAGAGGAGTTCAATTCAGTGAGGCAGTTTTGTAGTGATGGATGCACATTCAGTGAGTGCCCGTTCTGATTTTGAGCTGAAACCACAAAGCTGACTTTCCCCTTTCTGGGACAGCTGCACGCTGAGCAATGGGGAGTCCCTGCCTGCACATTCCTGCAGCTCTGTGGGTTATGAAGGCTGAGCAAAAGGACATCACAGTACTTAGCCAGCCTCCTGCAGAGCCTATTTTGCCTTGTGTTGTCCCTGCTGCTGCTGCTGTTGCCTCTCACAGCCACTGCTGCTGTACCTCTAACCAGTTTCATGACACACACACACTGTCCTGCGTTTGGGTGCAGCACTGTGGCTGCAGCAGAGAGCAAGGATTTGGCATCCATACAGAAGGAGCAGTCTGATGTCAGAACAAATTAACGCTGCTCACCATACTGACATTGCAAGGCCTCAGCTGTCAGTGCTGGCATTTATGATGCTGTGTATTTTAACTAATTAGGCACTCACAGCCCAGCCAGTGCAATCCATCCATCTTGCAAATGCTGGATGTTTTTGCACTGGCATATGCTACAATAATGAGAATCAATGTTGCTAATGACTTTGCACAGCCCATTTTTCAGTCACCTTTGCAAATCCACATCATGCTGGGAACGCACGGAGGAGAAAACACTGGCCTTAAAATGTGAAAGATGTGTCTGTGCAGGATAAACCCCAGACCTCTGCTGCCCTGGCATGGCTGAAGCACTGTGACAGAAGAGCTGCTCCCACCGAAGCAGACATGAAACTCTGAGAAAGCGATTCCTATTGCAGGCACTAGAATAGATGAGATTTCTGAGGTTAGAGCCCTTAAACAGGTTTCACTGAATTTTCACACAGTCAGTCGTTCTTTTCCTTGGGCAAGATTTCAGGTTTTCTCTGTTGGTGAGTAGCTGCCTCTTTTTCTCACTCCAATCTGCAAGTTAAATCTTTCCCTTTTCCCTGGTGGGTGAGTAGACAGGGGGCCTGCCCATCAGGTGGTGAGGATGCTGGCTACCTTTCAGCATTAGGGGCTTGGAAAAACAGCAGCTGCCTGCAGCAGTCAAGACAAGAGAATTCCTTCCATCACCTTCAAAAGTGCCATATCCTCCTCAAGAGATTTACCAGATGTTCTGATTAAGGCAGTTCAACTGCAGTGTTTAAAAGCCTTTTCCACCTGCTCCCTGCAAGCTCCTCTCTGTGGGCAAGACTAGCTCTAATTAAATATTCCCTCCTGCTGCGAGGACTCCTCCCTCACCTTTCCAGAAACCAGCATTGTACAGACACCCCCCAGGACTGCTCTGCAGAGACTAACTCGCCTCCCTTTTGTTTTTTCTCCCTTGCAGTGGAAATCAAAGTTCAGGGGATTTGAAACCTGTGCAGTGCAGACAGAACAGGAGAGCTCCTTCCCAAAACCCTCCCTCCAGCACTGACCACCATTCAGAGCCCCCCTGCCTGGCCTTGGGTAGCACCTGTTCTAGTTCTTTCAGCAGTTACCTCCCCCAGAAATGCTCTCAGTGTGTAGGGAGAAGCCTGGAGCCCCACAACCCTTCCCCATCCAGAGTGTAGTCTGACTCGCCAGAGTGGAGACATGGCAGTCCCCAGCTCGCTCAGGTCGGGAGAGTCTTCAGAGACCAGGGTCTCACTCTAGCTGTCTCCTTAGGGGCTGATTCTGAGGGGAGGGACTGGGCTGTGTGGAGGGCACCAAAATGTAGCACAGGAGCAAGGGAGGCAGACAACCTAGGTGCAAAATTAGCTGGTACAAAACTCAGGTGAATCTTGCACTTGCAGGGGCTTCCTTGCTCTGGCACTGTCAAGAAGAAAAGCTCTAGCACCTCCCTCCTGGGAGCCCCACAGCTCTGATGAACAAATCATCAGATAGAGAAGGTCCTACCCCTGTTGCTGAAATAAATGGGTATTTACTCTGAGTCAGAACATGCAGGAAGACCACCTCATAAAGCCCTCCATGGCCATCAGTTCCTTTTCTCTCATATTCCAATAGAAATCAGACATGGGCTTGTTTTAGTGTGTCCTAGAGATTCCGGTTCTTTGTTTCTGAGGGTCCCCCTAGCACAGAGTGGTATCTGGCAGGATCAATAAAATGCCATACCTGGCCTTGAGCCCCACCACCGCCCCACACCACAGCCAGGCAGCCCCTCACCTCCACACACGTCTGCTTGTGCCTTCTCACTGTCTGAGCCTCCATTCTTATTTCTCTTGACGGGCAGACATCCCTGAGCTGCCCACCAGCTGCTGGAGCAGCTTCACCCCTCCTTGAAAAGGCCAAGATAGAAAATCTTCTTAAGCAAATCCTCTGCTGATAAGTGCTATTCAGATGATGGGATTAATATTTTCCCTATTTTGGCGGCACTCAAGCGTGCAGGTGAATATATGCCCATTTAGCATGTTTTTGAGTGGTAAATATGCTTTCCCCCTCCGAAGGGCTCTCTGCCTTTTAACCCTCCCTGTATGACTAGATGCAAGCCTGGGATTTTACTGTCACAGGACTCAGCGGAGCCAATCCCCATAGTAACGGGGCATCCACGCATGAATCCAGAGCTGCAGCAGGTCTGAGTGCTGCAGTGTGCAGTCTAGGCACACGTTCAGCATCAGGGTACACATGTGCATAAGTATATAGCAAACTAATCTGTGCTTTCTCAGCCAATATAGTATGTGCACAAGACAGGTAAATGCTGGTAAGAATGTGACCTCCTTGATGTGCAGAGCTTGCACACGTGACGTATCCAGAAACTGTAAAAATGGTGAAAGAATTGGACACTGCTCCATCAAACGTGCCTATCACAGCCTTAAAATGATCAGAGGATGATTTCCCAACTTGTGTTGTTCAAACAGTTTATATTTGCATTTTTTCCTCAAAAAACATACTCCTCTAAAATGGGACCTGCTGTAGCCTTACCATTAATTTTCCTGGAAGGGCGACAAAACTGTGCAGCTAGCACCACTTACTGGCAAAGCTACAGACACAGGCATTGAACAATTTTGCTTCGCAAGCTTCTCACACAGAAATGCTGAACACAAATCCTAGTGATAGTGTTTGAATAAAATAAATAAATGTAGGACATGATTTCTCCTTTTCCAAGCTGAAAAAAAAGAGGAGGAAACTGAAACTCAACCTAAAACTCCTCTTTAAAACAACTTCCAAATAGCTTTGAGTAACCACAGTTCTTGCAATATAGAGTTATAAACTTTGACCCAATACATTATACTTCTGCATGCTGATGGCACATCTACTTTCAATCCTACCTCTACAGCAATGGACAAAAATCAATGGCCAGTTTGGGAGCAAGGGAGGTGTGTCAGCATCTTTTGATACTTCAAAGGACTGGTGCGTGTCACACAGATGCATATAGATATTTTATATATTTGTGTGTGTGTTTGTGTTTATCTGCCAGAGACATGGATGGGCAACTGTGTCCACCATTTTTAAAACCCCAAAACCTAAGAATCCTGTTTTTAAAACCCCAAGGAAATCAACCCCATTTTGAGATATTCGCCCCTCTGAGCTCTTCCTCATGATTAAGTTGATGAGTGGCTTCACAGTTCCACTTGTGGAGTAGCTGCCTCCAAAACTATTCATGTTCCTTTTATTGTGACCAACAGTTTCTCCTTCTTAACAGAGAACTTTTAAAGCCATGCTCCAAGCTTTCTATTCCTTCAGTACCTATGATTTATTTGGGAAACAAAGCATCAGTTCAGAGGCATTGCAGTGACTTCAACACAAAGGTCCCTCTACAGCACTTTGCTGCATGTCTGGCTTTGTTTTACAAACCCCTTTTCTTCCACCCCATGCTGTCTGAAAAACATGGTAATAGAAAGGAAAAAAGTTCAAGGTTCTTGAAAGCTTTTGCTTAGGACAGAACTTACCTGCATTCTGTAATCTTTTAGGAAGCAGCTGTACATTTTGTTTTAGACCAACATTAATAAATGTGGTCTACAGCCACCTGCTCTGGCTGGACCCCCGCACCCTGATTGTCGCTACCCTGCAGGGCACTAGTCATGGTGCAGTGTCATTATTTTCGTTCTCTAACTGGAATGTGGTTTTTGGTGCCTGATCTCAAATGAATATGAAAAAGTCACATTTTAGAGCGTTGTCATTTAGAAGGATCATCTTGAAAAAGAAGATTCATTAATTAGTTACACTGGCAGTCTCTTTAATTAGGCGTTGCTGAGTACCTTCAGTCTTTGTGATCTTTAGCATTCCTAGCTTGTTATACTTTATTTACATATTTTTTGGACACATACGTAATTCCTAATTAACACTGTAGACCCTACTCCAGTTATTTCAAGATGTCACGTACTGTAGATCTTCAGACATACTTTCTGGATATCTGCTGAATATAAATTACTCCTCTAATCAGACCAGAAAACCTGCATCCTGCATCCTTTTATTCGGGTACAAGAACACCCACCAGAGACATCCAGGGGAAGGTAATCCAGTTTCCAGGAGGTTTCAGTATGGGAGCAAATGAAAGGCATTTACAAAATGAAACCTTTCAAAAGACATTTCTGTCAGGAATTTTAAAAAGAGAATTTGCCTGCAGGGAAATCCTCTGACAGCAGGCTGTCAAAGGCACATCCCACCAGGGTGGTCTGCAGGAGAGCGCCGAACAGCACAGATCGTGTTGGGATTTCAGGAGACTCAGGCAAGCACGGTGTTTCTTAAAGCAAGTGGAAGATAGAAGAGAGGGCATTCGTATATCAGACATAAGCCACAGCCCTCAAACAATAAATCTTAGCAAGGCAGTATGTGAGGAAATATAGGGTGCTTCTCTACTTCTGAGGCATGCCCCTGTATTGGACTAAGCAGCAATTTAAAGAAAGAATCTTCTTTTCTTCCAGCTGTGACCTTACTTTGCACCAGTTCGGCCAAATGCATTTTCGCTAATGCCTCCAACCTGATCTCCAGCTTCTATCTACTCGATTTCTATTCTTAGAGGCAGCAGAGAGGGTATTTTGCAGTGGGCAATACTGTAGGGGACAGAGAACTTGCAGAGATGACAAGAATATTATGTCTCCTCTCTGTCTAGCTTATCTGAACCTACCAAAACTCTGTTTTATCCTTGCTAGATTACCCTGATCTTTTAGCCCCAATGTTATCCATCAGTGTAGTACTCTCTGGTCTTTACACTTATTGGTAATGGTGATCAATATACAACAATGACTGTGTCTTTCTGAAAAGTCTGTGCTCCGTTTCTCAAGACTCACTCCCACTGCTTTCTACATATTTAACCTCTTATTTAATAAGTGTTTCTCTCCCCCTGAGATAAGGCTTGAGCTTATACCTTACAGTTGCTGGCTACTGCCCTTACGCTAAAAGATAATCATATAAAATAGAATGGGTGCGTATTTCTGTGCCTCCTGCACAGCTTACACCGCCCCAGTTCACAAGTGCATTATAACAGCCCCTGAAAAAGCACTTCCTCTTATCCTCAGAACTAGTATAAGGAACGAGAATATGATTTAGGTGTGCAATTGATAAATCCTGCCCAGACATTCCTGCAGAACAGAGCTGGATTTGGTAATCTCCTCATTGCTGAAAGAAACGAGGTCCTGATTAGCACGGGGAGGTAAGAGAGAGTGTGACACCCCCCTCGGGTTACTGGGATAAGTCAGCACCGTGGGGGCTGCAGTACTCCACAAGTAATTGTGCTGAGGCTGTTCTCTCTCTGACTTTTTAGCCACAAAATATAGCTCTTTACTGCAGCAAATCTTTTAAATTGTGTAAAAAAAAAATTAAGCTCAGGCTTCTCACATATACAGAGCTGCACCTGGCAGTTGCTTGGCAGAGGAGAAAACAGTGGCTCAGCACATGAGAGCTGTAGGGAAGGGGCCATTCTTTTATCTTAGTCTTTCTGCAGCGTCCTGCATTGGGAAGCCTGGGAGTGCAATGATAACGCAAATATGTAAATAATGGTGACAGGAGCAATAAGGATATTTCTTTTCTCTGGTGCATGGAGACATGAGGTTTTGGCAGCCGACACTGCTGCCTGCAGTGGAAACTGCTTCTCCAGCTTGGTTTGGCACTGTGAAACCAAAGCCAGGTCTTGTTTGAATCAGATACATCTCCTCTCAGAAACTGCAAAATATGGGCTGACAAAAACTGAGTGTTAGAGTTGAGCGCTCGTGCTCGGCAATCGTCTGTCTCTAGGAGGAGATAGGTGCTGGTCTTGGCTTTAATTTCTTCAATGAGGGGAAAAGTTTTCACATTCTTAAAGCCTTTGCTTCAACAGGATGCAAATTTGTCCATCTGCATGTCCTTCCCAACAGAGAAGGGACTACAACAACTTCTGTACTTTCTGGAGGCACACATGATGTCCTGTAAGAGACTTCATCTGATAAAAAACAAAGACGGGGGAGGAAGAAGGGCAGGTCACTGGTGACTGACCTGTTTGCCCCTGTGCTGCAGAGTGTAGCCCTGCAGTATGGGAGGACAGACGGTGTTGATTTTAGCAGAGCTTTCAACATTCTGCACCATAGATGGTAACTTTGTAGCCAGGTTAGAAGGCTATGGACTAGACAGATGGACAAGAAGGGACATAAAAATTGGCCAGACTATTGAAATTAAAGGACAGTGGCTTTTGTTTCACTGTCAACCCAGGAGCCGGTCCCAGGTGGTGCTCCTTGGGGATCAATACTGGGGCTGGTATTTCGTGATACCTTCATCAGTGACCTGACTGCTGGGAGGCGATGTTCTCTCAGTAAGGTGACACTGAATTAGGGGGCAGGTGGGTATGCAAAAGGACAGGGAGGACATTCAGAGAAGCCCAAACAAGCTGGAAGAGTATAAGTATGGACTAACTGGAAGAAGTGCAGCTCAGGGCCACTGAGGGGGTTAAGGGTCACGAGCGCACAATGTGTGAGAGGAGTCTGAGGAAACAGGCTTAGTTTAGCCTTGAGAGAAATGGGCCAAGGTGGACTGCGCTGCTGTTCTACCCTGTTCGAAGCTCTGACTTCCAGTACCACAGAGAAGAACTATCCAGGCTCTTTACAGTGATATACAGTCAACTAGAAAAGGTTGCAGCATGGGGAATGACAGATTGTCACAATGAAAGAAATATTTACAGTGAGAACGGTTACACACCAGAAAAGGATGTCCAAATTGGTTTGGAGTCTCCACTTGTGGAGATTTTCAAAGCTCAGCTGGGCAAGGTTCTGGGCAACCTGCTGTCCTTTGACACCTGCCCCACTCAGAGACATCCAGAGGTCCCTTCCAACCTAAATCACTACATGATTCTATGTTTTTTATGAACTGATTTCCCCTTCCATTAGAAATAATTATTCAATCAGATGGTAAGACCAGCCTGTTGCATCTCAATATTGGATGTACTTCACAGGGCAAAGCCAGACTAAAGGAATACAGAGGTTGTACTGCCAGGCTTTCATACAACTTCATCTCATGGTAAAGAGTACCACTATATCTTAGTCACCTGTAAGTGCCTCTAAACATAAACCTGCATAAAAATAATATATGGCAGTGAATCTCAGAAGACAGCTTCTCCCCATAAAATCTGCACATGACACATTGTCACAAGAGTTATATATGAAGATAATAGTAAAGCTTTTTCAGACTGATAAACTACACTGGTAGTCCTGCAGAGCTGAAGTATTCTTCAGTTGGTTATCAGCATCCTACAATCCTACAATCTTGGGAAAACTCAGCTGAAACTAAATATGTCATACTGCAATACATAAAGCCCAGCTCCCTATCTTGTCTTTACATTACAGCGCTCATAATTGTCAATGAAGGAAAAGACCACTGGAAAAATTAACTGGCTGTATCAAGATAAGACCCATTATTTTAAGAGACTTGCATATTTTAGAACACACTCTGTCTAACAGAGAATTACTCAGTGAAAAGGCTTTTCTGATCTCAGGAGCCCAGGCTTCCACAGGCAGCGTGGCTGCCCAGGTCTGCAGTAGTGACACTGGCTCCTTCAGTGACACAACACTGCCTATTGGTTTTCCTTAAGGAAAACTAAGTCAGTGACATAGGGTCAATTCCTTCAAGTGAAGATGTGGTTGAACTACAACTGTCTGCAGGAATCCCATTTCTCTGACATTTATTTTCTTGGAAGGGTTTCCCTTGATTCCTTGTTCATCTGTAGTGAAAGAAGAGATTTCCCCAGAGAAATGTAGGTTCTCTAGGGGGAGTAGGTTTTCTCCCCTCAAACCCTGGTAGACAGCAAATTTTTCATAGCTCTATAGACACCAGTTTAAGGGTATTCCTCTGCAGAAAGAGATCCAGTCTATCTTCCTCAAAGGGCAAGAGCCACTTTCCCAGAGATTTGTTTAAGCTACCTGTAAAATAAACATTACTTTAAACTGTCAGCACCATAGGTAATAAATCAAGAAAGAGGACAGCCGTTGCTAGGAAAAGAGATTTTACAGTCCATGAAAATATTGCCTGTAGCAGGAAACAGAATATGTTGCCTAATTGCTGTGCTCTGGGCTCCCTGCGCGTCCCACTGCCGGCTGCCTGCTGCACCCAGCACAGTGTCCTGTCCCTGCCATGACCACTGTGCTCCTCCACCACGGCCTGAAACGTCACCACACTTTCAAAATAGGATGCAGGATGACAATGCAGTTGGTCTTGTTCAAATGTTCCAGGACGTGTGTTGTCTGTGGTAGGAGAGAGGGTGAAGACGAGTGCAGTTGTTGCCACAGGGGCGCAGCGATGAATTTCTGTACTGCTATAATCATCTCAAGCACTAGGGGCAATTGGGAGAGGTGGCTCCAAGGGGGGGAATGCATTTACTGTCTGAAATGCAGTATGAAGCAATATGGTCAGAGAAGCTAGTAGCCTAATCACATTAGTGTGTGCTAGAGCTGCTGGGGAGTTATTTAAAATGACTTGAGATTGCAGCTGAGAAAAGCAGCTCTGGCAGAGTAGCCTGAGGAAGAAACTGTGTGTCATGGCTGTCAACTTTCTCCTCTTATACCAGGTGAAAAATAGAAAAAAACACCCTGAAATAAGCACAGCCACCAGGAGCACGTCTCTGCAGGACAAATGTGAGCTAGGTGCCACCACCGGTGTGGTGACCGGCCACCTTCACCCTCTGCTGTGCTGTCGGGACTGCAGGGCTGTGAGAGGCAGAGATTGGCAGGAGATGCTGATGGCTGGAAACCTCCCAGCCTCCAGACTCTGGTGCCTGAACAACACGGATACAGAAGGGACAAGTCCCTAGGGAACATTCCATCACATCATGGAAAAGGACCAGGTTTTCTAGGTCCCAATCTAATACACTGGTGACCCAGGGCAGACTGCCAGAGGTTCCTCTGAGCCCTGGTTTCTCTGTTTCTGAAGTAGAGGTGACAGTATTTTTGACATATGATGCTGAACTTCTATGTGAGTGTAACAGCTTGGAGATATTCAGATGGGAGGAGAAAGAAATATGTTATTTTTACTAGACTTCAATTCCATTCTGAAGACCTTAAAAAACAGGCACCAGGAAAGTAAAACCAAGAATATTTGCTTTCTAGACCTTACCTTGCAGAGCAATTTTGCTTCCTACCAGTGCTGGGACCTGCGAATGCATATTGGCCAAGGATGGCCAACTGGGAATGCCCTAAACTGGTCAGGAAACTTGGATTGCTCCTGCTTGTTCCCTTGAGCATCTGAAGGCACATGCAACCCTGTATTTTTTTGGGATGTAATAGAATTGGTAAATAATGTGCAAATTATTTATCTGTTATTGTTTACTAATAAAATTTCAGAGCTCCACACACATACACAAAAGGGGGTGGAGCACCACCTCAGGTTGCTCTCTAGTGCTTAAATAACAACATGTAACTTAAGAGAAGACTAAAACATCCCTTACCATCCACCATTAAAAAAAAAAGACTGGACTACACTGTACTGTACTATAGCATACAAAACTATACTATACTATACCATACCATACCATACCGTACCAAAAAATGTATAGTAGCTTTCATGCTGCTATGGTCTGCAAGGCCATCGTGATGTGGCCCACCTGAGGGAGCAGGGACCCTGGGCTATGCCAGTATAATGTGGTATTTCTGGTGGTGCTTATTTGTCTATTTTACAACACTCTCAGTGCATAACTTACCTCTTTCAGGCTCTGTAAATCCCTGACGGTTGTGAAAACAGAGGAGAGAGTAGAATTATTTATACACAGAGATATTATTAGGAGCAAAAATTAATGAGACCAACACTATGGGTAGGAAAGATGAGACTGAAGGAGTATTTCCTTCCACGGGGACCTGATTTAACTGTTCCTCTTCCAGAGTGACTCCCCCAGTGTGTGCACTGGCAATTTCAACCCTCAAGACAATGAAAACTAAACCAGACAGTGAGAAATCCTGGGAAAATATTTTTTTACACAATGTTTCCCTCTTGCTGGGAAGTGATACCTAAGCCTCCCGGCCACAAATGCCCCCATGCCCTAGAGCAGTGGCAGGGATGGCCAGTGGCACCCATATACCTTCTCTGTGACTGCCTGCAGCCTGCTGGGAGACAGGCTGTGACAGAAGAGGAGTCAGCATTCAAAGATAACCCCTCCCAGTCAGTGCATCATCAGGCAAGCTGAGTTATCAAGTCACCATGGATGCATTTTTTGGACTGAAAACTGCCCCTTGGTTACTTCCCAAGAAAACTGTATATTCCTCATAGGACCTCCAGTAGTCACAGGACACTTCTCAGATTGGAGGGGGTTGTTTTAATTCCAGTGTGATATTTGGGGCTACTAGAAAGCAGGATGAAACAGAGCATGAAATACATTTTTCCTCGTAACTCAGTAATAATGATGAACTAATTCAAGGTCTAGAGAATCCCAAAGAAAAGGCAACATACAGGAAGCCTGACCATTGCTTTTCATGGAAGTTCATCCCAGGTTCCTGTGCCGGGCACTGCTCCTCGCCAGGCAGGGATGTGGTGTCCTGCAGGGGACAGGCATCTCACCTTGGCACCCTCTGCCAGGGCCAACTTGACGCGGCATGCAGAGCCTTTCATTTCTGAGTAGCACCATGTGCATGCACACCATCGTTTACACTTTTAAGAAGATGTCATCAAATACTGGGAAGCACTTCTGCAGCTGGGTAATTGAATTCAGAGAAACCCATTCCCGAATGGAAAATTAGTAACTTGGCAAATCCACACTTTACTTCTGTTAACTCTTTCACTAACATTCAAGAAACAATCCTCTCAAGTTTTATGAAATAAAGAAACCTCTTAGGACTTACAAGAATTATGTTACTTAGGCATCTTCCCAGTTCATGTACATATCACACTCACATCTGTATTTCATATCCAGCATGTTTGTCTTAGAAATGTCCTAAAACATTTGCCTTTAAGACAAAAAATACCACTCACAGTGAGCACTGTTTGCAGAAAGCACAGACACCATCCAGCCTCGATAATTTCAACATAGGCTGACCATATAGAAGTTCACACACACAAAAAAACTGTGATTCATATTGCACTAATGGGTGAAGTGGGTTAATATGCCTGGGTTGGCATTAACAGAATAACTCTGTTGCCATTGCTCTCATTAATGCAGCAGTAGGGAAGCTGCTTTCCATCATAACATCTCTTCAACGTCTCAGATGAGCCATATGTGTGTAAAAAAAAAAAAAAAAAGCCAAAACCCTCACAGCTCTTACCTCAGAAGAAACTTCATGGAAACTTTAGGAGTTTTCTACTGGAAAAATTGTTTAAAGCTCTTATCTCAGCATTCAGATAGGTCATACAGTCTTGCTAAGCATAATTTTTTTGTCTATTCCGTACAACTAGAGCTGGGTAGTAAAGGTACATGGCAAATAAGTAGAAATATGTATAAAAGTAATAAAAAAATAAATTGCTTGATTCGCTCTCTTGGAATTTATTCCTGACATTTACAGCAAACTGAATAATCAAGTGAGTAAAGCCGTACTTCAGACTTAGTATAAATTCAGCACTAATCTGATTACAGAAATAATTCTTTTTCAGGGGAAGGTAATATGTTGACTGAGATATAAAGCCTGGATATACTGGGAAAGAGAAACCTAGCACAAGAAAGCGTATATCTGTGCTACAGATTAATTACAGGGAAGCACAAAACACAAAAACCCCCACTTTCCCTTTCTGAAAAAAACCCAAACATTCAAACTGAGCATGAAATGGGAGTAATCCTGTTTGCTGATAAGTATCACAGCAGGAACTCCAGAGAAAGTGGTTGACATGGTTGTCTTCACCAAGTGATCACACAGCCAGGGGTGCCTTGCAGCACCCTGTGCATGTCACCCCACTGCAACAAGATTGCCCCTTATGGCTTCAGCAGTGATAAAGGAGAATTGTTCAGCAGTTTTTGTTTATAGGATTTCATCTCCTTTAGATTTGGGATTTTTGATGAATTTTTTTTTGTTTTACATACTGCTGTTTTAAGAAACCTCAGACATCATGCAAAGTGCCTTCAGGGACATGGATTTGGAGTGAAAACTCCACAGGGCAGCAGTTGGGTAAGGGGAGAGGTGTCATTTCTCTCAACGGGGGAGCTTCCATCCTGGTGTGAATGGTGCCCTTTGGCTTTGGGCACCAAGTCCTGCTGGTGGCCCTCAACTGAGGGCATGAAGCCAGACTCCACTGGATGCTTTTTCTGCGGATCCCACACTGGCTTGTGGGCAAACAGGTCCACATGCTCTGGAGGATGCCATGCCTTGAACTGTACACACATCCGTCCCAAATCTTCTGACTTTTTTGTTCATCACCTTGCACTTGGTCTCTGCACAGTTTTGGGCAGCAGAAGCACCCTCACAGTTTGAACCTGCCATTGGCACAGGCTGGGCAGGGAAAGAAAGAAAGAGGAACAGCTTTGAAAATGCCAGCATGGGTGGACCATACCTTCTGGTCTGCTGGGCAAAAGAACAAGCCTGCTACCTGGGACTCTTTATTCAATGCTTTCTTCAGTCTTATACTTACTGCATTTTCTATCGATTTCAGCATATATATAAAAATACTCTGCTTACCCTTAATCACAGTTATTTTCAGTCCCTCTGATGTTGTAGATCAAAAAGCCCTATTTGTAGGCTAGAAAGTGCTACAGTTGTGTGGGGGTGTATAACAGAAGTCCGACCCAGGATAGCTCAGCAAGGCCTGATGTGGCCCATAGCCCTGACTCAAGCATTGTACAGAGCACAGCTCAGCTGTGATATATGCTGGGAAACAGTCCTCAGACATACCAAGAGTGCATCACAGACAAAAGACTGGGAAATGTGAAAATCAAATAAGAAAGAGGGTAGCTCAAATAGCAGATCTGCCAGCTGACAGGAAGGCAGCCGAACTGATGGCAACATACAAGTTAAAAACTCAGCCCAGTTAGATGTTGATAGACACGGAGCAATCTCCAGAGAAACTGAAATGGTTGGATGGATGTCAGCATCACTTTGAGAGTCCCAGTCTCACTACTGATTTTTTTTTTGCAGCCCAGAAAAAGAGAAGAAAGTAATACAGTGAAGTAGAGGAGACTGCATTCATTAAAGCATTTCTATATCTGCTCTGCATATTTCAGACCTCAAGGATATCTCCGTCAGGGAAATTTGAGACTTTTGGAAAGTATATCTCATATAATGGTGGAAAAGAGCCTGCAATTTCACAGTAAGGCCAGATCTGATAATCTTGTACTAAATGCGATTTAACTTAAATTATCTCATTGAATGCTCTTCTTATTATTGTCCATTGTTGAGCAGCAATAGATATCTGGGGCCCTGCTGTATGGTTCCCCATGAAAAACTCAGTGATGTGGAAAATCTGTGTATAGTTTTAGTGTAATATCTTTTAATGACATGCTTACTGTGGTCCTTGAGTACAGGATCACAGCACATGAACCAGGCTTGTTTGCCTGCTTGCTTGCTTCCTTCCTTCCATCTCATCCTGTTCCTGCCTGGCAGGGATCATGCAAGCCTGAGGAACTCACTCTGGTTGAAGACCTTCTTTAGAAACATGATTCAGCTGTTGGGAATCTTTATTACCAAAAATAAGCACTTCCAGCATGACTTTACGCAGCATTTAGACCTTTGCATACCTGTCAAGGAAGCAAACTCTAGTTTATCCTAAATTCAAATGCTCTCTAAAACTTTGAGAAGCCTTGACATTAAATAAACACTCTCTGGATTTCAATGACACGTAATAGACAGTCATCCATTAAACATGCTTGCAGAATGCTTCCCTACATATAACTGAATATCCTAAAGGCTATTTAAACTGTGCTTAATTAATTTTCAGTTTTGTTGACCTCCCCAATACAAAGGCAATGTCTGTTCATGACTAGGAACCATAATAGGGGCTTATTTCAAAGTCTCAGGGTTTTCTTATGTCTTTTGTATTATTCAGAATCTCTCCGTTGTGAGTGGGATTAAACTACACCTGAACTGTGCAAGAAAATACACTGCAATAAAAATAATTAATGTTTCACTGTAAAAAAGTTTAAAACCTGTTTGGAGCCAGGTAGCATCTGCCCAAGGCCCCATTTTATTCTGCCTTGTACCTGTTCACCCAAAGCATAGACAAGAAGAGCAAACTGGGAAGCACTGAACAGCTGCAGCAGGGATGAGCCCCCTCGGGTGGGCCATTGATGCCTGAAGTGGCTACCTGGAAACAGAGACTAAACAGGAATAAGGGAATAAAGATGATATTTATTTGAAAGGCCTTCAGAGGTACACCCTGGGGAGCCCAGAGGCTACTGCCAAAATGGACCCCAAGATGGATGACGAGTCACGAGTTCTGCACACTTTTATAGGTTTGGTCCATTTGCACATCAGCATAAATTCGCTAATTAAAACTTTACCTAATGATGTAATTTCTCTAAGCTCACGCCCCTCCTCAAGATGTTGGTTTACACATTTTGGGCCTAGGACACTCTGTGTGTCCTTAGAGAGCAAATCTAGAGAGGTTTTTTTATGTCTATCTTAGCATTAGAGAACAGCAGCTAGCAGGCTATAAAACACTTCAGAGTTTCACACTAAGCAATACAAGATTCAAAAAATATAAAAGCTGAAACCCAAGGCATCACCACCACCCCTCTCTTCACAAGCTTTGATGCACAGCAGGACGTGGTGAGTTTGCAGAGCACCCGCAGGAAGAATGCAGATGAAATTTGTGGTTTATATCTGTTGGCTTTAGTCCTGCTTGGGGCTGGCTCCCCAGGAAAATCCCTGTCCGAGGCCCTGCTCTTCATCCCCTTGGAGTGCTCAGCAAGGTGATGGCAGCACATGTAGCCCTGGTGTTTTGCAGGGCTCCCTGATGTGGTTTGCAGGGTGAGCAGGAGAGGACACCGGGCTGTGAAATCCAGCCTGGCATCTGTCTGAGCCAGCTCCTAAGGGAAGGACGAAGGTGTCTCTCCCACTATTCTCCAAAAGCGGCCACTAATTCAAACCAGACCTCACCTGTAAGAGACATGGCTGTTTGGGCCTCAAAAATCACATGCTGGCAGGGGCCAAAGAGGGAAAGTGAGCTCAGCTGTACTGCATGTTGGAAAGCAGGCTTCAGTGTCTTGAAGGGACCTGTCCCCCATACTGAAACCTTGCTGCATCTCACCTGCACAAGTGTTTCAAGTCCTTCTCAAAGTCTGGTGGGCAGTTCTTCTCCCAGGTAATTGTGCTCTCTCACCCATCGAATCACCTTCCAAGTGCTGGTGTGTGCAAGAGATGCAAGGGTTCTCTTGGTAGGATTATTTATATTTGTATTTCTTTATAAACAGGTCAGAAAATTGAAAAAAACCAGCAGCTACAAAAATCCCATGACAGTAAGGGAGCAAAGCAATTCATCACATTACATTTTTCTATTTATACAGCTCTGCAATAATATCACAAAGAGGAAAGATAAAAAGCAGTTCATATAATTGACGTGTTAATAGCCCACGTATTCCAGAAAGGAAAAAAAAGAGAGAGGATAACGTTGCCGGAGAACAGACATGAAAGGTCAAGGCAGATCAAGTTGCTGGCAATCATCAAACACAAAAGAAACACTGTAGAAACTTGTATTTAAAGAAGAATCAAACAACAATAAAGAATGTTAATGAAAACCACATAGGCATTTAATTTCCCTGAATGAAAAGTGCTTTTCAAACGTGTTTGTCCTCAGATAAAAAGAAGAGAGAGAGTGCAGAGAAGTGGTGTCCTTCCAAAACCCCAGCAGAGCTCAGACTGCAGTGTTGGGTCCTGGGATGGCCTCCGAAGTTAAGCAGGACAGGGGGTTGGATTCTGCCACCTTTCTCATCTTTGCCTGCACCTTTTGCTCATACTCTTTTGTATGTGTAAGTCCCAGGAAGCACCAATGGAGAAAACCAGAAGGGTGTAAACTTGCTGCTAGGTCATCAGGACAACCTCTGCTCATCTCATCTTCAGCAACCTGATTTTGCAGGGCTGTGTCCAAACCGTCGTCATTGCTATTCATCTCACAGCTGTGCTTCAGAACTTTCACCTGCAAATGGGATTACAAATGCAATCATTAGTACAGATTCCCCAAGAAGCTTTCACAGTATTACAATTAGATTTCCCATTCTAGCAGCATCTAAATCAATATGATATGATTAGTTACTCTTGTGGATTACATGCTGCTGTACAAAACCTTCACACACAGAAATCTGAGTAATTTAATCAGGCAGTAATGGATTCTGGGAATGCTCTCACTGTCTAGAAACTTAAAATCATTCTGTCTCTATAATAATTTGCCATTGTGCACCTGAAGCTAAATTGTCTGACGTACCTGACAGTGGACAGCAGTGATTAAAACAGGTCACATCTCATCAGCCAAAGTGGCAACTCCCTCTGAATTCACTTTGAAAACTGAATTTGAGGGAGAAAAAAAAAAAAACCACCTTTACTTTTTTCCTGGGCTATAACTTAGGTTTTAAGCTGTCTCTTTAAATACATCTATGTGTGTATTTGTGTGTGTGTGTGCGAGAGAGAGAGAAAGACAGTGTAAGTGATATCCATTTCTCATCATTTTAGTCAAGGTGAGAGAAATATATGAACTAATGCTCCTGGGGAAATGCAGCAGACCAAGGCAGAAACGAGCACATCATTTTATTTCTCTGAAGGTGCTCAGCACTGCTGAGCAAGATATTGGGAAGGAGGAACCTTTCTGGAAGGGTCTTGAAAGAAAAGAGTCCTTGACTGCCATTGTCAGCAGCTCACAGGAGAGAGCAATGCTGTGCAAAGGAAACTGAACTGCTGATAGCTGCTCTTCAGGAAAGGGTTTGCACCTCATGTTTCCCCAGCTTGGATAAACAGCTCAGCCCCACACCTCTGAGCTGCAGCAGCTGTCCTCTGCAGCCATCCTGGGATTGCAAACAGCCCTGAAAAACAAACCACTGTGCTCAGCGCTGCAAGGGCGGCTGACAGTGGAGAGGGGAAAACACACAAACTCACGCATGGAGAAACAGCTACAGCTTCATTTGGAAAATTGGGCCTGTGTATTTCTAGGCAGAAAATACTCGGAAATGTGCTGCTGTTCATCTCTTATCCTACCAATGCGCAACAGCTTATGCCTAAGAAATACAAGCCATTATGTTACTCTTGAGGACATTCCTTTTTTTTATGGCACAGTTGCACTGAAATAGTCCTGGCCCATAGTGCCTGGGGACTCCTGCTTTTGAGGAGGATTTTTCCTGCGGTAAATTGATATTTCAAAAAGCCAGTTGGCAAGAAAAGAAAGAAAAATAGCTATCCATGGAAACTTTTCTAAGCAATAATCTCCAGTGAACTCTGCCCTCATTATAAAACTCTACATAGCCTGACATAAAAAAGCCCCATGATGCACATACACTTTTCACCTCTGTATTCCCCATAATAGTCTCTGCTATGTTACTCTGCTCATATATGCTGACCAGTGGCAGTGTTACTCTACATCTTTTTAGGGGTAAGGTGTGGTCTGTGTGCTGAGCCAGGTGTGAGTGTGCCACAGCTGCTCTGTGCCCAGAGGCACCACAGCACCGGCAGCACCACACATGGTGGCACCGCCAAAACCCCACTGGAACTGCTGGGCACATTAGTCCTCCTGACAAGAGGCTGTTAGACAAATCTCCTCCTAATTCTTTATTGGAGGTGCCGAAGGAAATCTGTGGAGGTCATTAACCAAAGGAATTGGTGCCGGTGGCATTTGGGCAGAGGGAGGAGGGTGCTGGCAAGAACCTGGTCATGGCCACTCATTCACCCATCCTGTGCAGCCCACAGTCCACCACTGAAAGGAAGGGCTGACATTTACTGCAGGCTGGAGATTGGACCACTGCATTACCATTAATAAACAATAAAGCTATTAAGGCATATTAAAGCTTGGCAATGAACTTGTCAAAATGGATGATCTATAAATCAATATAAACAGCAGTGACAGGCAGTAATTGAATTCCAGTGGTCCCTCATAACATGCTAAATATGAAGGGACATGACATGCTGAAAATAAAGTAAGAAAGCTGAAAAATTGATAGCATTAACGTTCTCCTGGTGAAACGTGGTATCACTTTAGCCCTTAATGGGGATCAAACTGTGAATATGTATTGACTTCTTCTTTTAAAACAAGAAAACGGCCACATATATCTGAGACTTCCCAATTTAGAAATGGCTGCTCAAAAAGTTCACAGCCATGCTGGATGTCACTGCCACAGAGCAGCAGTCAGAGCTCTCCTCCAATGGGTTCATTAACAGGACTTCTTGCTTTACTTGGGTAGGAAGAAGGATGGGGTTTGTACAATCCAGAAAGCCTCTGAAGTTGATTCATCCGTTTTCATCTTCCATAAAGGACCAGTAAAAGCCCATTGGGCAGGAGAAGTTAATGGTAGCATGCTGCCAGGCTCGGGTGGCTACATATCTTTCAAATTCAAATATAACAAGCCAGGCCTCAAATATCAGCAGAGATCGAGACAATCAGAATGGAAAGAAATTGGTGAAGTCGCAGCAAGCCTTTTAATGTAGATTCAAGGGACAGCAAATAAATCATGACAGCTTCTGTGGATGGAACCAGGGCCTCATTCTTTATTTTCTCTTGATGTGCTCCACTCAGTGAAGCCTTTCTTAGATGATTTTCTCAATTAAGCCCTACGCCACTGGAGTTCAGAAAATGCTGAAATGGAGGGTTCAGACATCTTACTGAGGATTATTTTCTCTGTGCCACCTCATTCGCGGGCAGAGAGCACCTGTATTCAAAAAACATGGGAGATATTTGCATTTCAAGGGTGTCTCTGGGCACAGAGAGGAAAAGCTAGAAAAGAATTACATAAATGAGTGTCCATGAATGAGTGGTGGCCTGCTAATAAGGTCCTGAGTGGTTAAGAGCAGCAGAGATGGGACAGGGACTGGTCACCAGCACAGAATCAGTGCCATAGCCAAAGAGCAGTGGGTATGCCTGGCTTGGCTACCACACTGGGCTAAAACTGCTGCACGGATAAAGTCCCTATTTAACAAGAGGTAGAACTTCATTAGGGCCACTCTGCACCATTGTGTCTTGAAAAGAGCCCATGTTTGGAAGAAAGACAGGTGGGGGGGAGGCATTTTCTGAGAGTTACTCTGTTTTGGCACAAAATTTAAAATTAAAATGGAAAAAAACCGTAAGAAACAGATCAAGGAGGCAGTACTTTTTCCTTTTAAATATAATTTATCCTTTGAGGTCAGCCAAGACTCATCTGACCTGTCTGATGTGCATTCTGTCTTCAGATTTGCTGAGCGTGTACTGATATAACATGAAAGGTTAAGGAAACCTGTGATAAAAAGTGTAAAACCTTTAGAGACAATCTGTAGAAATGTAAGACATTCATCATCCATACCTTGAGTGGAGACTGGTGAAGCAGGTCTCAAGCAAAACGATTTTGCCTGTGGGGATATTGAGGGTGCCGGTATCCAGCATCCCTGCCAACTCTTGTACACCATTTGCCCCCATCCCATCCTAAACTCCTCAATCAGGAGCTGTGTGTTACCTTCCTGTGCCTTTAAACCTGCAGGATCTGGGAAGCACAGTGTGCACTAATAGTACTGGCTTTAACCAGCAGGACAGCTCTGACACATTGTCCACTGAAACAGATGAGCTTGCTTTGACTTTTCCCTGCATTTGTATCATCCTTTATTTTTCTTACATGGAGATTTTTTACTGTCATTTAAAATATGAGAATTTAGTCAACTGAATGTAATGCTGATTAGCTCAGTATTATAATTGTGCTTCATGAACACCTACTCCTTGTATGTTACAGCTCTCCAAATTCCCATTACACTATTAATCTAGGTTTTATGATACTTCAGAACTGAAGTATCAAAAAATGATGATGCAAGTGGAAGAACTCACAGTGGCAATTTACAAAAGAGCTCATATGGGTTATTATGAAAGCAACAAAAAACCAAAACAAGCAAGCCTGTTTGCAAAATCCAGAGAGTCTGCTGACCCGTGAGAACAATTAAAACCAGATATGACGTGGCAATAGCTGGCTTTTCAACACTGCCTACAGCATGTCACCATGCTGGGTTCAGGGCAATGTACTTGTTCTTCAGTGTAGATGGAAGAAATCCAGCCCTCTCCACTCAGATTTCCTTTCTCCAGCACCTGTGGGGGAAGAGAAGCACCCTGTTGTGATTGTGTTAATACACTACTCACATTTCCATTTGTTGTTTTCTCAGTCACTATGCTCAGAGAAGGGTTTTGTAGCATAAGAGAAACCTTTACTCCCCAAATGCTTACACTCCAGGGATATTACAACATAAGCATCTCAGTCACTGCTGTATTTGGTTCTCGTGTAGTGTAATTGTACTAGAGCTGTTGCGCTCAAGCAAGGCAGGACACAAACCTGCTCTGAGGAGTCAGGGAGAGGAGAGTTGCTCCACCCACCTTGCACTGCTGTGCACGAGCTCCCTGTCCGTGTGTCCTCCACAGCAGTCCACACCTGGGGCCAGGAAAGAGGCACTGTAGAAAGAAAAATGGCTTAAAATAAAGTGACCAGTGTTCAAATGAAGGCTTATAAGGAAGTGTGATAAATCTGTCTGTGCTTCATCTGTACTTGGAAGAAAACCAGGAAACAAGTTATTTTTTACAGGAATGCACCACCTCATTTTCTTATTAAATTATCATCTCCTTGCAGGGTCCTAGAAAGAGATTTCCCTGGGGGATCTTGGTAGTGAGAAAGGCATTAGGAACCTTTCCAAAAGCTGTAGTTCCCTAGGCAGAGCAAGAGCTTTCCTCTTCTCAGGCCCAACCCAAGTCCTAACCCATTTATGAGCCTTACTCTATATCTATCCCTAATCCTAACCCTTCTCTAGCCCTGTTACTAGAGGAAAAGAGAGACTGGTTTTTTGTTTTTTTTTTTTTTCCCAATGTGAGTCTGGAATAACTTCCCAACCCATGTTTAGGGTTAGAGTTGAAAGAGAAATGTCCGTACACCAACGGCATTGAGACTGAAACGGGGTTGCACAAGGGAAGCAGAGATTTCAGAGATGGTAGCTGTGAGAAGAATTTGGTACGGGTAATGGCCAGAGGAAAACTGCCAATGGTTCAGCCACTGTTGGTTTAGGGTTAATATTAAGTTTAGGGTTAAGAGAAGAATAAAGTTCAGAGTTTTGTTTGCAGTGGGGCTGAAAAAGAGCAGCAAAAAGAGATCAAAGAACACAGCAGCAAAATATTTCAGGTTCCTCTGTCACGCTAATCCTCACCAGCTACTAGGGAGGTGGTGAGGAATGAGTGACACATTGCTTAGCTGCACCTCTGAACCCAGTGATGCCTCCTGATAGAGCAAAACACCTCCCAGGGGCCAGGTGCCCTTTCTCCAGCACCGGCCAACACACAAAGGATCGAGATTAAGAAACAAATGTAATTTTCTTTCACTATTGTTTAAAGATCGATTACTCACAAACTGTACTCTCCCTAATTTCTGACCAATAGCCAGCACTAGATCAGGCTCCTGAGTCAAATACACTGTGTTCTTGAAAATACAATACCAAAACAGATGTTTTGCTCAAAGTGCCTAAAATGGAGCCTGACAGAAGGAAAATAGATGCTACCCAGACACAAACTGTGCTGAAACGCATTTCTGGTTGTCCCTAGGCTCATTATTTTTCCCTTGTTTAAGAATAGCAGTGTTTGGTGTCACCAGTCTCTGTAGACTGCCTGCTACTGCTCCTCTGCCCAGGTGCAAAGGAATGGTACAAGGCTGCTTTCACTGCCTCCATGGCTGCTCCTGCATATCAAAGACCTACTGACAAAAGCAAGATGTTTGATTCTTGCCAGCAGAAAGCACTTGCCATCTTATTGTTCCCTGGACATGAGGACAAATAGCTATTTACTGTGAACCGCAGACTCACTGCAAGAAGTTAAATGCCTTTGGTGGTTATGAATGTAAATAGACATGTCTTCTTGAGATGAGACTCACAGATTCCAGGAATTGCTTCCTGCTTTACATTTTGGGTGAGTAGTCAACTCTGAGCTTGAAAAACATACAGCTTGAAGAGCATCCTTCCCTTCCTCTCCATGATTGCTAGGCAAGGGATGGGGAAAGCAGGCTGAGTCCAGCTGTGGCAAAACCCTTGGGAGGATATGCAAAGCCATCTTTTTGATTACGTAATCCCTCTGCAAGCCCTTTGCCATTAAAATATGATTAAAAGCAGTGGCTGGGAGGAGTTCACCTTTAGAAAATGACACTTACAAGAAATCACTTCCCAAACAGATACTTGCCTGAGTCCCTGAGATGAAGAAGAGGTTTGATGGATAAGAAGGCAATATTAAAATGTCTCCTCACATAAGAAAGCAGAATGAGAGCAATCATCAGAATTTATCAGCCTGAGAGGAGCAGAGTGTTTTCTTGGCACTGAAGGGACCCAACACACTAAATCAAAACCAGAGCACAGGCTCACAAAAGAGACAGATGTCTCTGCCATATAAATACCACATAAATGAACTTTCTGGAAAGGGGATCCTGTTTAAGCACACACTGTAGTGACATCTGAGAAAGATATAACCAAACAAAGCAGAGCATGAAGGTGGTATCAGCACTGGAACTGCAGCAATTTTTGAAGGGTAATGACCCATCTGCCAACCATGCTTGGGGGTTATGGCTTTGATATTTTGGATCTTCTTCTTTGCAAAGCCCCAATAACCTCCTCTTAACACCTGAATCAACACCCATGTATCTACAAATCACCCATTTTTAATTCATTCAGGCCAAAATATTGTTCAGACTCATTGAAATCCTGCCCCCTGATGGCAACAGGAGCTTCCTGGTGAAAAGAGGAGTGAGCTGTGGTTCAGGGTGAGCTGTGTCTCAGGAAGATACTGCTATAATCATGACACATCGCAATGTACAGCAGTGATAGAACACTGCCACGGTTCTAGAAAATGCTCAGAAAATAAGCAGTGCCCTGAGAATCCCAGGCAGGACACCTCTCTTTTGATAATATGCCAAATATAAAAGCACAACCGTAAACTTTCTTTAATGAAGATAAATTGAGTTTTAAATCGAATCAGACTTGAGCCCAAAACATGACTTTTACATGGCTGCTGAATGCAAAACATAAAACATGACTTCAGTTTCCTAATAGAGAGATATAGACTATGTAGGTCTTCCTTGGATGTAGAGGGGCAGAAAGGAATAATGCAAAGACCAGGGCTCTGCAACAGCAGCCTGGGTGAAACACACATGGGAAGAAGAATGGCTCAGTAGCTCTTCACATTAGAATAAGCTCTAAAAGCATGCAGGCATCCCTGGGGGAGGTCAAATACAAACCTCTCCTTGGGAACGGGTGAGCTGACATCATAGCCATCTGTGTTAACCCCTGGCACTGATTAGCCTATTCCCCACTCCCTGGAAAAGCAGTCTGCAAATAGCATCAGGCCTGACCTACTTCTGTCTGCTTAGCTGCAAATTTCAGTGATTGGAGCTTTTCTGTGCTGGGTTTCTTCCAGCAAAATGTTGGACTTTTCTACCTTGCTCTTCAGAGGCATTGAGTAAGTGCAAGGTCCCAAAATGTGTTCCTCTGAGCTGGAGAGGAGAGGGAGGGATGAGCTGTGGTGTGGGAGGGCACCCAGTGTGCTATGTGTTCATGACATCAAATAAGTGGCGCTGGTGGAAAGGAGTGATGTTTTCAAGGCACGGCTTGCACATCTGGACGAAGACAGACTGCTTTTCACAGGCAGGGAATAGCTTTGTAAAGAGACATGGAAACCTGAGCAATGCGCTTAACAGCACATTTATTCAGTGAGAAGTATTATACAAATGTCATGTGTGTTGAACTCATTTTAGTGCTCTGAAGGCTGAGAGGAGATGGAGTGAATAGGTAAGGTCATCAGCTAACTCCAGAAAAGATCTTATTGCTGCAGCTCAAAAGCACTATGTTCTTTTTTACTGCAGAGCTCTGCCTTCTGAGCAAGAATATTCAGGGAAATCTGGTGGAATACAAAAAGTTTTGTCCCTCAGCTCTTCCAAGGATACATGTCACCTCTTTGTCCCAGTCATTAGGAATTAGGCTGCAATTGATACAGTCATTTGGGAGTTAGAGTAAGATAATGAATTAATTAGTTTTAGTTTTTTATTTCATCGCTGTGACTTGACCATTAATCATTTCTTAACAGGATTTTTTTAATCCCCCTACAGTCATACAAATTGAACATCAAATTTAAATGGAGCAGTAACATTACATGCTAGTCAGAAGTAAGGAAAAACCTCCAACTGCATATCTCCATGAGACAGAAGTAGCTGTACCATGTTAATATTAGGAATTTTCCTATTAATAAATAGCGTAGAAAAAAAACCCCAAAAACAAAACCAGCTTGCCATTAACTGACACATGCCTTAACTGAAAAATTCCTGCAAGATCCATCTCCTCAGTTCTTTATTATCTTGTTTCCATAATGCAAGTGAGAATACAAGTGCAGGCCCTTAACAATGTATATTTTTCTGCTATGTTGTGTTCAGTGCTATATACAATGCTCCATCCTTGAAAAGGAGCATGAGCTCCAGTTTAAATTTTTCCTCACAGCTATACTGGTGCCAGAAAAATCAAAGACTGTAAACGTGTGGATTTGGGGTGTACTTTCAATATATAGATTTTAGTATCAATATATACATATCCTAGTATCTATCCTAATTCTCTTCAGTTTTGTACCATAATGTTTATTAAATCAACACGTAGAAACTATTGTTAGGCAGATGGCAGAGTCTGGTCTTAATTCGATGAAGTAGTTGAAAAAGAAGGATGATTCCTCTTTGAAAATGATAGGGAATTTCTTTAATGATTTTGGGATTTCTTGTTGCAGCAAAATGTTGCAGCAAAATTCACTATAGCCTGTTTTTTATACAATTCCTTTAAAGAAGATTAAGAGATGAAAAAATTGCTTATTCAGACAAGACAGAGAATGTGGATTTTTTTTACTGCCGGGGAGTCTTGGAAAAGCTTCTGCAGTGACCACTTTTGCAAAAACAGCAAATTCATCCAGATTTGACAGGCAAACTACATCTGAGTAACGAAAGTACATATTTATGCACTGTTTGCACACAAATCCTCGACTGCATCCTTGAAAATCAGTGGAGCACTTCAACTCCTATAGCTGTGTATAAAAGGGCTGAAAAATTTTATGGTCAGCTATAATAGCATTTTTACTTTTGCAAATAAAGGAAACTTGGGTCAAGCAGAAATGTGATTGCCACAGGCATTAAAAAGCAACAAGCACAGGTGTATGTGTAGCGCTGTGTACTCAATCAGGTCCATAATGCTTGGATGGATATATCATCAAATATTCTGCTAATATTCAATTTGTTTCCTTCAGGTGAGGTCTGCTCTGCTGAATCCCAGGGGCAGGTGAAGGCACTGCCACCTCGAGTAGCCAGACCCCAGCACTGGTTGGGGAAGGCTGCTGGCTATTTAGGGCCATTTAAGAGCAAACTGATTGACTGAGACACTTCTCTGTCTCTCCTTGGCTTTTGTAGAGAACAAAGCAACTCCACAGGGGAACATGAAGGACACCTAACGCTGCCCTTCTACCAAGGATGTGGGGAACCAATGTGAGGTTTGAGGGACTTCCACCTACCCCTCCAGTCCTCTTCTTGTCAGGACACAGAGCTCAGGTGATGGCCCTATTTGGTGTACCAGCCTTGTTCCCTGGGAAGTGGGACATTCTGGCTTCTTGGCTCTACAGTATTGGCACAACTGAACCATCAGCCACTAATATGTCCTTAATAGCAAATACCTATTACAGGGATGTAGATTGTCCAGGCATATTGGACAGTCATTTAATGAGGCATTAGGACTAAAATCTTCTAAATATCAACCAGGAATGTCTCAGGTAGACCTGATTCTGCCTTAGCAAGGAAGAAGGGCTGGGTAATGCCTAAGGTGTCAGCCTGGACTCCGACCATGTTTCAAAGTGTGGTATTCAGATCACAGATCATGTCAGGTGAGTAACTGAGCCCTGACTCCACAACCTAGACCTCAGTAGAGCCATCCAACCCTACATCACTCTTTCCTTTCCCTTGGTTGCTTGCCATTGACGTTCTCTATAGATGTGTTTGAAGGAACAGAAATGCATGGTGAATTGCTGCAAACTAACCTAGAAGACACGTCACTCTTGGCCTACTTCGAAGAGGAATTGATTTTTAGTGATGTTCACGTGGGCAACAGGGCCGCCTTGGGTCTCAGGGAGGCTGGAGGATCTTCCCCCCCAGCAGAATGCCCAGGAATACAGCACAGACAGAAACATACAAGACATTTCTCTCTGATGGTATTAACTCTGATAATAATGTCATCAGCCCAAGAGAGAATATATTTCTCTTTCACAGACTGAAATAAAAAGTTAGTATTTTGAGAGCTTTGCATGCATTACAGGAATTAGACATACTGCACCATAAACATGGCCATGCTGCATGGGGCCTCTGCAGTGCTTGGGATCTATGTGTCCATAAATCAGACACTCAGGAAAGCATAAGAGGGTGATCTGTCCTTCAGCACCACATGGTGTGGGAGGCACAGTTCACTCCTGATAGCAGTATGATTGTGCAGCTCAGAGCTACCTGTGGGAGCTGGAGTCTACACCTGCAGCACAGGGGCCTCAGCGACATGCAGTCCAGGCATTCAGCAGCAGCTTCTTCAGCAGCTTTTGCCATTTTGAACAATGCCCCTTCCCAAACAGGCTCTGCTCTCTTTTCCCCACCGTTCCAGCTGCAGACAGCATGCTCCAGTGAAGCCAGTGGAAGAATAAACAGTTATTGCCTCTGCACTGCTGTGCTTGGAGCTCTACCAGAACGAGGGAGCAGATCCACAGGTTCCCTTTGTGTGCCCAAGGAATGCTGGTCCAGAGACTGTAACTGAACCTTATCCAGGGTTATACAGGAGCTGAACTTTAAACTAAAATTTCTTCACTGTCTTGCCCCAACAGTCATGGAAAGGCACAGCAAAGTAGCTGGTGGCTCCCTTGGCACGGGATTAGGTCTCTACAGTGCAAATCATCTATTTCTTTTCCTGAGAGGACAGCAGGAGGCCACCAGTTTAAATGACTTGACTTAGTTGCTCACATGCAGAAAGAATTAATTTGCAATGGCTGTAAAGCAGCAGGACAGCCAGGTGCAATCATGAATCTCGGCAGCTCTTCATATTTATATTAGGCCCTTTGCAGCTGCTCTAGAGGCGCCTCACTAACTCTGAACTTCCCCTGAATACCAAGTGACTGTGGCTGCATGCAGTGCACTGTCCCTCCTTCCAAGAACACATGGACATAGCAGAAAAAGATAAAATAATCAGAGGAAGTGGTTGGAAAGTTTTTTTTCCTTTTGGAGACAAATGGGATTCTTCTCCCTCAAGAGCATGTGAGAGGATGGGGTAGCCTAAATCAGGTGCCTTCTGCAGTCAAGTCAGGGCTGTCACATATCCAGGAGCAGAAGAGAGCAGTCTGTAACCCCTGACAAGAGCTGAAAAACTTTTTTTTAATCCAGTTTTAGAAGTAGAAAGCTATTTATGTCTTTGTACATATCCAATGTATACAAGTGAGACACACCAACAGAAGAATGTACGTGGACCTGGGCATGCACCTTCGCTGAGCAAGAGAGTGGTGATAGAACACCAATGCTATGAATTATAGAGTTTGCATCCAGCCTCTCCCCAGAACTTTGTCACTTGTTGGACTGCTAACACGAGTAAGGCTGCCTGAATTAGGTTATTCACGCCCCATTGCCTAAATGCCTGGTCAAATTTTGTGCCAAGAATGATGTGATTGGGGTTATGGACCACACTTGTGCACTTCCACCTGTGCTTTTGTTCCAGTGTCTTCTAGGTGTGTATGGGCTACATTTGGTTTTAATGCATCCTTGAATCTTTTGATTCTTGTTTTTCTTCATCCTTGTGCCATGGGGTAGCACATGTGGATGTGATGGAGTCATACAGGCACTTAGGCACTAGGCCCACACATAGCTGGGTGGATGAGTTGATGTTTCCCTTGCTTGAAATCTATCTCCTGATTACAAGTGGTTAAAAAGTTTGCACCATAAAATTTTGACAGGATGTGTCATTTTCATCAAATGTTTCATAAGGAGATTTGGCAGAAGGGGGACATTTCTTAAAATTAAACATGGATGGGGCTCTGATTTAGTGCATGAGACACAAGACATGAGCCTCTGCTTGGCAGCATCTGCAGTGAAAAGCTATATGTAGAGCAAGGTGATCAGCATGGACTTCCTTGAGGAGAAAGGGCCCCAGCTCTCAGCATATGCCAGCACCATGCTACCATCTCTAATACATGCTACATCATGGTGTGCAACAGAACCCAAAAAAATTTTAGATGGTGAAATGAGACTAGTGGTCTCTGGTTCAACGTCCATTGACAGCCTGCTCTCTGCCCATCCTCATGTGTCAGCACGAGCTCAGGAGGCCTCGTGGGGACCACGCTCCAGGCCAGAGGAGGTCTGCGGCCATCTGCCCCATCCCAGAGCATTCAGGGGGTGCAGCAGCACTTTAAAACATGTCTAAAGGGGTCTGGGGAATAAACCACATGCTGTAAGCTGTCAGCAGAGAGGAATGGATGCCTGGACACAGAACCAGGCAGCATAAGCCAGACTGAAGCAGATCCATATGTGTAAGTTTATCTAAGACTCAGAAAAGCTAAAGAAAAGTTCAGTGTCACAGAGTCAGGGTGAGCAGCAGCCAACATGATTGAAAAGCAAGCAAGCAATAAATAGAGTAGCTACCTATTCTGTGCCCTGGAGACACCAGCCAACCTGGTTGGCCTTGGCTGGCAGCCTGAGTGATGCCAGGTGTGAGCTGTATCACTCTCACTCCTTGGCTCTCCGTGTTCTCATTTTCAGTACTCAACTAGATGCTCTATATCAACGTGCTGGTGCATTTCCTCACTCACATACACTTCTCAGGTGTGTACTTTATATCAGAAAGCTTATAGTCCTTTGAAGAAATATAAAAAAGTCATGCCACAGGTTTGTCCTTCCAACATCCAGCATGTGCATCCGCCCCTGTTGCTATAATGATATTCAAATATGATACAGAACTGAAGGACGACTTTTAATTTGAGTGAAAGACAGCAGTTTTTTATCCCATAGCCTCAAGGGACCTATGTCCTCCAAGGCTATCCCACCCACTAGCAGTGTACCCAGCCCTGCTGTCCTTCTAAACCTCCATCATTTTATTATTTCATTATTTTATTCAGTGTTTTAGGGCATTCAGTGTTTTAGGGCAAAATTTCTGAATGTATTTACTCAATAAAGGGTAAAATAAACCTCAACAGCCTGCAAAGATCTGGAATTTCACTAAATCTATAGAGAGAAGAAAGAAAGCAAAGTGTGTGTGTTTTGATTTTTGGCCTCAAATTGTTGCTGCAGCTCAAACCCCCTCCTTAACTAACTTGTGTCATCTGTACTTTTCATCTCCACCTGTGCAATCATTTGCAGAAACATTATTAGCTGTTTGATTTTTTTTCCCCAGTTTGCTTCCATAGCAACATCCATCAGGGAGAGAACAGCAGGAGCATATGGGGAAGTTATAAAGCACATTTTCTACAAGAAAAGGAGGCCAAAGCATTTAACAGACAGCACTTAGGTTTCCCTTAGTAACTGAAATTCCAAAATACCTCTCTTGTTTCAGTATGTCCTAGTATTAATTAGACTGCTTAATGATGTACCAGTGCAGGCTGGAGGTAACACTTGGGTTGTCTTTAATTAATCAAGGTACTGGAACATTTCTTTGAGATTTAAGCTTATTGCCAAAACACATCCTTGTTACATTTTTGTGTGTTCGTATTTTACAAGCAAGGCTTGGAGCTGTTAGACAGCCTTTGACATGCTAAATATCGTGGAAAATTTTTTGCATAAAGTTCCAAAGAGAAATGCTAGAGTCGAAAATTAGCCATTTGAATAGTTTGAAATCTGTCACCAAGGGATAGCTAGAAGCTGTCAGGTCAATTTTAGAATAAGTATATAAAAAAAATAAAAGCATATCTCCTGCATTTCTCTCCTTACCAGTAGCAACCCATTTAAGCTGGTATTTTATTAATGAAAATTGTACTGGTGCTCCTCTTTGGTTTAAAATACAGACCCTGAAGCTCAATATGAAAACACTAAGAGTTGTTAAGCCTTTTTAGCAAATCAAATATTCACTTGTCTCTTGACTAGATCCATGTTTATGCCAATACATACTTGAAATGGAGATGTTGATGGTTTAGGGGTGTTGTATACTGCATAAGCATAAAACTGACAGGGAGACTGATGAGACTGCAGTGTAGGATGTCAGTGGAGATGAAATTATTTGTGTCCAGACAAACACACTGGAAGATGTTGCACCAACAACTACTTGTCCCCAGTGTGTCTGCTGGTTCGGAAGTGTGGCCAGGCCAGGATGCAGGAGGAGACAGACCACAGTCCTCCTGAAGCCCCTGAAAACCACTGTGAAATGCAGCTACCGTTTCATATTCATTCTTTCTGTCTTTCCCTATCAATTCCTTGCTTTTCTTCTCCTCATATCCAAACTGTTCCCTGTTTCACACATGCTGCTTCAGCCCAGCCCCCCCTCCCCGCTTTGTCTTCCCATCTCTTGCTGTCTTTTCCCTGTGGCTTCTTCTCTGCCTGGTCCATTTGTTCACTGCCATCCTTAGAATCAGCCCTGCCCCACCCAATCTCCCTGACAGTACAACTGCCGTTTCTGCAAACACTTTCACAATTCTTTCCTACATCCACCAACTGAACACTTCTGCTCTTTTTCCAGCTCTGTATATCCTCACCTCCTTCAACACCTCCTTATCCCTGGCAGTTGGTTCCCATCTGAGTGTAACAAGTCTCCACCATCCCAGTGCCACCCTCTCACCTCTTGCAGCCCTTCCGCCACCCAGCCACATCTCCCTCTGTCCCTTCACCTGGTAAGGGCAGAACTGGAGGAGCAGATGTCTCCCAATACAGCAGAGGAGAGTAAAATCTGCTCACACATTTCCAGCATGCCTGGAAGCCTTCTGTGATCCATCACATGCTCAATGCCTCTTTGTCAAATCTGGACCAGAGCCCAATGACCTGTCCTGCTGCCTCCATCACCTCTGCAACCAGAGGAGGCTGCTGCACCAGGACCCTTGAAATCCCACTAAAAATCAAAATTTGCCAGGAAACTCAAGCTGGCCATGGACAACTATAGAGGGATATCAGTGGCCTGAGGCTTCTGGACAAACTGAATGAACAGACTCAGGGTTGCTTGGGTATATGGAGCTCGAAACAGCTAGACACGCTGGAGGTTGCTCTTTACCGGTGAAAAGTTTTGTTTGTTAAAACAGGCAAACATGACTTTCTCCTCTTTTTACTCTCACGTCACTGGCTGCAAGGGTTTACTCTGTAGCAACAAACTCTGCCATTTTATATACGCATAAAAATAACCCACTTCCCAATCCACAGACACAAGGAAAACACCAAGGAACCTGAAAAGGTGACTGCACTGACTGTAACTTAGTCAGATACAAATTTTCAGCATTTTTGGTGTGTTCCAGTGTTTCTTTAAAAAAAGTAAATCAACTCACTCCCCACCCTCAATTTGGAAGGAAGATCTCATTTTCTACCATTTGATCATTTGCTTGGGTCTAAAGCAGAACCTTTGAGAGATCGTGTATGCAAATTCTACTCCTGCCTGATGGGAGTAAGGGTAAGGTTGCCTGGAGCATGAGCCCTTCTCTAACACCTGGTTCTCTTGTATTACATCAGATCTCTCAAATCCATATTCTGTTAAGGATGGCATGGGCAGAATCTGTCCTCCTAGAAGTTATCAAACATATATAAATAAACAGGAAGCGGTATTTCTCTCCTTTTATTTAAAAAGCACCTGCTGCATCAACTAAGTCGTAGCATAGACAGAACATGAAAAATTAGAGCTGGCAGAGGATAAATTGGAGAAACAACATTTCAGTTGGTCCTCCTACAGGAGCGACTCATCAGACTAACCATGAGGACGGAGGGAGCCAGGTTCTCCACCCTCCCTGGCTTTCAGAGGCAGCTCTGCTAGCAAACCCCAGCCAGGGAGCTGTTGGCCCAGCCTTAGCAAAAACAAAGCCAGCACAGTGCTGAGCAGCCAAGAACAGGGAGGCTGAGGCAGCCAAGGCTAGGTAACACGGCGTTAGGCAGGAGTCCTCTGTGTGTCTGAAGGCACCAGGTGGAGGAGAGAAAACAAATCTACTTTGTTCCAAAGAAGCCCCTGAACTTTCATTGCTCCAAGGGGAGTGTAGCCAGCATCTTCTAGTGTCTACCTCTGCTGGTGGGAATTTTTTATTTCTTAATGTGAGAAATATGTCATATATATGTATATATACACACACACTAAGTGCCATTTATCTTTATATTATATAATTACAGATAAACTTTGGAGACCAAATGAACTTCATCTCTTTTTTTCTATAGAGCCATAGAAATATAAGAATGAATAGGACTTTCTTTTTAGCAAATAAGAATAATGATGTTATTTCACTGGTATTATTACATTGCCATCATTATTAAGACTTTTAACTCCTGAAGTGTGCTAAATGCTCTACAGAAAAAAAAATACAGGGCTACATTTAGACTGTCAGCTTTAAGGACAGAATTCAGGTCCAGATTAATCAAGGTGCCACCATTTAAGCTGCATGTTTAAGCTCGTATTACACTCCAGGGGAGCCTAGTCAATAGAGTCAGTGGAGCACAAAGAGTGATTCAGCTCTCTAGCACAGTCACATCTACAGTGATTCGCAGACACCAAGAACAATTTGAGATGCCATAGGCACCTTGCTGGCATTCCAGCAGTGACCTCCCAGGCTTGCTGCCATGCTCACCAGCCTAAGCAAGTGTCCCAAGTAACTTGGGACATCTAGAATAGTGCAAGTGGCTCTGTTTAGGCACCGTCAATAGCTGGGAGGACAGCTTGCCCTCAGGGCCCAACTGAGTGTATTCAGTTGCCTAAACAGAGGCTTCTAGTGATATTTGAGATGCTCAAGAATCTTCTTCCTCAAATACAGTGTCCACACCAGCAGCACATAATCACTCTGTGCTGCATCTGCCAGCCTGGTGAAGTTGTTTCAGATACATGCAGAACATTTTAACTGTCCTCTCGTAACACAGGCACCTAAATTGTACCTTCCACTGCCTGTCCTGGGGGTGGCACCCTAGCTGTGGATGGGTGTCCCAGGGAGCTCCCTAAGCTTCAAGTACTGGAGTCAGAAGCTCCAGGATATCCATCCTCCAGCATCTGCAGAAGACCCTCTCCTCCCAGACCAGCTTACATGGGAAAACTGACTCCATCGTGGTGCTGAAAACAATTATGTCAGCTGCTGAGGTGTCACACTAAAGCTGAAGTGCTTCTGATCAGCAGTCCATCTAGATCCAGTTACTTAAACTCCATTTTAATTCGAGGTTACTGTAAGATTGTGATGGACAGGTCTGAGATTTGTCAGCATGAACACAAGTAAATTAAACTGGAAAATAGTAGAGCTTTTTAAGGATGTTACGACCCACGCCTGAAGGCAGAGTAACTGAGGTTCTTCTTAACAGATCCCTTGGGGCAGATTAGAGTGAAACACCACTAAATGACCAGGGTTTATAAATATGCATATGGCAGGGTTATTTCAGAACAATTTGCCTGCAATGGGAAGTGGGTATGTAGCTGCTTTGGTTATTATCTGTAGAAATATAGCAATATAAAAATATAAAAATAACACTTTAGAAAATGTATAAGGAAAAGAAAGAAAAAGAGTAAGAGTAGAAGGCTATTATCACCCATTAATCCAATGTGAGACTCAATTGTTGCAATTTTGATGTCCATTGATCAAAGTGGTGGTCACAGCCTTGATCTATCAGGAGTGGGAGAAGCACGTGAAACACAACATTCAACAGGCTCAGATTCAGGTGGGAATGCCCAGATACTCCTCCTGGGGCAGGGAATTTTACACTGTCTGATGTAATACTGTGGATCACATGCAGTCCTCTGGTGGAAGGTCTCAGAAATGAGTCTAGGGGTGCTTCAGGGTCTTTGATGGTTTATGACACCTTCTAAGACATGACAGCTGCCTCTCAGGTCAGCATAGTTGAGTCAGTTATGCCCCATCAGAAGGGATGAACACCTTCAGGACTATGTGTGAATGATACCTCTGCTGGGGCAGTTGTACATCTGAACCAGTTGAGTAAGGGAGGACATTGGCATGATAAAAAGCATTATCCCACCTCTGCAGGGTCTGCTTCTTATTGACCTCTTCCCTTATCTGGGCCAAAACCCTCACGTAGCCTCTGGTGGTGGGTATGCACCCTCTCTGCACCTGGGCTGTGACATTGCACAGCATCAGCAACACACCCACTGCTTTAGCAAATGGCCAATTGTTTGGGCCATTAACCATGAATTTTTGAGTTTCTCACAAGGGATCATGAGCAACTTGAGTGATACTAGTCCCAGAAGACAAAGGAAGGACTGGGAGGAATAAGGGTGCAGTTAGAAGACAAGACTCAACTCCTCCCTTGATTCTAGAGAAAGGGATATAAAAAAGTGAAGTCAAAAAGCGGGGGAGACAAGTGTCACCTTTATGAAGAAGGAAAATCAGATCTGCTTACACTCCAGGAGGAAAGAGGCAGGGAAGGCAGCAGATTAATGCTGACTGAGAATCTGTGAGGTGCATGAGTTCTTAGCAGTGGCAGAACCAGGGGCCAGGTAAGTGGGGCTGGGGACTTCTGCAGGGTAAACTCTGGGGACAGGGATGAAGTTCCAGGTTCATACTCTGGATTTAAAGGACACAAATACTGGTAAGTTAAGTATGTGGTGTGCGTGTTTTTGTCAATCAAAAAAGAAGAGGAAGAATTGTGAAAAAGAAGTACTTGCTTTACTCCTGCAAATAAGTACAAAACCTCAAATGTTAACTTTGTAATTTAACTCACCCTCGGTAGCCATTCCTAATCCCCTTTGAGGCTCACCACTTCCAATATTTTAAATAACTCTGAAAGGATTAAATAAGGATTTAATACTTTTATCCTCCTATGGCTAACAACGTGAGGCTCTCTCACCTGTTCATTGCTGCATTCACTTCCTTTCCTCTCTGCGTATGTGACAGCAATGCTTTCTATTCCTCTGCTCCCAGAATACTGACATGCTTAACAGCTACTGTTCCTCAATTCACAAAAAAAATGTGGTATTATTCCATAATGCCACATAATTTGTCAGCTCTTACACCTCCACAGTCCTGGAAGCTTTTTCTCTTCATCACAAAGCATTTGCATACCTCGGGTTGAATCTAGCCTCCTTATGAAAACCAAATGCAAACTGTGCCTTTTGTTTTGTAATGTATCAGCAGCCTGAGATTTCTGTTATCTGAGCTAGCTGCAAACAACCCTCTCAGTCACAGACCCTGTGGAAGTGCCTTGGGTGACAGTTCTACCAGCAGCATCACCCTCCCCGTCGCTGCTGGGTAAATTCAGTGAGAAAATTTGGGATTTGCCCTTGGGGGAACGTGCCCAGCCAATGCCAGTGTTCAGATGCCAGAGCAGCAGAGCCATGCAGGTGTGCAGCACCTGCCACCATGGTGTCACCATAGCTCCAGGCACTTGACTCCAAGCTGAAGTGCACATGGCACAGCATCATGACCACAGACAACACTCTCCATCACCAGCACACCTACATCCCAGGGTGGTGGCTGCTGCTTTGTTCATTATGCTAATAGTGGGAGAACTGAGCTGGGTTGGAGGAGAGCAGCAGCTCTCAGTCTTTAGTTGAGGAGTGGAGCTGTGCATATATCCTGACCCATTTTGCATTTAGAGGTGTGGACCCCATTCCTGGCCACATCAAAGCTGCCTGCACTTTATTCTATACCAAAACCATGTGCTTAAGCTTCACAGGCAGTAAAATGTTACCAGAAGTTCTTCATTTGATCCTACCACATCTTAGCAATGGGTTTGGAGAAAGGTGCAGCTTCAGTGGGCTGCCCAGGGAGCAGCAAAGAACCACTCGTCTCACAGGGCAATCATATCCCACCATGTCACCTCTGGGCTGCGGTGCTCTTTTGGCAGCAAGCTCCTGGCAGCAAAGCTGTCCCACACAGAGGAGACATTGTGGATGTGATGAGGGGTAAAAATAGTCTCACACAATTCAACCAACTTCATTTTTCAGTCTTCGTGAAGTGTCAGAATTGAATTTCCAGATACACCACTCGACTGTGGTGAGAGATGTAACGCTTTAAGAACATATTTTCTTTCTTGTTCAGATGCAGAAAAAACCTCACAAGAACAACCATTCTCATGGGATTTTGCCCAGAATTGGTAGAAATCTCAAGCAAGCAATTCCTTTTTGTAATATCTCTGACTCTCCTGTTCAAAAATCTCTTGAGGATATTTTCCAGGACAGTTGAATTCAAAGCTGAGTGCAACCTAGGTTAGTTGTCAAATCCAAGTGAGTCCACATAAATATTTTTTCCGCCTTCCTTCTTAGTAATGATTTGGGCTACTAAAAGAGAGCAGTGTTCTCTGCTCTAGTGTTACTGCTTGGTGCTGTTCTTTCAGGAGATTTAGGCACAGGTGAACTCAAACCAGCTGCAGGGTAAGCACAGCATAGGGCTGCTTCCCCAGTGGCACACAGTGGAATAAGGGCAGTTCAGAAGCTGGCTTTATTCAGTCCTGATTTTTCACAGCTCCACAGCCTCACTGTGATTACATGCAATTGGTGAAAAGAACCATGCTGGCCCAGCATTGCTCTGCAGCAGCAGGAGAGCATAGAGAGCCTGGAATCTGTGACTGGTTTGACCAGGCTGCCTGACAGTCATGCTCCTCAGGCCTTCCTGTCTGGCTCTCACTGCAGCTCCACTACGGCATTCTTCAAAAGTGAAACCATCAAAAGCATAGCCACCAGGTATTTTAGCATTTTAAGTTACCCCATCACTAAATTCACCACCGCTACATGGCAGGAGTAAGGCGCTGGGATTTGCTTATATTCCCAGAGTTTGCAGTGTGGGAGTATCCTGCAGGACTGAATGGTCTCCCCACACACCTGTGGCACAAAGGGTGCTGGGGCACCATCATACATGGTAAAGGTGTGTAAGCAGAATCTGTAGCTGGCAGTGCATATCAGCTCTAATGGGGAATGCTGTTTTGGGGAGAAAATAAGAAGAAAATAGGAGAGAGAGGAAAAAAAGGAAAAGGGAGAATGCATAAAGCCCTTTGCAGTACAGTAACAAAAGTCTTGGAGATTGATGGGTAAAACATCTTGGGAAAAAATAATTGGAAAGGGAAGATCAGGGAGTATAAAAAACACAAGGAAGGGAAGGGGACAGGCTGCAGGAGAAAAGGAAAATTAACAGATCTGAAGCTGTTATCTGCGGCTGAGAATCCCAGCCAGTCCTGGCTCGGTGCCTGTGAAAGTCCTTGCAATAAGGACTAATACATTCACAAGCAAGAGACAGGGATGAGAGAAAAAGAAGGAAATGCTGGATTTTATAAATTTTGTCTTCCAAACGTACTCTAAGGAGAACTTGATGAGGTAGTGAGCAGGCCCCCAGGAAGTAACACTTGCCTGCATCTCCTGCTGCTAAAACTTGCCTCCTGTAGTCCCAGTAAGCTGCGCTGCAAAATAACCAGGCACAAAGGCAGCTTTTCCCAACCACGTCTATGAAGAAGAATCTGTGGCTTAGCACTCCAAAATCTGACTCCTTTGGATAGATTTTCTGTTTGCAATGTTGCAAAATCCCCCATGTGTACCTCTCCATACTCCCCCTGCAGAGTAGGTGGACTGCAGGCCAGGACCTGCTTCTCAGACGGGACACGTACAGGAGGTACAAGGCCGAGGGCTCTGTTGTTATTATTAGGGTCCTCTGGGTAAACTGTAGTTACATTAAGAAAGAATAATGGCATCACACTTACAGACACCCTCAATCCAATTCTAACAAAACTAATGACTCTCAGCTGGGCAGAAGAGCAATTTCAGGTTGCTCTTGCTCATTGATACAGACTGGCAGGGCATCCCCCCCTTTGGTGCTCACCAGAGCCCAAAGGTTACAGAGAAGTTTTAAAGATCTGCCTGCAGCTTCCACCTGCAATCAGCACTTTTATCTCAAAGACGCATCTTGTCTCTGTGCCATTTCCTAGAGCTGTCAGGTAATCACAGCTGTTTGTGTTCTCCCAATAGATTTCATGGCTACAAGGCTTCAAAATGAAACAGCCAGGCAATGAGGCGTTTCTCTGGAGAAGAGAGGTTTCGACTAAACAGTTTAAGAGTTTTACTCACAGTAGAAGTGAAATGGATTGTGTACCTGACCAGTCCAAAGCCCACTCCAGTTTAACAGAAATACAAAACCATTACCCTATCCAAAAAGGACAGGAGACAGAAATCTCATAGAGGGCATTAGAGACAAAAGGTCAGACCCATCAAAACTTTAAGGAAAATATCAAGACTCATCAAAACTGCTGCAAAATTCCATAGAACATAGATCTCTACAGTAAAACCTGGAGAAAAGATTTCCCCAGTTCTTCTGTCAGAGCAAGTGAAAAATGCAGGATAGTTTCAGTTAGGGCGTAGATCCCCTCCAGCACCTCACAGGATGGATCTGGCCCTGCCATCAGCTGTGTCTAAAATGAAAAGAATGAGATGAGGTCAACTGGCAGTAATTTTTTTCCATAATCTTCTCTTAGGTCTCTGAGCAGGCCTAGCTGCTTCCTTGGCCTCGTCCCCTGACCCAGAGAATTTGAGCTGGGGAAATGTCTACTTGCCTCTTCAAGCTAGAATGTTTTGGCCAGAGCTATCAACCAGATAAACAGCCAACAGTATTTGAGGAACTTGTCCCTATGGTGCTACACTTTGGACCTGATGTAGTCTGGTTTTCATCCTTGAGGTCTTTAAAAGGCAATTCCCTGCATGAAGGCAAATGGCAAGAGTGACAACCTGGGAAAAGGGAAGATGGGATGCTCATTCATCGCCACAGTAACGACTGAAGGATAGAGGATTGCATCCAAACTAGTCTCATCAAATCTCCCTTCTTAACAACCAGGAGAAACCGACAGATTTAGGTAGAGTGGCATTTGGATCTTTCTAGATCTGTCTTACCTGTTTGTGTGGTCAGATCATACGTGCCTGGCACGTATAAAGTTTTAAGCAGTGATTTGATTTCCTGCTTTCTCCTATGACTGTAAATCAGGGTTTTCTTCAGCGGTCTCCTGGGAGTCACCTGGCATGGTCAGAGAGGTTAATAAGACCTTGTAGCTAGGATCTGGCTACAGAGCAAGGTGTAAGGAAATACAAAACCAAAGCTGTGCTCATATTTATCTAGGCAAGACTTGTCTTGATGGGGAAAAAAAGGTTTAAAATATAGTAGAAACAGACCAACTGAAAAACATTTAGGAAGAAAAAAGAGATACATTACTTGCATTTGATGTATTTTAAATGTCTGAGAGTAATGAACTGGCACCTGGCTCAAATGGAAACAAAAGAGGAAAAGGTCTTGCTCGGGGGGAGTAGAGAAGGAATAATCCTGACGCACAAGTTGTTCTCTGAATGTAAACCTACTTCACACTCCTGTAGGTTAACACACCCTCCATGAAAAATATCATTACTCTGAAAGGGGTTTATTTATATTCATATAAAGGGAAACCTTCTGTTGCCTAGAAAAGATGAAAAAAAATTAAACCAGATCTGGCACAGCCTGCTGTATTTAGCAAGAATAGAGAACACAAGGTGGTCTTGGTGATAATTTTACTTTATTGTCACAAACCATTATCCCTACCTTCCCTGAGATGCACATGCTGCATACATAGAATGGCTGTGCATGGCCACGGGCTTGAGAGTAGGAACCTAGAAGTTGGGAAGAAGCAATAGATACAGATAAAGAAAAAAACCCAAACACTTGTGCATAAAACCTTCAGCTCACTGCTGGGCAATTTTATCAGCAAAAAAGTATGCGCACAGCTCATCCTTACAGTGCCTCTGTAACTCAAGAGTGGGGATTAGGAAAAAAAGGAGTAATCCACTAGATAAATGTTTACTTCCTTTTCTCTCCAGTAACCCCTTGGCCCCAGGCGGCAGGGAGCCCATTTGATAGGTAAAGTAAGTGGTGCTTCCCTCTCTCCTACCGACAGCTCGGTGAGGCTCAGCGCTATCTGCTCACACAGGTACAGCCTGTTTGATATAACTGCTCCTCACTGCACAAAGTGGCCAGGTGCTGTGACAGCTCGTTGGAGCTCTCCAAGTCATTCCAGCAAGGTTTTTCTACCATTATCCTCCCACAGCCCTCAGGGATATGATTAATTCATGGAGCATCACTGAAGGCATCTTTCTATGGCATATGGAGTTAAAGTGTCCTCTTCACAGAGCTGCCTGGGGACAACTGTGGAATTTGTACAGACAATCCCACTAGGTAGTCAATCTTGTAAAAGCACTGATATTACAAAGTAAATACAAGTGATCTATTTGTTTAAGGTTATTACTGTGACCGACAGGGTATTAAAACAATCTTTCTACTGACAAAAGATATCAGGCCTGAACTCACATTTGATGTTCCTAGGCATGCTTTTCTTCTTTCTTTCTCAGCCACTGAGCTTTGGGGGGTTCATCAAACTCAACTGATATGGAGATCGGAGTGCACTGCACAACCAGCCCATTGAAATTCAATTCAGATACAGGGTTAAATTATAAAAAGAAACCCTAGCTAGTAATAACACTTTGATGTGCAGATGCAAAAAAGTTTTAACTTCTACTTTCTTCAGAAACAAATCAGCTTCAAGTCATGCTATTTGATTCATATTTTAGCTTTTAATACATCCAAAGCACGAGTACTAAACATTGCCCTCTGTGGTCAGGAAACTTACAGTGGGTGATGCGTGAAGGCTTCCATTTCACCCTTTTATCGAGTCTGTATATGGACACTTCCCCACAACAAAAATACACTGTCTCATGTTCAGAGCAAAAAGGTCAGTCACTTTATGTCTTGCCCCTTTTCAAAAATATACCATTTCTCTTGGAACTGGAAATTTCAGCTAGGAAAGGACATCACCTTCCTAGATGCATTTGATATTCTGGCAGGAGAAAGACCTAAGGAAAAAGGCAAACCTAGACACAGAGCACCCAGACGGGCTCCCCTCCCGTCCACCCCTTGCAGACCATGACTCACTCCCCTGTTCACTTTCTTTTTTGAAGCACCCAGTGTTGCGGTCTGTAGTTTCTGCGTTGGCACGGCAAGCCGCAGCCTTCCCGGAGAGCGCTGCGGGGCTGCATCGGGGAGAGAGCGGCTGTTCCGCTTCCCGCAGCCCTCCCGGGCGGCCCCGAGCCCTCGCTCCGGCTGGATGCCGGCTCCACAACACGGGGGCGATAAAGGAGGCGAGAAGGCTCTCCGCATGGGGACCACACGACTTTAATCACACGGCGACAAACACATTCCCAGAGGCACAGAGACCACATGGTAGCGCGTTTTGGGGTTTTATATGGGGACGAGGGGGACGGAGAGAGCACATGGACTACTGGTCTCAGGGTGCAGGGGCGGCACATGGGCGGAGTTGGGGTACCAGAAGCTATGGGGGAAACGCGAGGGGGTGGCCAGGACTAGGGGCAGGGAAGGGAGAACAGTATGGGGAGGGCAGACACTTAGTAGGAAAAGGAGTGGGGAAATATAGCGCTACGCACAGTCCTATGCAACTCCCAGTTTGCTTATCCATCTATTTTTGCTTTTATTTACATTTATCTTGTAACCTCCAGTAATGCCTGTGCCAACCTACAGGAGCCTCAAAGAGATGCCAGTGCACAACCCTCCCTCAGGCCCTTAATTTAAAGACGACCTCAGCTGTAAGTCTAACACACAACCTGTGAGAAGATGCATCACCAGGGAACCAGCCCTCTCTTTGACCTGTCAAGGTCTCCAGATGTCAACCCCAGCTCTTTGGTGCTGTAAACATAAACTCACCTGGCACAAGCCCCTCACCTGTGTTTGTAATAGCAGCCAGGGAATCAAATTATGTTGCTCTTTATCTACTGCCCCATAACTGGCAGTTTTCAAGGCTGGACTGGAAGGGACTTCGAGCAACCTGGTCTAGTGGAAGGTGTCCATGTCCATGGCAGGGTGGTTAGACCTGGATGATCTTTAAGGTCCCTTCAAACCCAAACAGTTCTATGATTCTGTGATATCTGGCCATAATGCAAATGCAACCCTTGGTGAGTCGTGTCTGGTCCAAGCCTTTAGCAGAATCAGCCCACACTATTTTCCCAGGCTGACATTTGAATCCTGTGGGCTCTGAAAGTTGTTCAGTAGATTTCTATATCCACAGAGGAAAGAAAGATTAGTCCTTTTTTTTCCTTTCATGTTATAACCCTTTCATTTACACTTTTCTGGAGTTTTCTGAAGTCCTCACCTGTATGCTTCTGGCTTGAAGGGGGTCTTTTGGCTGGCTGTGTTCAAGTTTTCCTGCTGGGCTTGGTCCATCCCTATATATTTTCCACTACTCACAGAGGGAGAGGCGCTGATCACTCTCCTCTGCCCAGCCTTGTGTGTGATGGTTCCCTGTCCCTTGCCACTGCATGTGTCATATTCCTCTGAGCCACACTGCTGCTCTCTGCTTCTAGTCCTTCACCCAAGATACAGGAGTGTATACTGCTGGCTGTATCCTTGTGCCTATCATTTTTGAGAAGCTCAAGGTTTAATTTTTTCCCAAAGTCATCTCCTTTCCACAGAAATGAGAGTAAGGAGAACCTTCATGGCTTTCTTAAAACAAATAACAATTATAGCATTAACATGGCATTTGAATAACTGTGTGAAAAACTTGGGAGTTAGAAGTCAACTCTAATTTAATAATCAAATGATATTGCAGTGTCTTTGATTTAATTTGCTCTCTTGGTGTTACACCTTTTAATGGAGAAAGAGTTTCCCCTTCAGAGCAAAACCAGCTCCTGCCTCTGCCAAAATTCAGCCTGGTGCAGAGCTGGGTCACTGTGTCCTTCTCAGCTCCAGAGAGACGGGGGCTTACACCGTGCTCTTGTTGAGGACCCAGGGACGTGGCACATGGGAAAGCCCGGGAAGGATTCATGGTTCCCACACTCTTCTGTGTCCCTGGACACAGTCCATTGGAAAGCAAGTGGGACATGGGGGTCCTAAATGCATCTTGGTCCCAGCAGGTCTTTAACCCTCTGTAACATCATCCCTCATTTATGCCTGAATGTACAAATCCAGGTTGTCCTGATGGATGGTCAGTGGCAGGTACCTAACCCACCAGCCACTCATTCCAAGCTGAAGCTGCAGCTCAGGTTAATTTTCCTGACAAGTCTTAACTGTAATTTAAATTTCCTACCTATTTAAGCTGAGCAATCTGTACTTCAGATCTCTTGAGAATGAATAAAACAGTTATGAGAAATTTCAGGATAAAAGGTTAAACCCGTAAAAATATGCAACTCATTTATAAAAATAATTCCATCAGGTTTTCACAGACTAAGAAGACAAAGGTGCTAATTTCTGCATTTGAAATAACCTTGGGACTGTCACTGGTGGAAGTCACTGGAGTAGCCACTGTTTGTGAGTTGGCTGCCTTAAACTTTTCAAAGTCTATAACTACCCACAGGCTTTGCAGCACAGTGTCAGTGCAGCACTTTCTACTTGACAACCAAGGAATAAGCTTGGAAGAACTAGAGACGTTCTTGGCCACCTCTTGGAGCTCACCCCCTCCTTTGATGTGCAGTGCATGACCTTCTCCCAGCAGGATTGTCTCGTCTGGATGGGCCATGTTCAACACCTGGAGACGCTCTCTGCAGAGTCACAAAGACCTGACCATGGCAGTGCCACCTATGGGAGATACTTCAGGGCACATAAGGCATCTGAACCACTTCTAACATCTTCTGCCAGCTGGGATGACTCAGTTTATATCCCCTGTGACTGGGGAACCACTGGGGCTGGCTCAGATACAGCCACTTGGCATTGCAGACAACCTCAGTAGGGTAGAAGGAAGCTATTCTTGTCTCTCTCCCCTCTCAGTGGGGAGAACCAAGGCTGTCAGTGTTATAAAGTGAGCCCAGTTAAACATAGTTAAATTATTCCACAGCCATTTAAAGGTAACTGGTGTTAGTGGCTCCCTTTTGGGCTGAGATGGTAGAAAAGCTGATGTATTATCTTTCCAGCAGATACACAAACCCAGTGAGGTCTGCAGACAACTTTGAAGTTCTGTTAAAACCCAGATCTTTTGCTTTTGCTGTAAAATACTATGAAAAATGTTTATGTAGTTCCTCAGGAGCTCAGAAATAATTTTAAAATAAATCAGCTTAAAATAAACCAAATAATTCCTTGTTATATGTGATACCGTATTCATCCTCATATAAGCAGCTTTTCTCACTAAGCATTAGCTTGTATTTGCGTATCAATTTTAGAAAGCCTGGCTTCTTTCCATCTATCAGCCTTTAAAGCCTTTTCTGCTGCAGTATGTGCTGGACAGTCAGGTAAATGCAAGGCAAGCATCCTTCTAGCTCATTACTGCTGATTACCCTGCTCTGGCTTGGCTTTCTTCTCTGCTTGTTCTGCAGGCTTGGCCTTTTCTGGGAACTGCCATCACTCTACACAGCAGCACAGCAAGAAGAAGTTGTTTAAAAGTGTTTTCTTTTGTGGGGGAAAATGATGGTGTTGCTTACAGTATATGATAGTCCAGGAGCACCTCTGGGGTTGGCCTCATATGTGCAGAAAGGGTCTGTACTTAAAAGCATGCAAATTTACATCAAAATCTGTGTTGCTATGAGCAGTGATAACCACTGCAGCATAACCCAGCATGGGGGGCTTCTTGCCTATTTTGTCTTGGTCACACGCTAAACTCCCTCTAAGCTCCAAGTAGTTTCTTTTAGTTTTAATCTAACATAATTAATATTTATGGTTGGTCCGGTATCTCATCCGGTCTTACTTATCACAAACCATATTTTAATAGAAATCACTTCTCAAACCAATAGCTTAATGGAAGGGAAAAGTGCTGTCTCCTCTGCAGCCTGTCCAGGGAGAAGGGAGCAGGTGCCCATCACCCATGGCCACACAGCAACTGCAAGTGAGGAGTCATCAGATGAGGACATATTGTGGATGATGCCAGAGCAGGTCCCAAGAAAACAACGTCTCTTTCCAACCACCATAATTTCATATAAGATAGCTCACCATAGGCTGGCAATCCTCTTAGGTGTATTTTTTTTTTTTGTTCCTATTTGTGTTAAAAACGAGAGCAGAAGCAGTAGAGTGCTCCAAGCATAAGCACATACTGTGGGAATAGAAGTGGCAGTAATAAGTACTTAGCCTTTATGTATTGGCTTTTCATCTGCAGATTTCAAAGCACTTCCACAAAAGGACATTACCGTCATTCTCCGTGTTCTCCTGAAAGGAGAAGGGACATGACCAAGTTCACCGGCATGTCCCACCAGCCTCCCACGACTGACAGCTCTCATGCTGTCCTCCCAACCACTTGTCCTGGTGTGCTTGACCTTTACTGGGTTCTTTCTCATCACCTTCCTTCCCCAGGTGCCTACCAGAAAGGGACCAGCCCTAAATGGATGGGAGCAACCTTTGTGTGGGAGCTGCTGCCAGGGATCCCATGCTGGATGGTGCAGGAAAAGGGCTCTCTCCAGGCAAAGGCATCATCCCAGCTTCTCAAGGTGAGATGCCTGAAAAGCTGTTTCTCTCTCTCTCTGGCAGGTGAAAAAGGAAACAGTCAATTGGTGCAGTGTTAATAAAACACACCTCCAGGTTCGTTTGCCTTTTTTTTAAAACGTATAATATGCATACATAAAAGAAAAACGTGGGGGAAAGAGAGTAACCCGGTTATTTTTTGCTGTATGGAGAGCAAGGAATACTCTCAGAGCCCTCTTGCATTCATCCCTTCAGCAACTGCATAAACTTTTGGGGTGTTGAAGCACTGCCAGGAGAGAGGCAGTCATATTGCAGTGAGTTTTTGTACTGCCTGCAGGTCTTTCACACAGACGGATTCCTTAAAGGTGTTTTGAGGCAGTGAAAGGCTGGAGAGCTGATGCTTAAAAACATTTTGAGGTGAGCTGTGGTACTGAATAAGCAAAGAGCAGTGGGGAGCCCCTGGCAGCTGCAGTGGAATCTGGGCCTCTTCTTTATGGGACAAAAATGCATCTTCTGCGTTTTGTCCTCATGAGCTGTGAATGCTGAACAACATCAGCATTTCCATGGAGATGGAGGCATTGCATATTGTTGAGGGAAGGATGTGAATTTAAAACAGAAATATGATAGATCTCCAAATGCTGCTCAGGAGGTAAGGCACTGTTATGCTAAAAAGTGTTTTTTCCAGCCCTCTGCCATGGCCATGGGGGGCTGACACTGTTAACTCCTTCAGTTCCAAACCCGATAGGCACAGGGTCCTCGATCCCAGAGGTCCCCTGGATCAGGCACTGCCATGAGCAACAGCACCGGGAAAAACTACAAAGTCTTTCATTTACTTGCAAAGAGCTGAATGCCTTGCAAATGTCATTATGAAATTACTTTCTTTTATGTAGGGCTAGAGGTGGAGGGAGTGGAATGGGGAGTGAGCAACATAACTCCATGTGCTGCATCTCTGTCTATGACAAGTAAAGGAACTCTACCCCAGCAGTCTTCAGGGCTCAGCATCCTTTGGTCCTCTCAGAGAGGCATGCCTGAAGCACTGACAGCCTTTTCTGACCCTCAGGTCACAGCGGCTTTCCCAAGCCGCTGCCTCCTGCTCCCCAGGATGCCCAGCTGCACAGGTCTGTCCCCATTTCCCCTTTCTGGTTGCAGATGGAAAATGTCATGCCATTAATTGTGTGGTGGCAGGTCAAATGCTTATCTTTCACTGCTCTTCAGATGCTACAGAAAAAGAAGCATTTTACATATTCTTGATTAGACAAATGGCCCACTGAAGGCAATATTCATTAAAATTCCATATACATAAGAATCATTAAAACACAGAGCTGGCTTGTCCACACACACAAGTTTTCTAGTGTTAAATCGTGGAATTTTAACACTTAATGATGTTAGAAAAAAAGCTAATATGGCAACAAGCCATCGAAAGACTACTGCAGGCCTGAAGTTCACAGTAAAACTATAGCTTGATTGCTGGGTTAGGGGTTTTTTTGTGGGTTTTTTTTTCACTCTACCTACAATGTCTGGAAACCACAGACTGAAATTTTTTTATCACTGTTGTAAATAGACACAGTGTGTGGGAGGGAGAAAACAGAGAACACCAGGCTGCCATTTGGCACGAGACTTTTAGGAGAACAGGGATAAGCCCGGACAGGTAGTTCATGCCAGCAAGAGGCACAAGGCTGGGGTAACCTCCCTGGTCATGCAGTCAGCCTTGGCCACCTCAGCAGGCATGTAATATGACCTTCATAAACTGACCTAGGTCCACCTTAAAGTTATTAAGATTAATACATTTCCTCTACTAGGAGACTATGGTTCTTATTCTTATTCTTTGAATAGACTGGGACCCTTCTGGTAATTTCCAGCTTATGTTTATTCAAGAACAGTTTATATCCCACATCTAAGCTGCCCTTCAGATCAAATATCCCTGAGGACCATTCCCTGAATATTGAACATTGAATAGATCCTCTCCCTTTCCATGTTTCCATGTTTAGCCTTTCCAGGCTAAACACAGGCCCTTTGCTGCCTTCTTGAATGGGAGCTTTTCCTTTCCACAAGCAGCCACAACAATGACTGGGGTTTGCAGGTACCTCTGCTGGACACTGGTTATCAGACCTACATTTCCTGTCCATAGGATGGGTATGGATATGAAGGTGGTCTAGGAAGTCAATGCTGTCAATGCAAAAATAGCTTTATGGCTTGAGGGTCTTTAATGCTTGAGGAAGACAATGATTTACCATCCCATTATTTTGGCAAAAATAGTTAATTTCCCTGGTGACATTCTCAAACACAGCCAAGGGAATGCTTAAAAAGAATGTCCACCTTTGTGACTGCAGGGCAGGATGGGCTGAAAGCACAGCTCTCTACCACCACTCATGGCTGTGGGCTCTGCCATTTCATGCCTCCCAGGCTGCTGACTAGCTTGGCCTTCATGTGGGCAAAGTTTAGGTGAATCCTTACACTCCATCTCAGTGAAATTTGCATGTGACAAAAGGATTCAACATAACATAAGTTTCAGAGCAAGTGACAGGAGTACTAAAATCCAAGCAGAGCATAAACATACAAGATTAGCATGATCAAAATGAAATTACCTTCTCCTTATTGTTCTTTATAGACTGCATATTGACCATAAGTGAACTGCTTTCTGTAGCATGTTCAGTTGACTTCTGGAAACTTCCTTAAATCAAACTGGAAATGTTTTGAGATTTCTCAGGGGAATAAATGAGAAATAAATAGCAAAGCAGCATTTCACTGAAGTGTCTAGTCACCAGTCATCATTAGATCTGACAGACAGAACAAGATGTTTGGAAAACTTATTGAATACAGTCTGGTATCTAGCTATGTATCAAGGCTTTTATCTGACATATCTATGGTATTCTTTATATAAAAAGAACTCTGTTGTATTTGCAACAAAAATATCTGTTTATCCTAAGGACCTTGTTGTCTACAGTATGCTGTTTCTGAGCCCCATACAATTTATTTCATAGCAACATAGTTCTCTGTTTTAATATTGCTGTGAAAAATTAGGAATGTTGCTGTTTATCTGGTGAAGGGCAGACAAAAATCTGCTCTTATTTATGCTTGAATAAATCTAAAACAAGTGTTAGCTTAGGCTGCTCATTAGATACCCACTGCTGTACCAGAGGAGAAACTCATGCACTGAATGCTCGTTTTTTTCCATAATGGCTGTCCCTGCATGGCTGAGCCCAGGGTCCTGATGGATAATGTACAAAGATTTTGAAAAAGTCATTTTCTTCCATCCTAGATCTTCAGCCTTCCTATGACCCTGACTCCACCCTTTCTCTGCTGTGTTAGAGACTCAGAAACTTCAGAAACCTTTTCCCTGCGTAGGCGCTTACAGGCCATGACCAAGGCACTTAAGCTTCTTCTGGATAAATTATATTGAGCTCTTGGCATGCTCTAAGCTTTTCCAGACTTCAAATCATTCTTGCAGTATTTCGGTGGATCCTCTTCCATTTATCAGCATATTTTTTAAACTGGGGATCGAAGAAGTGGTCAGTTGGTTCCAGTAAAGCTCTTGCTAATGCCTCACAGAGTGGTAATTTCCCTTCCCACTCTTCAGCAGTATTTCCTTCCCATGCAGCCATGGATTACTTTAGCACTTTAGCCATTTGGCCAGTCTGCGAGCCCATCAGCAGCCAGCTATCCACCATGAAACCATTACTTGGCCACTGCTTGCTGAAATACAGTCCTGAGTCCTGTCACTGGTACCTGCAAAAAATATTCCAGCTATGCAGTTCCATCTCCAGCAATTCAAAAGGCACATTACTCAAGGGAGCCCAAGCTGCTGTGCCACTGGATAGCTCTGAAGGGCTGCCCTTTATCACTTTCCCCCACACAAACTTTTTTGCAGTTGCATCCACTGGGGTGTATTTGCACCCTGGCTGCGGAGAATGTTGATAAGAGCAGGACCATGAGCCAGCACCTTGTGAAATCCAGGAGTGCACACTCCACTGGGAGTCTGGTTTCTTGGATATAATTACGTTCTGAGATCTGTCCATCAGCTGATTTCTCAGCCTTTTGATAGGGGTTTGTAATGCCTTGTGCACAGAAATGCTGGAGTGTTTTTCAGCAGAATGTTATCCATTATCAAATGAAATGCCTTACAGCGTCAAGCTTGGCAATGCTGTTGCTTTTATCAGTCAAACTGCATCTCAAAGAAAAAACAACATCAAGTTCAACAGAAATACTGCTCTGTGCTCATTTGCCTCTCTATACAAAAAAGCAATCAATCTGCAAAACCTCGGCAAATAAGAAAATATATTCAGTTATTTAAATTTTCAAAGAAAAATCTTTTGTTCATCCACTTTGCAATGTACCTGAAAACAGAAAGGTTTTTTCTCCTTCCTGATATTCAGCAACTCCCATAAAGACTGAGATAGCCAATTTCACTCTCAAGCCATTTAAAGCAGATGGATTGTAGCCATGCACAAAACTCTCTAATGAATAAGTAAAACTACAGTTACTTATTATATTATATAATAGCCATTTGTAAAGAACTGATCATTGAAGCAGTTGAAGTTTTCAGCCTCTCTCTGCCTTGCTTTATTTAATTGCCTTTGTCTGCCTGGGTTTTGTTGGGCGTTTACTGCCATCCAGTGCTTCTCTGAGATATGACTCCACCATCCACTATTAAGGGCTAACACAAAGCAAGAATATTTGGCTCTTAACAAACTCACTGACCTCATTTGGAGAAGTGCTACAGGTATTTTACAGCAATAAGCCATCGCTCTGCTGCAGCAGTGTTTGAAGCGCTGCGGTACCTGACCGCGCTGGCAGCTCCATCCAGGAGGGACTCGGCTGTCAAACCCCGCGGGCAGGGCTCTGTCTGCCCGGCATTCGAGGGGGCTCATTTGAGCTGCTGTTTCACAGGTGTCAAAGGGAAAATGTTTCACGATAAATTTAAATAATGGTTTGCTTGGGATTTAAGACGTCTTAAAATCTTCTGGGATTTTTTTTTTTTTTAATTCATCACATAAAATTTGCTTTTGCATTTTGTAGCCTGCAAGTATTCAGTGTGCACTGCTTCTGCTTGCCTGAAAGATAAAACTCCATATTTGAAAAGCATCCATCTTACTGGGATGATTTTTTTATTTTGGGGTTGGTTTTTTTTTTTTTGGACCAAACCCACACTTCATAAGATCTACTTATGTTTATGCCATGTGTAAGAAAGTTAAATTAGTAAAGATTTTAATTATACAATATCCAATTTTTTCATATTTTCATGAAATGTTGAGTGAGGTTCTTAATGAACAATCCATGTAGCAAAAAACCCAAAGGTACTCCAATATTATACTCCTTTTAATAAGAGAGAATGTCTTAATTCTGCAAGGAATAAACTGTCTCAGGCTTTGGAAAGGCCGGAACTGTTACTTCAGATCTCATGGGGAGAGAGAGAAGACAGACCAAGTAAAACGAGAAGTTTAGGGCAGTGAAGCGGGGAGTCAGGCTCAACCTTGATCCTAGCCAAGTTATTCAGTCCACGTTTTGAAAGCTCTGTACACACTCCTTGTTTTGGACTCATAAATAGCTTTATGTGTCCAGCCATCTTATTTGTACCAGCTAGTGGCACTTTCCTTGTGGCAATAAGATAATACATTGTGGTAAAAATGGACTTTGGGAGAAATGTGTGTTTGTGTATTTAAAGAGATTTCTATTTTGCTTTGTATGGTGATTTAAAGAAGCCAGAACTTGTAGTATACAGCACTTAACCACTATTTTTATTGTGTGGGAGATCAAACACTGGAAAGGTTGCCCTGAGAGGTTGTAGGGTCTCCACCCTTGGCTGACTGGACATGTCCTGAGCACCCTGCTGTGACTGACCCTGTTCTGAGCAGGGGATGGACTAGACAGTCTTCAGAGATGCTTCCAGGTTCAGCAGTTTGGTTTTCTATGGTACAATACATATCTTTGTCCTGAAAAAAATGTTAGGTAGGCACAGGAAAAAATTGTACATCAACAATAAAATTATAGCCAACACTTTAATTATGGTCATGAGCTAACCACCTTTCACTTTCTGTTAAGATAATGAACATCTAATGACACAGAAACCCGTAATAGCATTCATAAATATCACATAATTTTATTTCCTATGTATAAAAATCTTCAAGCACATGCTTAAGTATCTGAATAAGCCTGCTGTGATCAATACTCAGATTTAGACTAAGCATGTGTTAGATGAAGACGTAAACTTTACTTCTTTTAACACATTCATTGCTCTGGCATCTGTGTTCCAGACCACAGACCTGGGTAGTAAAGGGCGAAAGGAAAGTTATTTATGCTAGAAGTTGTTGTGTGTCCAGGTGAGATACAAGTGAACTGGGAAAATGAGAGCCCAAAAAAGGGAAAAGCTGACCCAGAAAACACTTTCTGATACAACCATAAATTCCCCAAGTAAAATTTCTAGCACATGCAGCTGAGCTGCTCCACATATCCCAGATGAGTTTGGCCTTGGAGTGGAAACACAGGGGAATTTTTCCTTCTACAGCTGTGTTTAACCAGGAAGGTTGGCATATTTGAAACCTCTCAGCTATCCTGATCCAGTTTTCCTGGTCATCTTTCCTTGCTGAGCACAGCACCCCAGTGAGCATCCCCAGGAGCACAGGTCCCAACAGGCACAGCCCTCCCTGAGCACCAAAGCCTTCATCTCCCCTTACCCTAAATCCCCCCTACATGTACACCATTCCCCAGCTTTCCCTTTCTCCTTGAGTAAAACCAAAAAGCCCCCACATAGCTCAACTGCATGATAGCAAAAGAGGTGGTGGTTTTAAGCTAAAGGAGGATAGATTTAAATTATGTATAATGAAGAAATTTTTTTATGATGAGAGTGGTGAAACACTGGTGCAGCTTTCCCAGAGGAGTGGCAGATGCCCCATCCCTGGAGACATTCTGAGTCATATTGGATGGGGGTCTGAGCAACTTGATCTAGTTGAAGATGTCTTTGCAGGAGGGTTGGACTAGACAGCCTTTAAAGGTCCCTTCCAGCCCAAATTACTCCATGAATCAATGATTCTCTGATGTGAACACACATCTCCACACGCACCTGAGCAGTGGTGCCGTACTGCCCCTGAATGCTCTTTTCTTAGCTGCTGTCCCATTGCAGCAGGAGGCTACAAGGAGCTGCTGGATGCAATGTCTCAGTGTCAGACTTTGTGCTGCAGTGTTATATTTTACTTTAAGATAATGTTAACTGAATATCTTTGTCTCAATTTATCTCCATGACTTAGAGAATTTCAACTGAACTTTACAAAAATTATTTTCCTTTTTATCATTGTTATTAATTTTGCATTTCTTACACAGTTGTGATTCAAAGAGGTTTAATCTTATTCACTTGGCTTTTTAATTTATTCCAAATCCAAATGTTTTTACACCCTTGAGGTGCCTCAAGCAGTGATGGCACAGAAATGCAGATGCGTTCTAATAACAAAACTAAACCTGTCCTAAAGACTTCCACCCTTATCTAAAGCCAGACACCAAAATAACAAAAATTTCAGCCAGGATTTTGCTGAGAATCTGTATAGGAGACCTGAACCCTGTAGAGCAAACTGTGTTTTTTAATCTTCAGTGGAAAACAAAACAACTTATTATTGGATTTCTTTTAAATTACCTCTTTATGGCTTAAAAAAAATCTTAGACACCAAGAAATTGCTTGAGTTTTGTGATTCACAAGTGTGGGAGGGAGTTTGTTTGTTGGTCTCACTTTTTTTAAAGGAAAGGTAGAGCCTGATCCTATGGCGGGATCCACCAGCAGCTCTCCCACCCACATGGGCCTGTGTATATCAAAGTGATGCTCTTAATTTCAGCCTGGCCCCAGCTTGTCCCAAATGGAAGCACTGAGATCCAAATGAGCTTTGATAATGCGCTACCCATAGCTCTAAATGGAAAACTGATAATTTAAAAGGTTTTTTTAAAATCGTTATTTATTTTTAAATATTTATTTTAAAATCTGTAACACACTGAATGCTGAAATCATAGCAAACCACAACATAAAAATCGTTTGCTTTTGAAGTGTCAAAGGAATGGGTTTGTTTTATCCAACAAGTGTCTTAAAATTGGAAAACAAGACTACTTTGCCCTTCCAGTCAGTGATAATTTTACAAGATCATTTCATCTGCCATTTCCTCAAAGTTTCATCTAACCTGTTCTTAGGTGCCTGCATTTTCAGTGTCTCAGCTCCTTATTTCACCATGCCTTAGTCTGTTATTCATACTCTGAGGTTTGTCACAGTGTAACCTACCTGGTTTTATGCTGGTTTTATGCTTTACCACCTCTGAAGAACTCTTGACCTTATAAATCTGCTGACATGAAAATATTTAAAGGCTATGAGGCCATCCCATCAACATCCCTTCCTGTACTGCATCAGACTCAGTTTCTTCAGGAGCTCCTCCTGTCATCCAGATTTTAAATTCTCTTTGGTTTATGCTTTTCTCATGCTTTTAGAAACTCCATGAATCACGTTAATGCCTCCCCCCTCATTTTTAATTTTGTTTCTGAATCTGAAATGAGCGTTAATATGTGATGGATGCTCCACAGCCTTGGCAGACCAGGGCACTAAAACAAGTGAAGGAAAGGGAAAGAAAACTTCTTTTGAGTTTAGCCATAAAGAACATTTGCTTGCTTCCTGTGTGATTGCACCCAGAAATCTCTTTAGTCATTTCAGGATGTCTGATTTGGCAGAAATCCTACCAAACGTAAGATATCAATTGGGCCCTGTCTAAAGTGAGAGCAATCTGGGAGTCAGCACATTTCTGAAGGTAACACAGCACAGGTAAATTCACCACACAGTAATGCGGTGGGTTGTTTTGAGTCTCATTTTTCAAGATGGGAATTTGCTGCCATTACCAAAAAAGTTTGCAATTCTCCATCAGGAGCTTTCTATCAAAAGAAAGTTTTGATTCAGCATTACTGTGGATAAATGATGGGAGATGTAGCTACACCAAAGATAGGATCCTCAGATCCCCAGACCTTCATGTGTTCCCAGGAGGCTGAGGAGAATCCATAAGAAGCTGGTTTGAGAGAAAGCAAAGTAGGTTGCTGTCTAATTGGCATTTCTTCCCCAGGATTTTTGTCTATGAGTTAGAAAAGCCTGAAGAGTAATGCTACAGGGGGAAATGGGCACGAAAGGAATCTAAACTCATGGCCCCAAGGACTGCAGCTTCAGGAATGTATGTGCTATGGATTGCAGCTTGAAACAAAAACATCTAGATGTTTTCAAATTAGATGGTGTTTTTTGAACAATTTGTTCAGATTTTTATGTGTGCTCATGTGAATATTCCGACTTGCATCAGGCCAAACAACAAATGTTGAAGAACATGTTTTTCCCCTGGGATATAAAACCTAATATCTACTTAGGCTGTAGAAAATAAACAATCTGCAGAAGCTTAGAGGCTTAATTAAAAGCCAGCTATACCTGTGGTAAAAACTGGCAAACATCGACTTTTTAATGGCTTCTGTAAGCAATTAAAAAAAAAACAAACACAAGCCAAAATTCAAACCTACTTGACTTTGCAGTGTAAAGAGAAAAGCAATTCTGAAATGGAGCCGGGCTTTGGGAACACAACCTTTGCTGATGGAACCCTTGGAGATAAATACAACTTAGACAAGCATTTAAGTGATGCACAGGATAGAAAAAGTTACCTTAATGAGATGTATTTTATAGAGCTGTGTGTTTTTACTACCAGGTTGCAACTGAGAGCTCATGAAAAAGAGAAACAGAAGTGCTTCTGAAATAGTGGAAGCAAAATGTATTGCCACCACTGGTTAAAGAGCCAAGGGATCTGAGACGGTTCCTCAGCACTTGCTGTGCAGACCTGGAGCTGCTGTGCAGTGATGCAGCTGAACACCTTGGGGGAAATGCAGTAAAGCTCAGCAGAGATCATGTGGGCAGGATTTTAAAGAAATCACACTAAAGCCTGCAGAGTTTAAGTTTCTTTTAAAGGAGCATTTACTGCGAACTTTCTGAGAAAGACCCTCACTTGCTCTAAGCCTGGCTCACAAGTGAGATGAAAGCCATCTTTGCAGAGCTCAACAGTATTCAGCTGTCCTCAGTACACTTTCCAATAAGAAACAATTAATAGCCTCCAACAGGATAGCAGATGAACAGAAAACAGTTCCTGTGAAACTCTCATGCTTGCTGCTGCTCTAAAACACACTCTGAGGCTCATTCCATTTGTGTGAATGGTTTCTAAATAGCCCACTTATTTACAAGTCCATTTTTGCTGTGCTCAATCTCCCTCCTAGAAAGAGAGCCACAGTTGACATTAATAGTAGTACTGCAGCCAGAGACCCCCTGCAAGCACAGAGCTCCTTCCTGCTGCATTCCAGCTTGCCATGAGGTTCATTCCACACTGATGCATTACTAGGGAGAAGATGCAATAGCAAATCCTTTCAGTCATATTCATCTGTTAGTCAAATAAACAGAGAGGGAAGCTAGTTAATTTGGTAACAGGAAGTCTTTCCTCACTGAAACATCACAGGCAATAAATAACCACTCATTGGGTTTTTGTTTGTTGTCTTCATTGCTCTATGACTCTGACAAAAGAGAATTCATCTGGCGTTATATTTAAATGAAGAAAAACATAGAGAGAGGGGGGGGGGGGGGGGAGAGTCATTTGAACAGAAGTCATATGGGGGAAACCTAAGAAATTTGCAAAGAAAGATCATAATGGAAAATAAAACACAATTTATAACTGACTTTAATCCTTTTTCTTCTTTTTTTTGGACAAGTTCATTACAGAAGGAGAACTGAATTTCTGCAGTAGCTGCCTTTGCTCACAGGCCTCTGATGAGCAATCAGCACTGTGCACTGAAGCATGAACCTTATATGTGTACAGAAATTCACAGTTCAACAAATTCCCCAGATCAACCTGGAGATGGAATAACAACAGAATTAGATGTGTTATTAGAGATAGGGACCCAACACCTTCCTTTTTTGCCTTTCATTTACCTTTCCATTTGCCTGCATCCAAAATGACAAGCTGAGTCTGTCTCCGCTCAGCCCCTTCTGTGATGAATTGTTTGATGAAATTTCTGCAGGCCAAAAATATTATGGTTTACTTTTTAATTTTGATGTTGTTTTTCTTGCATTGCTATTCACATAGAAGCCACATATGGATGGAGGAGACAAAGGAAAATGTCACCTTGTACAGGCTTTGAATGAAAATAAAGTTCTTGCATCACAGTTTTTTTCATGAAGCAAAACACATGAAACAGCCTGCATTTCTTCCACTTTTCTCAGAGGGATTACTCAGTGAGTTCATCTTTGCCAGTGAAAGCATCAAAAATTTGGGGTGGAACAGGTTCAATAATTTTAGTATCTCTTGTTGTCTACAAAGCAAACTTCTCATCCCAATAGACCCCCTCCACATGAGCCTCCACCATGACTCTGGTTATGGCAATTCCCAAATGGCAGCTCCAGATCCTCTGCAGTGCACAAGCCACAGCAGCAGGCATCTCCATGACACTGACAAGTGGGAGCCAAAACACTGATATCTCTGCTTCATCAGGGTCATCAGCAGCCTGCTGGGGTAGGCAGATATTGATATTACATTACAAGGATCTATTAGGTTCAGCATTTTTAGTGTATCTTGGCTTATCTTCTTCAAATCAGTCAAACCAGGTTTTATATACAAATATATGCATGTATATATTCTGAGACAAAATAAGGAAAACATGGCAGTCTCAGTTTTGGATTTACTAAAATTTTGGATTTACTTCAAGCATCTCTCCTACAGAAGGTGGACCAAGGAGAAAGTCTTGCATTAGCAAGGCACTGCTGGGCCATGATGACACCAGAGGGTTTTTCAGGAACATGCTACCCAGCTCCCAGCTTTTCAGAGCCTGTTTTCTGGAGTGGGACTTCTCACTGCACATCACATTCTGACATAAGCTGTCAGCACTGCATGTGCATCAACAACTAACACATTTACCCTTAGGTAAATGGAAGAAGGTCAGGCAAAAATATCATAAAATCAATACCTTGCTTTTTCTAAATTTAATTTTACTTTTTTTACAATTCATTGTTGCTGGAACCAGTGGCAGACAGACTCTAAAGCCAGGTGCTGAGACAAGTGTATTTCCAGTTGTGCCTGTTGTGCCTCCTGCCATGGAAAGGCTGCTGTAAGCACAAGCTTCTTGCCTCTAAAATGAGAGTTTCCTTACTTGTTGGGTGACTCAGGATATAACAAGTTCCACGTTTTCAGAAGTGAAAAAGAATTTGGCCTTGAACAGCAGGTGATATTTTTGTATTTCAGCTCAAACTTTTTTTCTTAACAGGGAAAGGAAAGGCTTTTAATTTTCCAGGAGCCTTATAAAAATAGTCACAGTAACTTTACTTTGATAACTCCTGTCTGTCATATCTGGGGCTTCAGACTTCTCTTGCCTCATACAAGTCTTAAACCAAAGTAGCATCAGCGACACCAGCAGCATAGAGTCTGCCACTTCATCTATTTTACTATTTTACCTTAGGCTTTCCCCTCCTCCCTCCAGCTGGTCAATATTTTTAAGATTTTGAGTCACTAAAATATCTTTTATGCAGTGCATATTTCATTAAACAAGAGATTTTGGAGCCATATCCTTGATGTATAACCTTAGTGAGGATAAATATTTAATGGACCCAGTTTGCAGGAGGGTGGCACTGCAGGGTGCCCCCATCCCTGGATCAGACCTTGCCACTGGCCAGGGGGTGATGACTGTCACTTGCCTGTGTCAGCTGCGCCTCTCTGGTATGGCATCCAGTGTCCTTCGTCCTCGTACAAGGCCTGTCAGTTGGCTGGGAGCATCCTTCCTAATGCTGGAGGGCATCACAGTTCCTGCTGGCAGCAGTAACCAAAACTGCGCTGCGCAAGGACACTTATGGGTAAGAAACACATTTACTTTATTCATTAAAGGGTTAAATATATGATCATATTTTGAAACAGTCTTCAAAAGACTAAAGGAAGTGCAGGTGTGCCTGGACAGCCTCAGTTTCCCTCATCAGTGCTGCTTGAAGGTTCCTTTCCTTTCCTTTCTTGCCCCAGCCCCTGCACAGTGGACCAGCCTCCATGTCCCCTCCATAGCCACTGCCCAGTGAAGCTCACCAGGCACTTCCCACACCAGCACGTGTGTCCTGACAGGCAGAGAGGTGTCCTATGGTGAGTGCTGGGCTTTTCTCCCTGTTTGTTCCCCTTCAGAGCACTCACTGCAGCTGAGGTCTCCCTCAGCCCTCTGCAGATCCACCAGTTAACTTCCAGCTCAAAGCCACTGGCCCAAAAGCACAGCATCACAGCTGTGCTTCTTCAGCTGAAGTGCCAAGGGTGGTGGCTCATGGAACCTCACCACTCATCTGTCTGGCTCTGAGGACTTGAGGGCCCAAAAAGCTTGGGAACTGCGTTAACATTGGGTTTCCCTTCCCTGGTACCGCCGCAGCAGGACCAGATTCCTCACAGAGCATAAGTCTGATGTCGCACAGTGGTGGAGGATGTCCCTGAAGGTATTTTAATTAGTTCAGGCTGGCTTATTCTACCATAGTGGATCACAAAGGCCCCATAGCTTTATCATCTCAGAGCTCTGAGCTGGTGTCTTTGATAGCAGCTTGCATCAGATCTGTTTGCCATTAAATCATTAGCAGCCCATAAAAATTGAAAATAAATCAGGCTACTATTCCCCAGACTTTGGTCATTTCCTAATCTCATGGAACACACAAAAATATCTATGCTAATGACATTCTTATGAATTTGGTTTTCTTGCTCATCATTACCATTTTAAAGTGGCTTAAATGGACTAGTAATCACCATAGCAACAAAGCGGCAGTCAGGAGGACTACTATCAAGAGAATTTGATGTCTTAAAAGGGAATGTGGCTTTTTACATCTTTTCAATGAAATCTGGATTTTTTTTTCTGACTTTGAACCAGATAACAGACCTGAAAAAAGCAGGAAGAAAGTATGCACATTCTCACAATAGTACTGAATATCCCCAAATCTACAATTCTTATTTATTGATGCAAAGTTTAGGGGGTATGAATAGAGAAGAAAGTAGGAATTAGTCCATCAGGAGGAATTTAAGTATGCATTGGGGTAAAAAATGCATTCCAGTTGCAAAAAGATAGCATTGTACCTGGGAAAGCAAATAACTGAGGTCTGCAAGAAGACTACAGATTCTTGCTGTGCCTCAGCATTCAGGGACTTTTTTTATAAAAACCTTTCCTGCTTCTACCTCCTCCTTCCATTGCTAAACATTCAAAGACCCTTAGAATTACTTGTCACAGTATACAGCACAGTCTACCATGGTTATTTTAGTTGTTTCTTAGATACTGACAGCCACAGCTAATTATATTAGAGAACAGATACAAATTTTTTTTAAATATTTGCTACCGCCTGGCTAAAAATGTTTAGATCAATAATGACATTGTCTGTTGTCTCTTTCCTATCTTTGCCAGTTTTCTGGAAGACTTGATGGGTTTCAGGAAAAAGCAAATTGAATCAGAGATATAACAGAACTGTTGCTTTATTTTTTTTTAATATTGAATCAGGTCTGCATATATGCCTAGCATATATGATAAAATGATAAAAGGATAAAAACTCCTTCTGTGAAAATCACGTCACCTGCAGCTGAGGGTGGAATGCTGGGATGTGCCATGAACCCTTCACCAGCGCCTGGCAGAGGGACTGGGAGGCAGGAGGGAAGCCAGAGGCCTGTTTCTCCTTGATCAGATATTTACCCTTACTTCCCTTATTTTGCTCTTCCTCCCCAAAAAGCCTGACACCAGTAAATAGACAATATAGACAGCAGGTACGGGCAAGACACCTGCCTACATGCAGGCCTCATTTAGCAGCCTTGGAGGACAGGGTTTTGCAGTGCACAGCTCCTTCCAGCCCTATAAAGGCAGTGTTGAGTATTTTCTGCTGCCCCTTGGCATGCCACAGTGCCACACAGCTCAGGAACCGTGTCCTGACAGCCAGAGCACAAGGCAAGGGCACCCTGTGGTGTTCAGAGCCCAGGATGAAGCTGTGGTTGGAGGGTGGCTGGAGAAGCAGTAGGCAGCCACCCTCAGCCATGCTGGCCAGCCCCTGGGCTAATCAAGTTACCTATTAAAGATTACAGACATTGCACTCTTGAAGGCAAAGACTTTTTCCAAGCTATTTTCCATCTGTTTTCCTTGTTGGAGCCTAAGGAGCCAGCACACATCCTGCTGGAGCTGAGGCCTCTCCAATCCTCCCTTGCCTATAGTTGCCAGACTGCTGTGTTGTGGGGTGTGAGATAGTAGTTTACTTCAGCCTTTAGCCTCCACCTTGGTTTCAAAAGCATTCCAGTATTACAGAGAACTTGGATTAACAACATTGCTTCTCTTCTTGGAATGTGCAATCAGAGCTTTCTTCTTATAAAGGACTTAGGTATATGCCAAAAACTTGCATCTCAATGCCACTGCAATCACTAGGCACGGGGACCTTTTCCAAGACCTGCACACTGATCTGTAGCCAGATGCTATTTTCACCTCATTGCTGATGAGCAAGTAGAAACTGCCAATGAGATCTAAAGCAGCACACTTACTCCAAGTTCCTTCCCTTCTTTATTAAATACTAGCAGGGCTCAGAGAGGATGCAGGTTGTCTTCAAATATGAGCTGAATGGAACTGCTCTGTTCCACCTCCCCCTGCAGCTGTGTGGGAGCCGGGAGCTCAGAGCAGGCACTTCCAACCAGCTGCTGAGGCCAGCAGAGCAACACAGATGGCTTGGAGGGGCCATCAAGCTCATGGTCACTGTGAGGGTCCTTTGGGCCAAAAGGTTTCAGCAGCTCTGTCCGGTTGGACAGCTGCAGGGCTGAGTACCCACCATAAGCACTTTAAAGCACCTATATTTGGGATTTAATACCTCTTGGAGATACAGCTTTGCCATAAATCAGAAGTCTGAGCAAGCATGTCACCACCTTCACCCCTCTCATAGTGAGAGTGTTCTCCTGCCAGGTGCTCAGGTCTTCTTTCATCCACTCCTGAGAATCCTGATGCGATCGCCGAAATAACACTCCTGAAAGCAGGGGAAAAGCGTCTCTCATTAGGGCTTTCTTGACAGTAACAAAGAAACCCTACCCCCTAATTCCTAAAATCAAGAATAAAGAAGTAACTGAAACCTGGCACCTATATTTTGATAATATATTCTCCACCAAAAATGTTAGCAGCAAGGAGGATTATAATACAGCGTTATAAAGCATCTCAGCCATAGAATTAACATAAATAGCCTACAAAGGATTTAGTGTGATGTGTTTCCACGTGGAGCTTACAGATCATGTTCCCAGAGTTGTCACTTGAGCTCCTCAACATCAGCAGCACTGAGAAACAAACCCACCCGACATTCCCCACCCTGGTCTGGTGCTGGTGGGCTCCATGACTCGGACAGCTCATGCCCTCAAAAAGCAAGGAAACAAAATCATGAATACAGAGATAAATACAGCAAATGCTGGGATCTCTGGCACGTGTGCAAGGACACAGATCTGGGGTGTTTAAGTGCAAGATAGTGTTCTTTGCAGGCTAAGGATATGGGGTGTAACAGGAGCAGGACATCCCCCATCTAATGCGAGTTAGTCTTGGTTTTAAAACCAGCCAGTGTTAGAAACTGTGTATACCTGCAAAAAGTTTACACTCAGGTATTTGTTCACAGGGATCTGGGAAGCCTGAACTTTATCCCAGCAGCTGCTGCTGCTGCTGCTACAACCCACAGCAAGTTAAAGATGAGGTTTTTTGCAGAGATACAGGACACCAGCACTTTTTTCACATGCCTTAACAGCCCAATGCTGTATCTACCGGCATTTTATACCACCTCAGCAGTGCCACCACCTACCAAGCCACACAGTGGCCCTTGGCCCCTGCGGGAGCATGATGTGGCTAGAGGCAGCTTCGGAAGCTGAAATGGGAAAGCTGCAGGAGCATGACAGCAGGGCAGGGCTAAGGGCCTGGAAAAAGAGATCCAACCTTCATGTGAACGTATCTGCTGTGAACAGAGAGGTAAGGTTTTGGCCCATTTTGTCAGTGCACACAGCTACATGTCCACAGGCACACATGCAGAAGGAAGGTAAAACTGAAGAGCAACATGGGCTAAAAATGCAAATTAAATTAAAACATTTTAATTTAAATTTAACATCATCCAAGATCCTTATTAATGATTTTTAGGAGGAAAACATGCCACACATCAGATAACATGCCTTCTGCATGGAAGCTCTGAAACAGCCATCCCCACTCTCCTCCTGTTTCCAAAAGGGATGAGTCTAACCCAGCACAGCCCTGAGACAAGGTGTTCAAACAAAAAGCCCACGACCTCTCCTGGCTGTACTTCCTGCCTTCTTTCTAACCATCCCTGCTCTGATTGCAATGGCCCCAAAAATGTAATGAGCAATGGCTACCCCCTCACCTTTTTTTTCACCACCTCTGGTTGAAGTTTTCAGGGAAGGAGCTGGGCAAAAGTCAGTGCTTGAAGGAAGTGGATTTAGCAGATTAAACATACCTCTAACAACAGCATTCCAACTCTTTAAATATTTGCACAATCAGGTTTTGTGCAGAGCTAGCTTGCACACAGAGACATTTTAGCTCAGTTTCTCTGCATTATTCTTTACTATTATATGCTCAGGATCAGCCTTTAATGTTTATCCAAGTTACATTCAAAAGTTACCTCTGAAATCTGATGGACATTCCAAACTGGAAAAGGGGAACACAAGAGGCAATTGTATGTCAGATCCCTTATGGCCACCAAAACCATACCTGGGCTGCAGATCCAGGGGCAGCCAAGCCAGCCTGTAACAGCTTCCTGTGCTTTCTGGAAAGGTGGATAATGCACTGCTCTTCTCACTGCTCTCACATCGTCTGCTGGGCTCCTGTCATTTTAGGAAGGTCTGGTGAGCCCTAGCATTGGCATAAGATAAGCAGGAGGCAGGGAGCTCTTTGGCATGAAACCACAGTCACCTCAAAATGTTTGCTTGAGCAGAGGCCAGAGCTCAGGTTTTCCAAGAAGGTGTTTACCCAGTTGGACCTGGAGCCTGGAACACCTGTAGAAGCATGTGTGAACAGGCTCCTGTCATCTCCAAGTCAGGAGATGCACAGTAAGTCTTCACTAAGCCATCCACCTTGTCAGGAATATAAAACAGTAAAACTACTCAAACAGTAGAAATACATTTTAAGCATGAGTTAGTAGAGCAGCATGTTCAAGATGTTTGCTGAGGTTGTAGATGATCTTATTCTGTGTTTATTTTCCCCAAAAGTCAACAAAACCAGCTGGTATTTGCCACACAGTCACCTTGCATGATGACCACAGGGGTCATATTTGAAAATGGCTGTATTAGGGCAATACAATAAATCTACTTTTTTATACAGACATTCTTTCTACACTTTTTGGCATATTTAAATGAGGAGTCTCAACATATTTATACGGCTTTGAAGACAGCATCTTCCCTTCTTTCAAAAGCCCTCCTGAATCCTGTTCAGCCACAGATGGTGTGAGGAGCACCCACAGTCATCACAAGTCCAGTTTTGGACTAAAAGCTGCCTCTCCCTCATACCCCATCTGTCTTCCCTTCACCATTTCAGTCCTGCATCACATAGGTAAAGTTCAAGGCTTAGCTGTGCTTTGCTTTCCTTGGAAAGTGCCCAGAACCACTCATCTTGCAGAAGGATTTGAGCACAGACACAGCTGCCACCACTCCATGAGCTGTGCAGTCAGGGTTGCTTATTTTGGGAAGTCATAGGGGTCAGCTCACCATGAGAGCAATGTGAGCTCCTTCTATGAGCAGGAAGAAGGCTTTCTAAGGCATCTCCCCTGCCAGGCGAGTGCTGGGAGTAATGATGGCATCCTGTGTAGCTTTGGAAACTTCCTAGAGCCTGTCCACTAACCAACACCAATCACACGCTTCCAGCAAGCATCCAAAACTCAGGGTATTGCAAGAAAAACCCATCCAAAACACAGGAAAGCCTTGCATTATGAGAGTAGAGAAAGGTGTATGTATGTATATATATACACACACTTCACAAGAAATGTCTAATGGAGGTTAGCTCACACTCCAGGATCCATCCAGTTTTTTTCCAAATAACATCTAGAAGATTTAATGGTTTTCCCTTTTTTTTTTTTCTGGCAAAAGGGTTCTTTTGGCCCCAAATACTTCTTGTACAGATCCCATTTCTACAAATATATAACTTTCATGATATTTTTAAGGATTGTTAGATTTAGAATCAACTCATGATTCTTATTCCTGTTGTGTGCCTGGTTAATATTCATGACTGGTCAATGCCATTTCTGGTCAGAGGAGACATTTTTTTGTGAAACAAAACCAACACTGAATACAGTTGCTTTGTTTACAGACTTTATACTAGGAGTCCTTCCCAAATACTTATCTGACATAAAAAACCCAGGGAGAAGATTTTCAGAAGTTCTTACTGGCTTAGCCATGAGAGGTTAAAATCTCACGCCCTGGGCTCAAGAGACTGGCATGGAGATACCTGAGCAAATAGCAGCTTAGGCTCAAACATTCCTTCCCAAACACCATTCTGCAACAGGCAAAATCATCTACATCTGCATTTGCTCCACTGCAGGTAAATATTTTGCTCGACAAAGGCTTGCACCAGTAAAACTGGTTTTGTCAAGAGATTGTTCCACTTTAAAGAGCTCACTCAACAGGTTCAAGAAGCATCTTCTTCCCCAGTCATGCAGATGATCAGGAGCAGAGACATGACAAATTAGCTTGAGAAAATGGAAGCCACTGAGTAATCCAAACCAGCAGATATAGCAATTTAGCTTCAATTTATACAAAATGGAAGATATAACAGGTGAAGGCAGCTTTAGTGAACTTGTGACATGTTCATCAGGACATGGTCAGTTAGTATCTCTAAATAATCAGGACTGAAATTACAGGGTTATTTTTGTGAGAGGAAGAAAATGGAACAACGCTGAAGGAGACAAACACAGGTAAGGGGAACCAGTGGAAAAGTTCTCAAAACTGTCAGAAACAGCAAAAGAGAAATTTGGGAAATTTAGGAATGAAAAAAAAGAGCAACTTCTCTTTGGACATAATTAATCTTGAACTTCCAGCTATACTGTAAGGTTAAAGCCAGAATCAAATTACTAAACAAAGTGAGGATGAAGAAAAAGTTCTGCTCTGGGCATGCATATGCTCATACATCCATTCACATGAGACTACCCTGAGAAGAAACAAAGGGCAGGGGGTAAGAAAAAGGATGAAATAGGCTAAATGGGCTAAGGTTTGAGTTTGGTTTTTTTGGGAAGGTTTGTATATGTACATGAGGAAAATCAAAGGAAAAAAGAAAAACCACATAGTGGAGAGTGAAACATAAGGCAGAAGCTATAGATTAAACAAATTTGGTATTTAATAGGGAAGCACAGTGAAAAAGGAAAGCTGAAGGAGATCATTATCCATATGCAACCATATTTCATGGAAATTGGCAAAGATGGAAGGAATTTCAGTAGAGAATGTAAAAGCAGAAATTTTGCCTAATGCACATCTCAATTAGGCTGTGAAGCTCCCAAGGTACAGAAAAGTGCCAGCTATTTAAAAACAGAAAAAGATATTTATCTACCCCTCATCTCTCTGCTTCTCAATCAAATCCAACCTGACCAAATACAGCAGGAGTTCAGGCTAGATCTAGTATTAGACATGTTCACAACTACATCCTTCATGCACTGCATTATACCCACCTAATTTCTAGAGAATCCACAGCCCATTGAGGACACTGTTGCTGCAAGGGATGGATCCCTTTGCAATATCCCAGCCTCTCTAAGACAGAAAAGTAACTTCTCACATCTTTAGTATTTCTTACTTACTTTTGAAATAAAAATATTCAAAAATGTAAGATGAGCCAATAACTAACGTATGAAACATTTAGCCTGACCTAAAACTAAGGAGAGCAATTTAATGAATCCAGGGATTCAGTAGAAGAACTGACTTGACCTGAAAATTACTTAAAAGTAACAGCAAAAAACCCCTCAGCTTCTTCAAGCTGAAGGCTGTAACTGCCCTTTATCATTAATCCAGGACTGCACAAGGCCATGCCTTGCTCACATGCACTAAGCCAGCGTGTGTGGGTGACGCTGCAGACCGGCTGGAAAGCCTCCTTTCTGCAGGAGGAATTAAGAGTTACAGGGTGAACAGCTCATTCAACTCAATAATATGTTTTTCATGGGCTACTAAAGTGACCTTGAGACAGCAAGCACTGTTTTCAGGAAGACCGTGCGTCCCCCCCCACACACACACCATGGAGTCTACAGCCAAAAGCAGACTTCCAGGCTCCACATTTTCCTTCCACAAGGCTTCAGGCAGTTGGGATTGAATCCAGCCTCTGTGAGTACTGCTGCAGGTGCAACTCATCTTGTACAAATATTTAACAAAAAACGCATAAAAGCAGTACAAGAGGGAAGTTAAGTATTCTCTGAACAAGTTAAGCATTGTCAGAACACAGAAAATACCAGCATAAAACACCATTATATCACCAGCTGCATTGCTGCCACCACGAGAAAACTAAGTATTTAAATAAGGAGAGCAGCACACCTTCACATGAGGAGGATACGTCCCAGACTGACCTATTTCAGCAGAGCCAAACACAGAAAGGAGCATTGTAGAGACAAACAAATGGGTCTGGATTAGATGACCAGGCAGCTCACTCCTGGGATTACATTCCTCAGGGCACACAAAGGCCTGAGAATGCTGCGAAAGCCAGCGCAGGGCAGGAGGACAGCTTCCCTGGAACACGGCAGGATGAGGGAGCGTGGCCATTCATCCCCAGCAGGGCACAGGTTACACACAGGCACAGCCACAGGCGCAGCACTGCAGCGTGGGCTGGTGTGACCGGAGAGCTGAGGTGACACACAGGCTGCACAACAGCCGCTCCTGGTTATGGAATGCTGCTCCACCCACACACCCTGGGGATGGAAAAGGGCTTATCCCTACCTCCAGTGCCCACCTGCAGCACACTGGGGTGGAGCTCTGGCTGATAAGGAGTATGTACTCCTCCAAACAATCTTGTGTCATCCCTGCCTGCCTGCAGTGGCATTTTAGAAATCACTGCTTGCTTTTTCATTCCTTAAATTAACCATGTACTACAAAGTGACTGATGTAAGCACAGAAGAGACCTAATCAAAAATACACATACACTCTTCAACAAAGTAATGGAATTATTTAAAATGTAATTCAAATGTAATTCAAGTTCTTCGGGCTTCAAAAGCAATGAGACCCACCTGCCTCCCCCCAGCGATGGACCTGTGGCTATGAATCTGCCAAAAGCACAAACTCGCTTCATTCCAAGAAATCAGGTATAGTTTTGACAGGTAAGTAATTGAAGTTTGCAAGAAACATTAGCACAAAGCATTTTTAGGTTTATTTAAATAAAAATTATAATTTATACAAGACTTTTTAAACAAACAAGATTTTCTTAAAAAATGTACAGGGCAAATAATTTCATTATTTCAATTATTCATACAGTATAAGTCTTTTGTCAAACAAAAGTTACACTGATAATGAATTATTTACAATTTCAAAATATAGACTCAAACTTCAGACATAAAAATTTTAACATCCATTATATTTCAATGATTAGTAGAAATTAAACATCTGCCAAAATGTACAGAGTTCAATAAAAACTACCAATGTTTTCAAACAGGTTTAAGTAGCCAAAAAACAGGTACATCCTTTCATCTCTTCACAGTCGGGTAAAATCCCTTTTCTCTTTGTCTGCAGAACGAGGGTAGAGTTTTGCTGCTGGCATCCTGTGTGATGTTGCTACTAGTAAATAGCTTGTTTCATTCAATCTTGCCTCACAAAAGCTACAGTGCACAGAAAGGCATGATTTCATATTTCAGCTTGTTTCGCCTTTTGAATTTAAATGGTCACTGATAAAGAATTAGTCAGTTTTCATCTCCCTTTTCTTATTGTCTTAAAAAGGGACTCAAACTAACCAACAAACTTCTAAAGAAGTTAAATCCAATTACACGTGAATGATCCAGACATCCACAGACATGAACAGAATTGCAAATATAAACAGCCATCAGACAGACAGAATGACAAGAACATCACTTTCAGCTATTTAAAAGCACTTTACATTAAGTGTTCCGACCCAGCCTGTTTCTGAAGTGAACCAGGCTGTACTGCAAAACTAACTATGAAGATTGGAATTTAAGGTGAGAGCTTCAGTGTAATTACACAAGTCAAGTATATATTTACTCACTGCCCATCCCCTCCTGCCCTCCAGACCTGGGAGGGTGCAGCAGGAGAAAAGCGTGAGTAAACACACGAAGGTTACCTTCAGTCTCTGAAGTCACGGACACCACGGGAGCAGCTGTGCAGCAAGGAAACCGGATAACCCAATGTAAAGTGAAATTTGCAAAATATGTACACAGATGTCTGACAATTATATTACAACGCTATTTAAAAAAAAAAAGAAATCCAGTCTGTTTTCTCTGTATTAGAACCAATGTTGCATTGCAGTTTGCACTAGGTTTACTGCTTTAAGGATCGCTAACTTTCAAGTTCACACGGTTAAAGTGTGGATTCATTTCAAACGTCAGCACATTAGATTTTATAAGACGTTTCTAATTTCTTTGCCCAGAAAATAAATTTTAAGAACGTATTGTACACATGAGGCATTTCAGTCCGGGAAAAGGATAAAGATATCTTTTCTCCCTCTCCAAAGCCTAGGTATGGTTAATTGTCCTGGCACCATCAGTATACATCCTATAGCTCCTCCAGGAACCAGAATCTAGGACAACCCCGTACACAAGGGTCAACCAGTGAAGGGTGGGAGGGGGAGGAGGTAATAAGTGCAAGTCAACTGATTTCCTACTGAAACTGCTGTTATGATCAGAGTGAAGGTATAAATTACACTTGAAAAATGATACAAAAATAAGAAAAAGAGCATGCTCTCTGTAAAAAATATAGTTTTCTGTTTCTTCAAAAAAAAAGGATAACCTTAAAACACACCCAAGGGATTTTTTTCTTAAGACAAAATGAATGAATCTGATCAAGATTTATATAACATTAAGCCATTTTAATGCCTATTTGTTAGCCACACTTACTATTCAAGGAAGATTCTAGAAAGGAAAGCCTAATTGTAATATGTAGCAATTACAAAAAAGAAATTAACTGATTTTAAAGTAGTTTTGATGGGAAAGATTTAAGATCAAGAATTTTTACTTAAACATATAACCTGAATGTGTGAAGTTATGAAACCATACACTGTCAAGCTACATCCACTTTAAAGGGTGGCAAAATGGATTTCCCTCCAGCTTCACTTATATTTGAAGTTTCCAGGCCCTGAGTTACAGCATACCAAAGGTGGTGTTAGAAATGCACCCATTTTTCAGGTCATGTACAGACATGTTCAAGTGCTACTCTGAAGCGAGAACTTGAAAATTGCATTTTAGCCATTACAGTGGTTTCTCCCCTGTTCTTGCTTTCATTTCCACCCAGGGCACACCCCATCAGTGCTTCACTTTACAATACTCAACCAAATTATGGTATTCAACAGTACTTCTTCATATCAAATTTATATTAAGTTCTCATATCCTACCTCTTCATGGCCAGACTAAAATAAGGTTTGCACAGTTTGACTGTCACCCTCTTCATAACTCCTGCATTTATTGACACACTTTAATTTAAAACTGTGCTAAGAGTTAAACACCCTTTGGTGTTTGCTACCCCTCTCCCTCCTTCATTTTACCCCACTCTCTATAAAGAAAGGAAATTCCCGTTTTTTAAAAAAAACAGAGAAAAAAAATCCAATAAGTTAAGTCCCATTTTTACATAAGAATTTGCATCTCCATTGCTTTTTTTTAGGGCCATTCATACAATGTTTGGAGACATCCATACTACTCAACTCTAAAAGACATACCAAAGGAAAAGACACTCTGGAAGGCTTGGCGTAACTCCTACTGTGCTTTCATGAAAATGCAAATAAAATTCTAAACCTCTCAGATGGGTGCTTTATATAGAGTATAAAAGCTTTCTAATATTAAAGACAAAGGTCAATATGTGCTTTACTGCTAGACAGGCCTGAGAGAGTTTAGAGGAGTGCAGCCTTCCTGTTTTACCTGGCAGTTGGGTTTAATTGTTACTAAAATGTAATTCTGCAAGAGGGAAGACAGAAGCACACCAGGGCTCCTCAAATTATGCTTTGAGAGGAATTAGTGCTTTCAGTTGCTATATCATAGCAGGGTTTTTTTATTACAAGGTAACTCAAGAGAAGAGCCAAATTAAAAAAGGTCACATCTGAGTTCAGTTTAATTACTCTCACCTCCCCCAACGCAAAAAGCCTTCAAGTCTTTAATGCATTAACATACAAACGCCTTGTACATGCAACATGTACAACAGCTGAGCCCTTCTAGGACAAGTACCTATAGAAATATAATTATATGATGCCTAACATTTTAGGAACAACATTTTGGTGCCCTCTTTTATAAAAAGTATCTGCCCGCCTTCCTTCCTCTAACTTTGGTTAATGAGGCAAGGAAAATACAGTTACAAACTTTCTCCTCCAATTCACTGTACAAGTAATTTAAACATCTCTATGCAGGAAAAATTGAAGTTAACCAAACCAGTAAAACATCCTTCTGCAATACAAAAACTAGCAAGAAGTAGTTATTTTAAATGCAGTTGTAAATATGGAAATACTAAGATGCTAATACTTCCTTGGTGTTGCTATCAGTTTTAATAAAGGACCCAATTAAAAACTCCAAGCTGAAGAAGGAGACTTCAGGCTGCTGCAGTCATTGTTCTCACATCTCGGGGAAAAACAGCTAAGATAAAGGGAAAAATGTATCCCAAGTGACATCAGTGGAGATAAAGGGATCAATCTGTTATACAGTCAGGTCTCCGAGCATCTTCCCAGCTTTTAATGTCAGTAAATAAACATTAAAAGTGCTTAATGTGCAAGGCTAATAGTGATGATAGCACTTTCACTGTTTTGTTTCATTTGGTTTTTTTTGTCTTTTTTTTACAAAAACCTTAAAAACAAACATGAAGGCATATATAAAATACACTTGGTTTATGTAACAGATAGAATATAAACAACCAGACAAGAAAAATTATTGCAAAATAGATGAGGATGTTCATTTTTTTCACTACCAAGTCATACATTAAGAAAGTTTGCTTTAGCTCTTCCAAGATAAGACACTAGCTTTCACTGCTGGATGGTGCAGATGTTATTTTCACATATTGGCTGAAAATCGTCTCAAAAGCTTCATCTCTGTGTACCATGGCACCAAACACCAAAGGCTAAATGATAGAAAGAAACACATCATTTCAGTACACAAAGAAAAATAATTTCCCCTAGGTATATTTTTGTCAAGTCAATAGGAACAGGTTAATTGCACTAGAAATGCAAGGATAAAGACAAAATAATCCTTTTCTCTACTAAATCCTTGACTATGTGGCATAGTTTCTAATATTTTTCACTCCCTTAAAAACTTCATCTGAGGGTCAGGGCCCTCCCACCTCAAAGCCTCCTTCCCCATGGATACTCTCAAGCCAACAGCTTTTTGCTTCAGACTGCACAGCAGAGCAGCCCCCATACTCCTGATGTAGGATGCTGGGGAAGATCTTTCTGAAGTGTTAGAGTAAAACATTCCAGATGCAGTAGAACAAGCTGAATATTCATTAAAATTCTGAAGACAAACATACTGAATAGTAGAGAAGTGAATTTCTTTTTAAAAGAGAAAAAGCCAACCACTGGCATAAGGGGACAAAAAAGCCTTTATGCTGGTGCTAACCAGAGGAGGAAAAGAAGGGTAAGAAGTCCAACATACCAATACAGATACTGCCAGCTACTTACTTTCTGTGTAGATGGTGTTGATACAGCAATACCCATCCCTGATCCCGGGAGAACAGAGAGCACTTTATACTAAAAAAAAAAACCAAAAACAAAGACATAAGATATCTTCTGTACTGAACAACTGCAAGAGATGCTGCAGAGGTTACACAATTCATCACTGGCATGTCCTGCCAGCCACAACTAAAAACCAGGACAGAGTCAGCTGCCATTCTCAGATCCTGGACTCAGTGGGTACAGCCTCACCCAGACAGCCAGGAGCCTTCTCTCCACCTCCTCCCATGAGATGCAGCAACACTAAACCTGCTGGAACCAGGCCCAGCCCCAAAGTGAGCATCAGTCCCACATCAGCACATGGGAGCTGACCCAGTCGTGGTGCTGGGAACCGTGGACAGCTGGAAAGGGCACAGCCCTTTTCATGCTCTGTGTGCATCAGATGGGCCCGTGGGCATCACCCACAGCTTTCCCTACAGGTGACATTCATCCACTCTTTAGAGGAGCAGCAAGCACACCAGAAAAAACTTCTTTTTCAAACTTAGATAGAAAACAGGGTATCACAGAGTCATAGAATCATTAAGATTGAAAAAGAGCTCCGACCTTTGACCGAACATCACCAGGTTGACTAAACCATAGCACCCAGTGCTATGATTGTTTGCTTTTTTTCTAGAAAGGAAGTCCATAAAGATAAGAAGGAATACAGTTGGCTGAACTTGGGAGTATTCACAGGGAGAAAGAGACATCCAAGTCAGACCTGCGTTTCCCACCTCCAAATAAAACCAGGCACAGCACATTTTTATGCTCGACTGCATGATCCCTGTCTCATCTTCATTAAAAACACTACACAGATGCAAAAAGAACTTTATGGCAGTAAAGGCCTACTGAACAACAAACCAGCGTTACTTGAAGTATGATGTTTGAAATCCATTAATATGAATTATTAATTCCAGTAGGAATGTTCAATTTGAGCATAAGCTGTCTGCTTTATAGACATATCATATAAATAGAAGGAATTAATTTGAAAACCTGGAGGTACTTATGCAGTAGTAGACACCAGGCTGAGGTGTTTCTTCGCTCAGCATGATTGAATCTGTGGTACAGAATGCGGGAGAAAGCAGGGGTGTCTGTGTTCAAGATAAGGACAAGTTCAGAAAGAATAACAAAAAGTGATGTTGAGGGCCATAGAGAGTGATGCAAGGCACCAATAAAATCTCCAGTTATCACAGGCTGATAAACCTCAACCAACGGAAGGATGACATTGCCCTTGCTATGCTTCCAATCTTCCACTTCTTGCCTCTGTTACTGATGGGTCCCAACTGGATGAAACTCCAGGCCATCCCAGTCCGGCTATTCTAATGATCTACCTTTCTCCACTGACAACAATCCTGCCTCCCTCTGAGGCACATACTTTTAAGATGGTGCATCTATCAATATCCACACCCAGACTGAAATTAGCAATACACAATTCCTGCTACCAATAAATCTTCTTACGGACTACGCAGCTCTGGTCAACACTTGAGTTAATAAACATAACATTAATTTAAAAAAATTTGCAGGAGTGTAAAGGTTTAGTAAACTAGTTCGTCTTCATGCTCACAGCAAGTTTCCTGTGCTGAGTCCAAAAAAGAAGTTCTGGGAAAATTCATGATCAAAGAATTACATTTCACTTATACATATTATCAACGGCATGCGTTTCCAAAATAATAAAAGCACAAATGCAAAACATGAGTAGCTGAACAGAAAGCCAGTTTTCTCCCCTATTTGCCACACCAACCAGACATACCTTCTGGATATCTGTTATATCCGACAGCTTTATAACTTTATTTCTTTTTGATGAGCCGGATTTTGAGCTTTCAAAGCACAAGTAACTGAAAACAAGAAAAGAAAACGTTCATTTTGATACAGTGTGATAAAATAAATCTCTCAAATATTCCCCTTGTCTCTTCCGAAGTTTGAAATCTCACAGGTTAAAATAACTTTCAAGATAAAAGAAAGACGTTCAGTTCAGTTACGGCTTCTAATTTAGCGCAAACATTTATAAATTCTAGCAACTGGCTGATGTGTCCAAAAGCCCAGAACATGTGGTACGCATATGCACACAAATATTCTTGTATTTATATTACTGCACTGAATGGTTAAACCTGACAAGCATTTTAAAGACACACAAGGGACATATATCCTTAAACAGTTGAAATACCAAATCTCAAAAGGCTTATACATCTTTCACCATCCTAAAAGAAGATTAATGAGAAACACTGTGTTAGTTTCATGTTATTGTGCTGCAGACAAAAGCTCAGATTTCTAAACACTGGAGAGTGGCCTCCATCACTAGGTGACATTGCATACAGATGAGCTTTACTTCCTTTCATTACACTCCAAAGGAACTTCAGTGCAAGACCCAAACAGTAATGACCACAGTTATTCAGTCCTGGGAGGCTTGGAGGTAAGTAAGGAAATTTTAAAAAACAACCACTCACCCATAAAAATTTCATTAATTTTCAGTTTTCTTTTAGTTGCTGTCATTTCAAGGAAGCTATACATTCAGCTTACTTTAAAAAACCCAGACTAAGAGTATTTGTCAAATTGCTGTTGATCACAACTTTCAAAGTATACTTAGGTTTTAGGTTTCTTTTCAAGTATACAGTTAGCATGTTACTCACATCAAGGACTGCAGCTATGAAAAACTGACTATATAGAGTTACTTTGCATTCCTATGCAAGCCTTTCCAAGGCAAAATCTCGTCTGTTAAGTGTAGCCACACACCAGGGTCAGCTCTCCCTCTCCTATGATGCTTTCATGAGGTTGCAAAGCACCTTAAAATGGCATTTTTGTTTCAAAACATTGTTAAAGGATCCCTTTTAGATTCAAACTCTTTCATGTCTTGAATCTCCCCTCTAAGAAATGTGTGGAGAGCAATGACTCACTTTTCTGTGACATAAAGAACTCCATTCCTGATGTAGTCTGTAGGCATCTTCCGATCCCTGTTAATCAAGCAACAGCGCCAGCCATTTTCACACACTGAAAAAGTTGTAACAAGAAATCTTAGTTTAAGAAAAAGAGACAGGCATTATCCCCAACAGTCTCCTTATACAATAGAAAACACTGAATATTAAACTTTAGATACCTAAAGCTAAAAGTGCTTAAAAAGAAAAGCCTAAATCAGGTGTTTTAGACATCATAAGATCTGTTTTAACACTCATTTAAAACAAAAAACAAAATAAAAACCAACCACTGGTGGTTTAACCTGACTATTGGATTTGCATAACCACAAAAGGCACACCAGGCTGTGCACTCTTTCAAAGAGCTGCAAGGATATAGAATGACAGAGACCATCTCCATTCATCCTAATTTAAAGCAAGACTTTTAAATCAAAAGGTTACACCTATACAATGCACAGAAAAGGAATTCAACTTTAAACTGTTCTTGGCTTTTTACAAAACATTCTACTAATGTAGCCTTCCTGTGGCATCATACCTGGCAAAGGACGTTCATTCTCTGACAGGTTAAAAACTTCATGGAAATTTCCTCTCTTGGTGGTATGGAAACGACTTGTGTCTTCATCTTTGCTTATTCCAGTTGGGGCACTTGAGCCCACGTAACTCCTGGAGGCTGCTGTTTGAAGCTGCAGAAAAAGAAACACGATTCCAAAATCTGAGCAGCAACATTTAAGCTATGCTCTCAAAAATAATTTAGCTAACTACTCTTTCGTTTAAAAAAAAAAAAAAATCTGTAATGCAACAATTTTCATTAACTACTTCCATAAATGAACTCTGGACTACTGCACTATACTGCTGCTACAGCACAAGCCTCTAATATGGTACCTGAACATAATCTTTCAAAGTGCTGCCCTCTGACGGACACCCTTTGCTGGGGTGAAGCACATGGTGCTACAGGCACCTATCTTAAAATACCATTTTTCTACAGTAAAGGCTCTGTCTCATTAGATTAGCTAAGCCACTGCATACAGCTCCCATGACGGTAACTAGTGGGACTACTAACAGACAATATATTATCAGTACTTGGCTTGTCTTCAAGAGATAAACAAAGTATTACTGCACAAAAGAAGTTTAGAAAGAAAAAAGAGCAAAAAAAAGCCACACAGAACTGCATAATCTCATTATGAATACAAATGCTGAAAATGAAAGGAAGTTTTCCACACTATGATCCATACCTTTTCATGCCCTGACAGCTAGCAGGAAAAGAAACAAACAACACAAATGTGACAGTGACAAAAGAAAAAAAGTGAAATCTATTTAACACTATAATACACAGAATAAAACATGAACTGAGTGACACTGCAAGATCTTGCTCACAAACCAAGAGACTACACACAATGAATGCAATTAAAAAAGAGTTATGAGTGGTTAGAGCACACCAGTTCAATTTATACAGGTTGCATCAGAACCATTGATCTTTCCTGTGCTTTGAAGCTGCACTGAATTTTGACAGTGTTGACACACGAAACAAAATCTGAACGGTTGTCAGCATCCTTGGGAGGGAAAAAAAGTAGTATGGAGTTCCCGAAACCGAAGTACTTGAGTAAAATCTACTTTTAAACAGAGCTCCTTAACCACTGGAGACTGCCCTGGCAACAAGCCTTGCTTCTGGAAGGACAGTAGGCAGTTTCTTTCGGAAAGCTCGCCTGCATTTTCATTGTCACCTTGGTGGGGCACCACATGATTCCAAAAGCTGGCACAAGCAGCTCTGTTCTGAGCCCTACCACACACATGCAGTTAAATAACTGGCAGACTGACAACATGGAAACTCAGGACTAAGCTCATCTTCTGTAAACGCTCAGTGCTGCTCAAGGCCAACCAGCCTTCAGCTGCTTTTTTTTGTTACTTTGCACTAAATTGGCAGCACTCAACACTTAGCAGGATTTACACACTAAGAAAAGAAATCCAAAGCAAATGAAAAAATGTGCACTGCAATTGCTAACTAGAAACCAGACTGACAAAACAAGCACAGCAGAGGGCATTTGCCATCCACCTTTTTAGGATACCTGTAAGACAATGATGCCTCAGGAGAAAAAAATTAAGTAAGTTGACATGGAAAGCAAATGGCTGTTGGTAACTAATATTGCCTCACTTCTGCGGAGCTGAGTCCCTGGAAACAAGGAAAATCACAGCTTCTCCAACAATCTGTGTGCAACTAAAGATGAAAAGAATTTTCTGAAGGCCCTCTTAGACAAGCTATTTGCCTGCACGTGCACACAACCAGGTGAAGCGCCGTGGCCCAAAACAAAAATGATCAGAGCAAGAGGTCTACTGCTTTTTGTGCTGGAATAAGGACTATTTCTGCTCTCTGCTACACTGGTTCCTAACTACCTGTTCTATAAAGAGATTAAAAAAATGGAGTTTAAACTTCAGTACCATGACCCATCTGGTGACTGAAAATGTGAGTCGTTCTGCCCTTACTTCTAGTCCTGCCTAACACACGCAAATGTCTCCTCTTACCACTCAGGCTTGAGACAACCAATGGTCAATTACTAAGAGAAAAGCATTGCATCCAATTTTGATAAGCCTTAAATCTAATGGGAAGTGACTGGATTTGTAATGCTAGGTAGAGTGCTGATTGTCTAAAAACATCACCAACAACCTGGAGGTATTCCTTTTCACTTGATCTGTTACCGGCTTTTGACATACAACCTTTACCCATCAGATATTGTTGTCAGGACTGTTCTCTAAGGACACAAGGTCAGAGTGGTGGTACAGGCAATTAATATCGCATTGTGTCTAAGCTTACTGTGCCTTGTATGCTGTTTAATGATAAGAAGCCGAAGCAAATGCACACATGCTGGCACTACGTGCTTTTGTGCTCTGCCTTTTCTATGAAAAAATGAAAAACCCTCTTTGGTTTTAACCTTTTAGTATAAAAATCCATTTTTAACACTACGAAGTTTGCAGAAATCTCTCATGGGGTAAGAAAGTTTCTCTAAAATTACCAAGACCAAGTTAATGTTTTCAAAGACATTTGGAAGCAGGTAATGCAGTCCTGTACATCCTTTCCAGGAAGACAAGCCAAGGCCACCAAGCCAGACCTGGTAGTACAAAAACCCTGTCTCTACCTGCAAAACTAAAGCCATGAAGAAAAGCCAAAAGGAATAATTACTCTCTACGTTTATGGACTCAAGTTCAGCAATTCAGAACCTTTCCACCTCTAAGGCAGATTAGAGAGACCTAGCAAGAAGATGCCACAACTACCACAGTATGTGAAAGATAATCTGTAAGCATGAGAAGCACAGAAACTTTTAAGATCATCTTCTGCAAGTAAGAGAAATACAGGCCATGGATGGCTTCATCCAAGTGCTTATTTACCCATCTCATCCCTTGGAAAACAGGAACAGAAGACTCACTTTCTGTAACAGACTGTCCTTCTTGTCCACTTCCTTCTGAAATACTCAATTAAGCTGCAGTTATTTTACCACCCTCTGCTCCACCACTCCCCAAGCCCCAGATTTCTTCTTAACAACTGAGGATTCATGTGCTCATCCCTTTTGCTCTCCAGTTGTATACCCAGGCTGAATTACTACTCAGTACTGTGCATTTCAGACAGTACTCAGATACTCCATGTATGCAATTAGATACTGTGCTAAGAGGCATTAAGTGAATGCCAAAATGGCATTAGATTCAAGACTTACTACAACTATTTTAATTTTAAAACTAATAAACATTGAAAAATTCAGGGGTATGGAAAAGACTGACTCAGTTACCATGTCAGGCCCCAAAACAATTTACCAAGATGCATAAAACACAATACTTAGTGATTTAACTATGACATTTTAACAAAAAGAAAATGTACTGTTGGACTATGAACATGGTGAAGTTATTTATCACCACTATGATAAAAGGCCACCTAATACAAATAACCGTAAGACATAATGTCTAAACACGTAAACTACCTTATTACTTTTATTAATGACTATCCCATTAGTAAGCTGCATATTATACTCAAGCCTTTATTTTTTTAACTAACTGTTCTTCAATTTACCTAAGCATGTGAATTTCCACTGAAAAAGAATGTCTAAGAATAGAGACAGTGGATCCAAAAAAATTATATTTGACAATAAAATTACACAGAAAGTATGTTAAAGAAATTGGTATGAATATGGATGTTGTTGTATTTGTGTGTTTAGCTTCATGATTCACAGTGTATCTATACATACATACACATTTTTGATAACTGATTCCTTTCATACAAGAAAGAGAATCCACAGAAGAACTGTGAATTTTGAAAATAATACAAAAATAGATATTACAATCAACTAACATTGATTGCAAGGATTTAATTAACCTTCTCTTTAATGTGCTCTAGTCACTGGAGAAAAGGAAAAAGGAGAAAGTGATTTGATTTTCAGAGGCTAAGAACATAGGGACAAAAAGATTCATTACCCTTACCCGTCTTGACACTGTAGCATTGGATCTTTCTTTGAGCTGAGGATCTGTCAGGAGACTTATCCAGATGATATAAGGAGTATCATACTTAGCTCTTAGTCTGGGGCATCGTTTGAAGACAAAATCAATAAGGAAAAACTTGATTCCAGCATAGAGTCCTGAAAAAAAGGTCACTTCAGTTTGAATGCTCAAGAGGCATTAAGAACATCACTGTTTTGATCATATTTTCGAAAGTTCACAAATTAAACCGAATTCTGTATATTCAGCACAGTGTTAAACCATTCTCCTGGGTTTACTATTTTGATTCTTCTTCCAACACCGGAATATTATTTTTCTTTCCTTCCCATCCCCAGTTCTTTCAAACATTTACATACCCACTATTATGCAGAAGAAGATTTAAATAATTCAAACATATGTTCCTTATAACCAGAAGCATTCTGAAAACATGATATACTACCAAAACAAAAAACACACCAGAGCATTCAACTATGCAGTGCCTGCAAGAATTTTAATGACAACAGAGGGCTCTCACGTACTACATAAAACTCTACCTTCCAGTCCCAACTCTTATCTTATATAAGTTATTTCCTTGCATTCTGCCAGGTCACAATGGGCTTAAAATACTCTCTCAAAACTTTACTGAGTGCAATTCAGATCTCCTAGAAGTCAGAGTAAAACAATTATTCCTCACACATCTAAATTCAATTGCCGTGTCAAGCAAACCCACATTTATGTTCAAGCTAACGAAACTTGAAGTTCAGTGCCACCACAAGTAATACTCATTTGATTATACCATTACTTTAAAGAAAAAATGAGAGTTCTTGGTTCACAGTACAGGGCTTCATACCTTAGCAAAAAGAATCCCATGCTGTAGTGAGAACCCTTTTCTCAATTCCCAGTTGAGAATGAATAGCTGTAACAGACCCACAGTTGTCTGTTCATTTTGTCCAGCCCATCCTCCCAAGTTTTACCAGGAGTCCCACTGACTCTTTTTTTTCCCCCCTACATTGTCATTTTCATGCCTCCTGTGTCATACCACATATTTCATTTACAAGGATGTATGAACAAAAAACTCTCACAGATAGGATTTTCCAGAAGCCTTATAGCTGACAGTCTGAAAAGTTCTGCTAACAGCTCATCACAGACTTCTCCTCTTCAAGAAGCAAAAGCATTATCCAGTCTTTCTCTATTATACACTGAGATGGTTTTCAAAATGGTCATGAAAAATGATGCCAAGCACAACGAAAATACTCTAAAACACTGCATGATTTATTAATGCAGGTTTTCTCTCTTAAACTCTAAAATTCTCCCTCTAAAGATCATGTAAGTTTTAACCATTAAGTCTAGACTGTAACAGGTTAATTATTTATTGTGTTTACCCAATGCAAGCCCAAGAATCCTGTAGGGCAAAAAGCAAGATGCAATAAAAGCTGCCCATAGAGCAAAGTAGAGCTTCTGTGTTATTTCTGGCTGGACCCACATGAACAAGCTGAAAACAAAAAAGAAGCAAAATTTTATTACCAGTGTTACAGATATTGATCAAGTCTTGTTTTAAAAGGGAAGAAAACCTCACATCAGATAACTTACTTTTTAAATTTTTCCAGTATGTCTGCCATCTTGCCAAAAAGGTTCTGCATAAGAAGCAAAAGAATTAAAACCAAGTCCTGCATTGTTCTGGGGGTTTTTGTCCACATAATGGAAACAAGCAGCTTTCTGACTTTATTGGTAAGGAACTCCCAGAAGTGATTTTTTTTTAATTAATTTTTAGCCATTTATGTACTTCACAACTGAGTAACTACAGAACAGAATAGCAACACTTGATGACTTCCGTCTCATTTAACCTTATTCTGTAACTTGTGATTGATCGTTACAAGTGAAGAAACTATTTGATCCCACTGTCATGACTGGAAAGCATTCATATTACTGCAAATATTTTAAATTAAGCTGTCAATCTAAGAGTAAAGAGCTTCTGTTAGTAGATAACAGAATGGAAGGTTTCTTTACGTGTTTTGAGTGCTGAAATTTCAGGAAGTGGTTACTGAGTTCACCAAAAGGACTATCAGCTTCTTGGAAACAGACCATTATTGGGTTTTATAACAAACCCTTGGAGACAGCAGATTTCAAGTAATTCCAACAACTGTTGATGCAACTGACCCCTGCTCAGGAATAAGGGCCATATTCTCTAACCAGTCCTTACTGTCAGAGGACCTGAAAATTTCACCTTCCCAAAAAATTTCCAAAGGTCTTCATATAAACATATACACCACCCCCAGCAGAAGGAAGGAGCTGAGCATTCACAGTTAGCAAGGGAAGGTTAAACCCCTTTTGACAGCAGCACATCATCAGGCACAGCACAAGGCTGCAGATCAACTGGACGGTGCAGTCACTCAGCTGCTACCTGATCCAACTCATGGAGATGGAAGAAAACCTTCCTTCAGCCTCTCCAACACCAGCAGATTTCAAGGCTTGGAGGGGGTGGAGTTTTTTAAAACATGCTATTTTAGAGATGCAGTGCAAACTGTTAAATTAACACAGCTAAACAGACAGCAGCCTTCAGCTAAATATTAAAGGAATAGAGTCTCCTACACCAGTTTTATAACTAGCAGATTTGGGATATGAATCCACACTCCAGTAAGATTTGTAAGATTTGTAAGATTCATCACCCAATCTACATTATCAGAAGCTTATATGTACATATAAGGTAGAAAACTGTGAGAAGTTGCTTCTGTTCTCCTCTGGAGCTTGCTCAGAGTTGCAGCCAGAGAACCTCAACCAGTTCTCTGAAGCCTTATGCCATTTCAGAAGCTCCAGGAATCTCAATGAGATCTCAACTGCTCCTAAGTTCCTTTTGCAAGAAAAATATTGCTCCTTTAAGCATTTGTTTTCACATGCTACATCACAACCTCCTTTAACCACTCAGGCTATGAACCCCCTTGTTTCTAAGGAGGCAGCCAGAGAGCAGCACAGTACCTGAGCCTTCTGAGCCACGTCTAAGACGAGCTGAAACTTTTCAGACACGGTCAGGTCCTCTTTTGGGTGCTCCTTAGGCAAGAAAGACACAATCCATTAATTCCAGCTCAGATAAAAAGTATTTCACGAAACTCATCAGGTGTTGAAGGTGACCCCTCAACAGTCTTGGAAATACTCCTCTCACTTTCAATAGTCTCTATATTTACCATTTTCCTCCCTTGTTTAAGATGTACTTTTTATGTCTTTCATTGCTGGTTATTTTTAGTTTTCAATGCTTTGGGGGGCTCAGGGAAGACTTCATCACTGTGTATAACTATCTGAAAGGAGGTTGTAATGAGGTGGAGGTCAGTCTTCTCTCCCATGTAACAAGTGACAGGTCAAAAGGAAATGGCCTCAAACTGTGCCAGGGCAGATGTAGATCGGCTATTCATAAAAATTTGTTCATGAAAAGGGTTGTCAAGCCTTCAAACAGGCTGCCCAAGGAAGTGGAGTCTCCATCCCTAGAAGTATTTAAATGACACTTAGATCTGTCACTTCAGGACATGTACCCGGAGCCAGCAATGGAGCTGGCAATGGTACACTAACAGTTGGATTTGATGTTCTTAAAGAAAACAGAATGCAAGACTTCTTGAAGATCCCACAGGACCTAATTTATCCCAAGATGATAAATGAAAATTCATTTCAGAAATGTGTTTTAAGTTTGGAATATTTTAGGGTGAAGCATCTGAACCTAAGAGTGCTGTTAGTAAAGACTTTCGAATTACAAGAGAGAAAAAAAAATTAGTGTCTTTACTTGCACCTTGCTCTTCCTTCCATCCACTACTGCCCACACAGGTACAGAGTTTAAAGGTGTATTTTTTTTTGTAGGTGTACAGGTGAAGCTGATCAAAGACCTACCATCTGTTCAGAAACTTCAGGCACAATGCTCCACTGTATTCTCCAACCCCTAGAAATTATGGAAATAGTTAAAGAGAGCAAGAACTCCATCCATCAACACGGATTATTTGTAAAAGGTTAAAAAGCAGTTTTCTGCAATAAGCATTTATGGTTTAGAACTAAATAATATAATCCCCAAATTAATGAAGAACCAACAACATAACAGAAGCACAAGTGGCCAACAACAGCCAGCTTTAAAAATATTAGTTAAGTGGATACTAAACAGAATCAATGCTTGTGGGTTTTACAACAAAAGTTGATGGTGTGCATGGAGTAAAGGACTGGGAATATTTTCCTCTTATTTTTTCATGTGAACAAAATTACATCAACTTATTCAGAAGCCTATTTGCTACCAGCAATTTCCAGGGAATAAAATGTCAAATAGAAAGTATCAATTTAGAAGTCAGAAAATTATTTTATAATATGCACATTAAGGCATAACGTTTTAAGGTGCATTAAACCCCCACCCCCAACTTAATTTTTAGAAGACATTGAATTCACAAATGGAAGATACTTTGAATAAAGTATGTCAAGAGCTATGAAAAAAGGCAAAACTGCCAATTTAGGCCTAGGTAAACTTTCTCTGCTGGGAAAAACAGCAGGCTTCAATACGGAAGGTGATGTTCTCCAAGTACTCTAATTGCCACAGAATTTTATAGTAGGATTTTAGCGTGCTGAGGGACTTGTCTGAGAGCATGCAACATAGTTTATGATAACCCAAGCCACAGGATACAAAGATAATTCCCAATAACAGTAAAAGATTATGGAAACCGAGCAATGACACTAAGGATATCTGAGTTTGAATTTCACTGTGTTAAACGTAATTCACAATATTAGAAAAGGCAACAGTTTACAACCCAGTGCAAGAATAACAAAACATCTTTCAAGCAAAGCATTACTTAAGAGAGTAAGCTAGTATTTATGCAAATACCTGGCTATGAGGTAATTTAGGGATAACCTCAAAATTGCTAAAAATAAGAACATAGGAATGGCCCAGCCATGCCATACAGCATTGATGTAAATCTGCAGATTAAGAAGAAAAAACAAACAAACAGAGATGTGGATTACAAACTGGGGTACAGTGAGTTGCACAAAATACCATTTCCCACTGTGCTGTTGGGCTCAGAATCATGCAATTCATATTAAAAAAATTAATAAATTTTAACCACTCCATGACTAACAATGGCCCTGTACTCAGGAATGCAAAATCAAAACTAAGAATGAACCAAATCTCCAGAGGTGACACTTAACTAGTTCTCAGCTGCCTCAGACAGAGTACTGAGTATTTTCAACACCACAATTACTTGAAGGGGTAGGAGGAAAAAAAATAGATAAACCCTCAAGTCTGTGAATCTGCTCCATAACCATGATATGGTCAGCAATGGCATAGAAGCCATGGCATAGAAGAGGAGTTACAGCAATTAGCCCCATACTGGGCAACAGGATAAACTCTCGCTCTATTATTTCAGGTCAATTAAATCCCAATTTTTTATCAAGACTAAAAAGATTGCAGGAAAACAGGTTTTATTTTATGTAACAAGTACAGACACAAAGAGCTTCAAAAGGTATTCTGTTCCCTTCCCAGCTTCTGAAAATAGAGACTACAGTCTCTCTGTGAGAGGCACTAGGGTTTTTACTGATAACCCCAAAGCGAAACATTGCTCTGGCTCCCAGGCCCCAGAGCTTTCAAAAAAACCAGCTCAAGTTTCTTCCTTCAGCTTTTATCTGAAAAATTGGCTTACCAGGTGAGGCAAGAGAAAAATCAGCAGATATGGAGAAGGGACAGACAGAGGGCACTGGGAAGGATGTCTCCTCCTCAATATTCCTTCAGTTGTGCCATGCAAAAGAGTATAGGGTCTATAATTTATAGGGAGGGACTATTTAACAAAAAGGTGTGTGACATTTTCACCACACAGGTTCATTCAGCTACACCTATTGTTAATTCCTTTGACAGAAATACATTTCATACACACTATGACCAAAAGAATTCAGATAATTTAATTAACAATAGGAAGAAAGGAAACTAAAACTCCACTAGATACTTATGTCTCTTTGCAGCATCCAAATCTCATTAAGATAACATAAAAATGCTTGAACTTAGCTCACAGACCTGATGCTTGCACATTGAATCCTACTGAAATCAAGGCATTTTGCCCCTCATCAGTGTGATCCTAAAAAATGGCAAAGAGCCCTGGGGACAACGGGGACAGTAACTTCTCATCAAATATAACCACTATCAGCATTTCAGCCCTAGACAAGAAGAAACTTCACAGAGGCTGAAGTAACCATCAAATTACCAGGACTGGGAGACGAGAAGAAAGGAGAGAACAATACCCAGATAGTTTTAAGTTACTTTAACAATTACAAAACTATGCTAAAAGAAACCCAGGATACACAATTTAAGTGGATTTATACATAACTGAAGTGACAACTACTAGTGTTTTGTGTTAAATGAAATTAGACTATTTGATATAACTTGAACTGTAGCACAACCGCTACTCAGACAAGGCAGTTTCAACAAATTTCAGCAAATAATGTATTTTTTCAAGTCCTTACTACTCCTGGAGGAGTAGGATAACTTACAATAAAGGCAATAGCAGAAGTGTAGATAGAATACCAGTCTGATAAGGCAGAAAGATTCTTCACAAAATTTGTAACAGGTTTGGCACCTCTCTCTAAATGGAAGTTAAGAAAAAACAAAACTGTTAGAATTAGCTGGCAGTGGTTAAATCACTTGTAAATTACAAACAACCAAATTAGTAAACCATAGGAATATTCAAGACATGTAATGATAAAAAGGCTTATCCAAATGAAAAATAATTAAACCTATCAATGTAACTGAACAATTAAAGAATGCATTTCCAAAAACTAAAGTATTACCCAAGACAAAGATTATGTCTAAACTCCAAAGTATAGACAAAAAAAAAAAAAAAAATCAACATCCTTTATAAGGGTACCCTGGATGCTAAAGGAGTTTGTTCTCAGCCATGTTCATATTACCCCAAAGACCACTGCACAGGTCAGTTTGTCTCACTGAAAAACAATGTACATTAACCTGACTGAATTACAAGCCACTAAGGAACAACTTACAGAACCATTTAGGTGGGAAAAGACCTTTAGGATCATCATTGGCTTCAACCATTAACCCAGCACTGCCAAATCCACCACAAAACCATGTCCCTAAATGATTGTCTCTGCAGAGCCTTCCTACCCACCATCAAATCAACGCTCCTATTCAACTTGGTGTCATCTGCAAACTGACAGGGAGCACTCCATCCTGTTGTCCAGATCATTGATAAAGATATTAAGCAGGACTGGCCCCAATACTGAGCCCTTGGGGAACACCACTTGTGACCAAGTGGACGTAGTTCCATTCCCCACCACTCTCTGGGCCTGGCCATCAGCCAGTTTTCTACCCAGCAAAGCGCACACCTGTCCAAGCCATGAGCAACCAGTTTCTTCAGGAGAATGCTGTGGGAAACAGCATCAAAGGCTTTCCTACAGTCTAGGTAGACAACATCCACAGCCCTTCCCTCCCCTTGCTGCTGCTTCACCAGCTAGCTTAAAGCCAGGCTAGATCTCTTGGCTGTATCTCTGCAGAACTCTACCCACTGGTAGCACCTTGCTGCTTACTCTTCCTAAGCCAAGCAACACAGCACATGGTTCCCTGAACAAGTCTGTCTCCCACCTCTGCAGACCTTTGGTCTTGCTGTCACTGCATGGGACACCGACCTGTGCTGGGGGAGGCCCACACACAGGCACACCCAGCCAGCAAGAGCAAGAGGAGCTCTTCCTCAGCTCCCTAAAACCCTCTCATCCCTTACCCTCTTCCTCTATGCTCTTTTACTACTTGGGCAAACTGGCTAGGGAACACAAGGAAACAGGAGAGGGCTGCTGCAAGACCACCTGTACTTCCTCTGCTGGATCACACCAGTTTTGCCTTTCCTGATGAGAAGAATGATGATAATTCTTGCACAGAGAGTCTCAGAAGCTCTCATTCTCTTTTGCAGTAGAACTCAAAACTTTTCAAGTCTTTCTTCAAGAGAGCCTCTGACTTGCTGCCCTAGTTTGTTTGGCTTGAAACTCAGCTATCCTCAACACACTTCCTATGTGAAGTAATTAAGCAACGAGGACTAGATTTCCTGAAGCATCAGCAGCACAACCAAAGCAGCAGATCAAGTAAGTAGAAGGGCACACCCAAGGCACTGGAGGAGGTCATGGACTCAAGTGCTGCTTCCATCTGCTCTGTTCCAGCATCCTACACCAAGCCTATAGAGAAGATCAAGACTTGGAAATCACTGGAGACAACAAGGTTCTGGAGAGCTCTGAGGGACCGTCAGGTACCTTGGACAACATGGATCTAGATTTTGTGGCTCACGTAGTGGAAATTAAGAACCACCCAAAGCTTAAGTTTAATACTGTTCTTTAAAAGGAATTCTGAAGGCAATGCACATACACCACTGCCAATAAGTCACAAGTATTCGCCCAAATGAAACCAGAACGAATACAAGAAATAAAATACTGCTAAGTACTTACTTAATCTTCTCATATTTTCAGTCAACCTGAAAAATAATAGATAAAAGCATCTTTAAATAGACAACTAGTGCACACTGGTGTACATTTGATCCCTGAAATACTGTTCGAAGTTATAAACTGTGTGTGCATAAAGCTTCATTCTTGCCTGTTACAAAATGTGTTTCTAGTAACTAATACAGTCTACCTTGCATCAGACCGAAAACTGAAGTTTAAAAGCTCTCCAGCCTAACTAAGACTTTGTTCACAGTTTTTGGGACGCATAAGACAAAACCTGGTAAATAATACAAATCTTATTTTATTTCAGACAGCAGATAAAATTTCATGTTTTGTCCAAAGCATTCACAAAACTTTTGAGGTAGTTCTGTACTTTTGGTCTTATTATTTGTTATTGAAACACTTGCTAAAATACAAAAGGTTGGCCAAAAAAAAAAACCCAAACTTGTAAAGGCACCAACAATTTCTCACAATGACATTAGGGATTTACCTTCTAGCACTAAGTGGCTCTTCTGTTTCCACTGTATTCTCTTCTGGCTGAAATCTGAAGTCCTCAAGATACTCCCCAAATTTGTCACAAAACCACTTTTGGAGTCTCGAACAGACTGTGTGACTACGCTTATCTATAAAAGAGAAGCACTAAGTATCAGGATAATGCTAGAAGACATCAGTGCCAGCCCCTGTTCCCACATGCCATCCTTCGTTGGGAAGCAGACTTTGTATAGCTTCCTGTCCTTCACCAACAGTCTTTGTGGAAATTTGCAGTTTACTTCTTCCATTGCACAGGACCTCCAACCACATTAACTTGGTAAAGTAAGACTAGAAGTGACTCCTGCATTGCTCTTAGGACTGTACATGGAAGCATCTCATTACCCAAAGTACAAAGAGTAAAACATCCTAACAAACAATAACTTTTGGCAAACACAGTAAGAACATTTTCTGGTTAAGAGGCTTCTGTAAACAAAAGACTGACGTAAATCTCAGTGCTCCTACTGTGCTGAAGGGTCACCTTGAGAAAAGCAAGTGCAAAGCAAAACACTCCTGAGCAGAGAGCTGGACAACCACCTTGCAGCCATAGGCATTTGACAGGAAAGGGAGGTGGAAACATAAGCAAGATTCTGCTAGAGGCAGTTTTACTTCCACTTTCCAAACACTGATAGTCTGTAAAGACTGTGTATGTATGTCTTTATAGAACTATACAAAAAACATGCAGTTTCTTTTTTTCTAAAGTCAGTCTTCAGAAATTATGTTGCATATGCCACTTTCTATATATGAAATATACAGTCATAATACTACCTGGGAAGTCTTATACAGCAAAATAATGAAGTGACACACACCTTCTGTATGTCAGTTTCAGTGGAAAAATATAACATAATAGAGGGGTAACATGGAAATAATATCAGGGTAAAAGCTGTAAGGCATAGCATGCGAGAACAAAACAATCACCTGTAACTCAAAATTATGGTCTAGAAGGAACAGACAAACAATGTGGAAACGTAGCTCAATACAGCAATGTCACAAAGAGGATACTGGTCATAATTACTCCAGGACCAAATTTAGTACAGAACTCCATGAAATGGATATATGACTAAACAGAGGCATGGAAGATTAATCAGCCAATTACAACAGCCAAAATGATGCATTTAAGCTTTTGAGAAAAAGCCACTGGTGCTCAGAAAATAGAATCAACTATTTATTAATGATTTACAATGAAATCTAGAAAAACAAAGACAGTTTACAGCTGAGACAACACTTCCATTTGAAAATAAAAATATGAAGTAGCTTCCCACATGCTAATGCTTCAGAAAGTACTGAGAAAGAAATTTTGAGTGTACAAGAGAAAAAAATGTCAGGTTGTAGTTCACATAACAGAAAGTAGTGACAATATAGAAGTACAGGAGGAGAAACTTCAGATTTAGTCCACCGATTTAAAAGCCTAAGTCTCCATCAGAAGGCGAGCAGAGGAAAGTTAAAGTATACTGAAAGACTGAGAATTTGACTGTCGCCTTAGTTCTTTCAGAAATCACTACATTATTGAATTCATAATAAGCATCAGCTTGAGAAATGTAGATGATCGTGCAGGTGTCCAAAAAATTAGTAACTCTTAAGCCTAATCCTTCTCCAGAATGCCTCTTCTTTTAGAGGAAGGAAGTAGTAATATGGTTAGTGGCATAACAGAACTTTCGCAATTGAGAACAAAATAGAACATTTTTTCTACGTATTACACCTGTTTTCTGGTAAGTCAAGGATCAGCAATGCATGCAAGAATGATGAAGTGAGCCAGCAGGTTTCATCACATACCTAAAGGCTTTACAATACACAACAAATCCCTTGCTCAGGTATGCAAAGTCAACTACAAAAAGTAAATGCAGAATCACATACAGAGAGAGAAGTTGCATGAATGGTCATTCATATTCAGCTTCTTCAGAAGCAGGGTTTGATCTTGTAAGGATAAAAAACAAAAAAGAAGAAAATACAACTGAACCTTAGCGCTGTTAGAGATCCGACCAAGCTCACCTGTTCCATTGGCTTGTGCCTGTGGCTTTGCAGGTTGCTGAGCTGCAGGCACCTCTTCCGCCCTACAAAGAAAATAGAAACAATGTGAAATGTTATAGAGGAAGAATTTTTGTCCTTTTACATAAAGGAAGCACCAGAACCTCCATGGTTTCCATAGCTGAGATTATACAATCATGACAAGAGAAAATCCAACTTGCACCCTTTCACAAGATTCAAGGTATTCATTGCACTTAGGATGCCGGGAAATACCATCCACTGTGAGGAGAGGTGGGGTTTAGCCATTCCTGTCACCAACAGCTCAATTTCATCTTACAACTACTCAACAATGTAGTATCACATTTCTTGCATTATTTATGCCTTTGTGTGGTATATTCGGCCATGACTCTTCCCACAGTAATAAATTAAAACAGATTCTGTTTCACAAGTTGATAACCACTGCAGTAGAGCAAAACCACAATTTAATGCATGAATCTTGAATTCTGTCATTGCTACTAGGGTCAAACACCACTCAACTTCACAAGAGGAACAGGTGTTAAGAATGATTTAAAACGTTATGTTGTAAGTTCTCAAAATACACATATCACAACCAGTTTGAAAACTATCTTTAAGAACTTGAACAATTGAAACAGCCTAAAAAACTGCAACAAAAATGCTTTAAAAATATATGTCAAGTAGCAGGCATCATTGGTCTCACCTTTCAAAATGAGTAAAGAATATTCTCATCCATTAAACAAGAATGGATTTTTTAAAACACAAATGCTTTTGCCATTCTGTACACGTGCAAGGCTTCAAATTACAATTGCACACAGCCTCCAACTGCCAACCTGTCTTGAGAATACTTCAGGCTTCAGTCCCAAAGTCTTCAGTCACCCATGTAGATGTCATACAGAAAGATTTTTCTAAGGAAGCAGCAGCTTTGACAACATAACACCAGCCACAGCAAGCTTTACTTGACAGGGAGTTGTATGATTGAAAAGATTACTTCTTGAAACAAAAAAAGTGTCAGTTGTGCAATTTCATAATCACTCATCAGGCAATATAGGTACTTTCAAATGTTCCTTTCATCTTTTGCCCCTCAGGCAGGGAATCAAGTGAAACATGGCCAGCAAATGAAGAGTGAGAAGAGGGATCCCACTGCACTGGGCAGATTGCAGCAATACAGACGGACATACCATCCTCTCTCCTGCTGTTCCTCTAGAAAGGACATTAGGAAAAGATCTCACTGTACTGTCTGCACATAGAAAAGGTCATTACTAATGTGTGCTGTCACAACATCACCATACATCAATGAGTATGATGAAGAAACTACAGAACTTGTTACCTACCTTTCTTCCTAAGCATTCCCAATTCTTAATGACCTTTTCACATCCTTGTTCTTTTCTAAAAAGAACATTTAGAAGTAATTTACTGATTTATTAATTACTCGACATTTATTGGATGAGCTTAATTCAATGTTCTTTGCTTTGAAAGACACTTGCTTTCATGACTCGCCAGGACTTTTCCCCATGGCTTCTGTATTTGCAGCAACTCTTCTTTTCAAAAGCCACCTGAAATGTCAACAGTTTATTTTCTTTAGCTAAACTTTAACTTTGATTCCTGTGCCATTTTCCCCCAGTTTCTACATAAGCCACAGGTTCCTCATCTAAAAACTCCTCCTATCTTTGCTTCTTCTCCCACACCCTTGCATCTCCTCCATTTCCAGCTCTCAAAAGACAGACAGCTATAACCATGATCAAATTTGCACCAACTATTCCACAGTGGTGTTTTGTTTTCCTCTATCAGCACATCCGATGGTTACAACATATAGCTGGGCATTTTCATCTGAAATCTGTCACTGGAACTATATTTCATTGAAGCTGAAGACATATTTAGGTGGAAAGAAGGCTTGTCATTCACAAGCAGGCAGGAGCCAGTTACTCAACCCATTCCAGCCATGTGGAGGCACTGACTGGGGTACTGTCACACCAGAACAACTCCTGTGACAGAGCCAAGATGAGATCCCCACCACTGTCAACTGTCACAGTCTTCACGCTGGGTCTTCCTTTGGCATGCTGGGATGTATATTCAGAAGCAGCACAGCACCATTACTCCCCATGGTTCTTGGCCAAAAAAAAAAAAAAAAAAATCAAGAAAACTTCATCAAGAAGTAGTTCTGCATAGGAGCCTTACTGGGCCCCATCAAGAGCACATGACAGTTGGCTTTGGCCCTTCTTGCTGCTTTTGTTTCATTTTTTTGGCAATGTCTTACTTGCCATCTGCCTGTTACTCCTTCCCCACGAAGAACCTGACCTTTACGAATCATCAGGTTAATGACAGCTCATTACTGCACCTGTGAATCAGGTTATAATTAGCCACTTCAGACAGATCCGGGCCAGGAAGCTCAGAATTCATTGCTTGGGCTTGCACACCTACTGGGAAGTTCAATTCCAAAACCAGGTCATGTTGAACCATCCAGTTCACGAAGACCACTGACAGAGGGGAGAAATTATTTTTCCAACAGTTTCTGAACCACTCTTCATGCCAGAGATTATTTAAAAGGCTGAAAAACATAAATAGTCCCAGAACAACACTGTGTTCCTATGTGGGCTTCCTAACCGAAGCCTGAACCTAAGCAAACAAGCTGCATTAATTCCTCTTGGACCACACTTTCCACCCAGAAGAGGGGTGTAACTGGTAACACCAACACATTCCCAACATGAAGCTAGGTCATCTTTATGCAACTAGAGATTGCAGCCATTTAAAGCACAGGCTGTTTGGAACAGATAAGAGCAACCTCAGACAGTGGAGAAGACAAACACAAACTGCCTTTTTTTTGTTTCTCCCTCTCTCTTTTTTTTTTAATATACTGAGGTCAGGGAAGCATCAATATTAATGAATATTAGAGCTGTTCATGTCCAGGACACATGTACCACTCAAAAGCAGCCAAGCACACTCTGATGCAGTGTCCATTCAGTGCTGCCCCACAGAACAGCACCAAAGTGTTAATTTTCTGACTGCAAGTATAACTCAAAAGTTAAGGGAGCCTTGACACTGAAGGCCATTTCATTTAAACAAACATTTTTGGTTTGTGCATATTAGGCCCTGAATACAGCTGCAAGTTGAGATGTGTGTGAATCAAAAGATTTCCCCAAAAAACTGGATGCAGACCAGAGTTGCTGCACACAACAGGTGCAGTCACTGCCAGGATGTTCAGATATATTCAAAGTGATTTTCCCACAGGCTAACTCCAAGTTCACAAGCGACCCACCACCAGTTTTTCAACCACTATTGTACAAGACTTTCAAGGCTGTTAACATCTTTCCTACTGCTCAAAGCAACCCGAATGTGCATGCACTTCCATCAAAAGCATATTCCAACCTCATACATGCAAAAATAAGCAGATATTTTCTTAGCCTAGTTTAAAGTCGTATCTTTCAGGTACGCATGGCTTCTTACCCTGAAGAGCTGTTGAAAAACCAAGCTAAACAATTTTAATGTTTTCCATCTCCTTCCTGTTAAAATACATCAAACATTTCAGAAGCCCTTACTATTTTCATCCACAATGAAGGAATAGTCTCTTACGCAGAAGCATTGTCTATTTGGTCCCTGTAAAAATAGTTCACAGTGATATTAATAACAAGGTTTGCTGCGTAAGTCACAGGCTGCTGCTAAGTGTCGTTGCAAAACCTTTTGTTATTTTTTTTCTGTGTGATTGTAGCTCACAATTTGCAAAATACAGCAGCAACAGCTCACACAAACTCTTCCAGATTATTTATGCATCATTCCACTAGCAAAATGTCATAAGCTTCAGCTGCTATACCAAATGCTGAGATGTTGGGAACTGGAAAACTCAGTTCTGAACTGAGGCCACTAGATTTCTGAATACTCAGATACACAATAAACACCATGACAAACAAAAACACCAATAATCCTCTTCTTCCACTCCACCCTCTTCCCTGTGCATAACTGTGACCTTAACGAAGGAAGCCTATGATCTTCACTAGAAAAAAAAAAAATCAGTCTAGATTGTGAACTTGTTTTCTCCTTGCCAAACATTTTGTATCATGTTTTATATTGCTACATGTATTGATCCGCCTTACAAATAACTTTTGAATACTGCAACTTTTAAAATAATTTTTCTTATACCACAGCATAGTTTGGTTTTCCTTAGCAGTTCACTTCTGCAAGCAAAAAGAACAGTACATGCAAACCCCAGCCTTCAACTAAGTACCACAAAGCTGCTCCCTCCCCTACCAGGGGACATATGAATATCTATTTTTAAATTGTGCAAACAATTACCTTAGAAGCAGGGTGAATTTGACATAAGCAGAAAAAACTTTCTGCAGTTACTTTGCTTAATAAAATTTAAGTTCCATCAAGCATAAACTTGGCCTACTACATATTTGACTATGTAAACCCACATTTCACCTATAGTCCTAATAAAAGTATTTTTAAATGTCCACAGTGAACTGCAAAATAGAGTAAGCAGTGAAGAATTTCACACAGTGAAGCACAAGTTAAGGAAAAATCATGGACAACCAAATTTTTCTTCTCCTGGGTAGAAACTGAAAAATTTTCAGTCTTATTTTGTTGTCACCTTACATATCCTGCCTGTCACAAAAGGGTTGAAATAGCAGTAAGACTAGTTAGAGAAACACTTGGGTAGAGAGGATAATTGGCTGAATGTAATCCCCAAGTGCAATACCCAAGCTGACAGGACTAGCGGAATCCTTAGGATATCTAAACGGGAATACAACACCCAGGGAGCCATGTCATCCTACCTTAATTTAGGAATGTCACTCCTGCCAGAGATTTGCTGTTGTACACAATCCAACAAGGCACAGATGTTGACACAAATATTGATAAACAAAGATATTCCATCTCTTTTCTCTGTAAAACCTCTACTCATAAGCCGCAGTGGGCCAGATCAGACTCTGAGTCAGCCTTATTATTCTGAAACAGAGAAGGACGATGAGTACCTTCCTGCAGAAGATGGCTCCTCTTCCTCCTCCAGGACTCCTAGCAGTGAGGAGATCTCTTTCCCCCTTCTCTACGCATGACCTGGAGCCCAGGCACAGCCGCCCTCAGGACAAAGCCAAAGGCCTGTGCCAGTGCTAAAGACAAGCATGTGGAATTTGCATCTCAAGCAACTTCTTCAAGGCAGCAAGTGACAGACGAGAAAGTATCCTTTCCTTAAGCATCAGTTTCATCTACCAGGAGTAGGAAACAATGCTCACTGCTTTGTACAGCTGTTACTGAGCTAACAGATACTCTCAGCATGCAACGGGACTTCTTCAGCTGTCCACTCAAACAACAAGTTGCACTGGGGAGTTTTAGATTTGGTACTAGGAAAAATTCCTTCACTAAAAGGGTTCTGAAGCACTGGACAGGCTACCAAGGGAAGTGGTTGAGTCACCATCCCTGGAGGTATTTAACAGACATGTAGATGTGGCCCTTGACTGCATGGTTTAGTGGCGGACTCAGCAGTGCTGGGTTAACGGTTGGACTTGATGATCTTAAAGGTCTTTTCCAAACTAAATAATTCTATGATTCCATAGGACCAGGAGGTAGACAGACAACAAAAAGCAAGTAGGCTCATACGTTTCCTATAAATAGCTCCTACTTCCATTGCTACCAGTGAATGTGGACTGCTGGCCTGAGCAGAAAGGTATTTTTACACTTGAGTACAGAAGGAAGCAGGAGACTGGGAAGAGTTTGCATGGCATTGGGAAACCGCATATCCAAGCAAAATGTTTTGCCTGTTTGCTCTTGCTTGTCACCTCTAAGTAACTGGCAGTGCTTAGCATGTGATCACCAACTCAGCCTGCACTGTCTCCTGATGACAGCACTTGGTGGTGAGCCACAGGTCCTGCTGCTCAGCTGAGTAATCTCAGCTATTCCCAGGGAAGATAACACGGGCAGCTACGTACACAAGTGGTCTAGACCAACTAGGCCACCAAGAAACTGCTATGGCCTTAAGATCTGTGCAGCTAAGCAGAGTAAGGAGAGACAACACCAAATGTGATGCTTTGCATCATCAAGATGGATGTCCTCAAGGCTGAAAGGACCTAGGGGCATGGGGAGGTGTTTCCATTTATCATTGCAGTGGCAAGGAAGGCTCAAATTCCAGTTACTCCCATGCATTTAGAGCTTTGCTGTGGCACTGGGATGTCCTTGCTGCTGCTAGAACAGGAGTAACGAGGATTGGGCAGTCTGGAGAAGATACAGGTTTTGAAAAGGCAAAGCATATGAAATGGCATGGCAAAGGCTCTGGCATTCAGTAGCTCCAGGCAGGCAAGATCCCAGAGGGAGGGCATCAGAAGAGGTGAAACGAAGAATATCTCAACCAGAAAGCATCATGGCACTTCTGTAGCTACAGCAGTATGTATGGCCAAGTAACTTATACATACATGGATGTTAATGATGTTAATGATGTTAGTGATGTTCTCTCTGTGAACTACGAATTTACTTTAAGAGCACCTAGGCTGGAAAAATATGCTTTCACCAGCACTTCCCAGAGACAGTCAGAGATCTCAAGGGGCTTTTGGCTTTACAGTGAAGATATTTCTCTTACCTTGTTTTAAGTACTTCATTGACTCTTTGTTCTAGTTCTAATCTCCTCTGACGTTCCTTTTCTAGCTCCTGCCTTAACGTTTCAGCGTTTGTTTCTTCTCTCAGCTTCCTGAGCTCCTCCTCTGTTAATTAAAGAAGGAGAAGAAGATTTAGTTATTTCTGAATTTCTTATTTCCTGAAGTATTTCTATATGAAATTTAAAATCTAATTATGACAGATTAGGTGTGGGGGATTTTTTTTATTCATGCTATACAAATATGTTCACCAGAAAAAAACAAGTATTCAAGAGCTAGACAGACTTCATAAAAAGCACACAGCTGTATCAAGTACAAAATGTTTCATTACAATTGTTAAGCAAGGAGGAAAACAACTCTAAAGTTTTCTTTTCAAGATGCAAAATAAGCCCTTGGTACAAGCTGTCTTTATTTAAACACAACATACTCTTCATTCCCCAAAGAAATAATCAGCAGGAAAGGCTGTCTATTGCTAAATCCAGTGGTCATAACAACAACAGTAGAAAAGTATCTGTTTACTTCCCTCATGTCTATGGGTAGGAAAACACAAAACCATGAACTCAAAAGTGATACGATGCCACATAAACCCATGCCTATCAATTTCTGGCACCAAGTCAGATGGTCCCTCTACGAGCCTCAGCACCTTACCATTTTAAGAAGGGATTGTGAAACAAGAAACTAAGTCAAAATTTTACACTTTTCCAAGGTTATAGTGTGCCCTACTAACTTCCATGTAATAATTATATATAAAAATATACTCACATATTTACTCATACAAACACATACACACTCTCACAACATTATATTTTTTCATTTTTCACAAGAAGTTAGTATCAACTATGCATAAGGCTTTTTTGTGGCTAATTAGCTTTGGTTTTTTGTCACTGGCAGTGTCCTTGCTCATGACCTTATTTTACTCTAGAGCTGAAATGGGGTCACTATTACTGACAATTTTCCCCAGATAGGCATACATGGCATATGGCAAAAATAAGATTGGGAATCTCTTTTTTTTTTTTTCTTTTCAAACCAAAATTTACTCTACATTTTGTTCTCTGGGCTGGTTTATAAGCTTAATCATAACAATCGATAGTAGAACAGCAGGTATATTTCAAGTTTACAGCGAACCAGAACAGAAAATACTTGCTAATTCCACTATCGTCACAGACACAGGGGTTCAGGCTTTTTACAGTTTTACAATACTGGTTGTACCCTCCAGAGGGTTGTTACACAAACTTTTGTTTCTTTTCACATACTGCCTTCTAAACCTTTGATAATCAGAGAATTTTGGTATCTGAGCCTCTTTGATTCAAATCATCATCACAGAATCACCAGGCTGGAAGAGACCTTCAAGATCACTGAGTCCAACCCATGCCCTAACACCACCTCAACTAAACCGTGGCACTTAGTGCCACATCCAATCTTCTTTTAAACACATCCAGGGATGGTGACTCCACCACCTCCCTGGGCAGACAATCCCAGAACTTTATCACTCTTTCAGTAAAAAACATTTCCCTCACATCCAACCTAAATTTCCCTTGGTGCAGCTTGAGACTGTGTCCTCTTGTTCTGTCAGTTGTTGCCTGGAAAAAGAGACCAACCCCCACCTGACTGCAACCACCTTTCAGGCAGTTGTAGAGAGTGATAAGGTCACCTCTGAGTCTTCTTTTCTCCAGGCTAAACAACCCCAGCTCCCTCAGGCGTTCCTCACAGGGCTTGTGTTCCAAGCCCTTCACCAGCCTTGTCACGCTCCTTTGGATACGTTCAAGCATCTCCACGTCCTTCCCGAACTGAGGGGCCCAGAACTGGACACAGCACTCGAGGTGCAGCCTCACCAGTGCCGAGTACAGGGGAAGAATGACTTCCCTGGTCCTGCTGGCCACACTATTCCTGATACAGGCCAGGATGCCTTTGGCCTTCACGGCCACCAGGGCACACTGCTGGCTCATGCTCTGTCGGCCATAGACCAGTACCCCCAGGTCCCTTTCTGCCTGGGCACTGTCCAGTCACACTGTCCCCAGCCTATAGCGTTGCAGGGGGTTATTCTGGCCAAAATGCAGGACTCGGCACTTGGACTTGTTAAACTTCATCTTATTGGACTCTGCCCATCCATCCAACCATTGCAGGTCTCTTTGCAGAGCCCTCCGACCTTCCAACAGATCGACACACGCTCCTAGCTTAGTGTCATCTTCAAATTTACTATTAGATTCAATACCCTCATCCATGTCATCAATAAAAATATTGAACAAAACTGGCCCCAGCACAGATCCCTGAGGGACACCACTGGTGACTGGCCACCACCTGGATGCAGCACCGTTCACCACCACTCTCTGGGCCATCCAGCCGGGTCTTAAACCAGTGAAGAGTGCACATGTCCAAGCCGTGGGCTGCCAGCTTTTCCAGGAGTTTACTGGGGGAGGCAGTGTCAAAGGCCTTGCTGAAGTCCAAATAGACAACATCCACAGCCCTTCCCGCATCCACCAGGTGGGTCACCTGGTCATAAAAGGAGATCAGGTTGGTCAAACACCACCTGCCCCTCCTAAACCCGTGCTGGCTGAGTATGATCCCCTGGCCACCCTGTATGCTTCTTGAGAAGGTCTGAAGCTGTAGTGCGAATATCCAGAGGAACTGATACCCTCTCTGTGCCCTGCAGGACACCCTCGTGCAGTGTGTCCAATCACTTCATCGGCCGGTGGGAGATTGTCTGTACTCCTGCAGCAGTAAGAGCTTTAGCACACAGAATTAGGAGATAGGAGGAAGATACATGAATCAAGAGGACAACACAATGGCTTCCACCATGAGGCTGAAGACTGAACGCCACCAAAGAGGAAGGAGTGCTGTTAGCCACCTCCCCACTGAGAGATGGTTAGTGACCCTGGGGAGAAGAACTGGAGCACAGAAACCACATTATCCTCCAGCAACCAAAACTGAGAATCCCCAAGGGTAGGGTAGGGAAATGTCGCTGTTGCAGCAGGTGTTGTCTCTGCTGTAAATAAATGGAAAGATATGGATGTAAGGGCAGACTTATACATGGAGCTGTACCTAATTACATATCCACAAGGAATTTTAAATCCAACAAGAAAACCACATTTATAATTAGTTCACCCTACTTTCAAGGGTTTGCCTTGTTCCAGAACAAGAGCCTGCACACAGCTGAGGGGAAACATCTGTTGCACTTCAAATGCACTGGAACTTGTGCAATATCAAGAAGATATCACAGAAAGTTCCAAAGCTTGATAGAGATGTTATCTTCTCAAGACCATTAAAGGGCAAAAATTCTTCATTACGCATTTTTTGTTTTATTAAAGAGGAAGTGACTATGCATTTTGTGTACATAAGAAAACCACACACATTATAAATTAACCTCAATGTCCTTGAAAGTCAGATCTTCCAGCTTCCTTAATTCCAGTTGTTCTGACTGCGCTACATCTTGTACTACTAAAACCAAAACAAAAACTCCAGAAATTTGACCACTAAGAGGACAAGCAGTGCCAAATATTCTTTATGGAAAGAGGCAGTTAAAGAGTGCACAGTGAATGAGGCAGAACTCCTATAAAATGAACAAAAAAAAATACAACATCCAATCCTTAAGGACTGTCATAGCTTCACATTTCAGAGCACTTCCTAACTTTCCCATACATGACTGTAATTCAAATCCACCCCACTAAGTCCTTAAAGCAGTAATTGTTGCTACTTTGGCAGCAGTGTGGTCTGGCACCGTAAAACCTTCGTGTTCAGTTAGTTAAATACTCTTAGGTCTGCTAAGCAACAGAAGCCACAGAGAGGGGAAGGGGGGGGAAGTCCTTCTTTGTTCTCTCCCCTGAAATAATCTACCATTTTGCCAAACTGAACTGCACTTTTAAAGCAAATTTCTCTATCCCTGAAGAGTCCTCCTGCAGAATGAGTGAAGTTGGCTACAAAGAGCAGAGGTCACGGACCCCTGATAAGAATCCATAAGAACATTTCACCATGGTATATATCTACTGAGTTTTACAGATGAGTACCCTCCTTGATGATGAGAATGGAGTGCTCCTTGGATTTCATCTTCAGACAGTCAAAATTCAAACATCCTCCCCACTCTGCACACACACAAAAGGGTAAAACATAAAAGGTCAAGCTTCAGCTTGATTAATCAGATTAATCAGATTAATCAGCTTCCAGAATTTACTTCCCAGGCATATCCATCACAGCTCACTATCTTCTCCAGGGCAAGAAGCATTGAAATATTGCTAGAGGCTCAGTCCATGTCTTACCTGGACATTTAGGTGAAGCAAGCAGCCATGAAGGTGACCTGGTTAGAGGGGGGAAATTACTAAAGGAAGAAAGTGTCTGCTGAAATACTGACAGAGAAAATGCTGGCAAGCCTGGGAATGAGGCCTGGGAACCAGAAGCATTGCTGAGAAGTTCAGCTGGCCTCTCTGAAATGCATAGCCAGGTACCTGGAAACCTGAGACACTCTGAGATACCATTGATAAGCACAAAAACAAGGAACCAGAACAGCCACTTATCATCTGAAAAGGTGAAAAATAGTCTGAAGACAGGGAAAACATCCTGAGAAAGCAAGACTTGGTAACTGCCATTGGCTGTTATATCTGCAAGAAAAAGAAAACAGTCTAGAAAAATAATAATTGGCCTGGGAGAACAGAAAACAACATCTGTTGGCTATTCTGGGTGAAAAATAGAAATTAACAGCATCTATTGGCTGCTGAAGCGGTAGTGTCCTACACCTCCTTATTTCTCTCTGATATAACTTAATTTTTATCCAAAACAAAACTTCTCTCTCCAAGAACTTCCCACGCTGCACACACTTTTCCTTTCCTAAACAGGTCGAACTCTTCACACAAACTTTCTAAGAGATCTTGGACCCTCACCCAGGACAGTTTGGTTTGTCCTCCCACATCTGGGATGGTTTGGCCCATTCTGACATCTGTCCAATATGCTCGATACTGGTATTAATGTAAACATTTGCATATGTACATATAAATAATTCATCATAATTACATTTTCTGTGGTTTTACTGGAAAGTTTGCTTCATTAGTGAGAAGTTTCTAGTAGCCTGTAACAGTACATACCTACTTGGTTGCTGCCATACTGTTGGTTGCTGCCAAGAATTTTTAACAGCTCGATATATATATTTTTTAATATATATTTTATATATATATACATATATTTATATATTTTT
>VZRV01001881.1:996630-1038480 GCA_013398115.1 Falcunculus frontatus | reverse complement strand
TATATATATATTTGGGTAATAAATCATAGGTACAGTTGCTAGCAGTGATTTTTGTGGCAATCTGTAATAAAGTAGAGAATTTACAGTAAAAAGCCTAAATGCTCTTGCTTACAGAAGCCTATGAACTTAGTCACAATCTCTAAATACCTACATACTGGGTAACCCTTTAGGTTGTGATGGCAGATGTGCCCCTGAAAAAATGCTTTAAAAGCTCCCTGGCAAAGTCAGCTTGTGTAGAAAAGCAGGACAATATCTGGATGCTACTGCTCTTTTAAAATGAGCTATAGAAGTCTGTAAGACAAGGCAACAATGGTGTTTCGATGACAATAATTCTTACACTTACTACTGCACTGTAAACCCTAGGAGAACTGATCCCATAGTAAAGACCATCATCAGCGATGCATCTCACAGGTTACCAAAAAAACCTTATCCATTTCAGTTTTTCTATGACATTTTAAACTCTTATGGGGTGTAATGGAACTGTCGCACCTGAACTCCAATGATTTGACAATTCAAATTTAAAGATTTAGCATTTCAAAAAGCTTAGCTGACACCACTGTAACAACTACCCAGTGCTGTGCTGCATCATTTTACAGCATCAGCCACTAGAGCAAATGAAAAAATTCATTTTTCCTCAGAATACTTGCCTGTAAGAAATGTTCTGATAAAAAGCACTTCAATACCAAAGCATTTAGTTCTGGTGTGACTGAACAGAATGTGAGTAGTGTTTAGAAAAGGAGGATGACACATCAGGCTAGGAAGGCGTGGCAGAAGGTTGGATTTCTAATTCAACACTGCATGTGCTGTAAAGCGGATGTTTCCTTTAATCCCAGGACTGAAGGTAGATTACAGAGCCTCCTCGTAGCTGTTTTATATAACACCATTTCTTCCTAGACCTAGAGGTATGTTGCAAAATCCCCCTCTGGAATAAAGTGACCAAAAATTTCTTTCAGATCAGAGCCAGAGACTGCCAATCACTGTTTCCAGCTACCAATTCAGTTTAGTGTTAAATCTAAGGAAACGAAATTAAAAATTAGAAATTGCAAAAAGCAAGCACGCACCCTGTCGTATTTACATGGGAAAACACCAGTACTTAACATGACAAAAATAACCCTTCTACATCTATGTCAATCATGGTAAATCTCCCTGCAACCCTTTGAACATTACTGCAGTTCAAGTCTGTTATTTAATTGTTACTAAACACACTAAATCCTAACCACACACTTTCAGTCTGGATCTCACTGCTGGTGCTGGTAGAGCCAGACACTGGGAGCTGTCTCCAGCGCAGGCAGCTTCCACCCTGACCAGACTCCCAATTCCTACAGAAAGCTAATATGTTAACTTTGTCCCAAGTAAACTGGGACAAATATGACACTACTAGCAAAATGTCAGGAGTCTGAAAACAGATCAATTTTTATCATCATAGACACTGAAGAGCTTTTAGTCTTCACCTGAAAAATCAGCAGCAAATGGCAGTGCTGTGAAAGACATGGAAGGGCTCCATCACTTGTGATAAAGCAAAGACAAACAAAGAACATTGTATGACCAACAAGCAGCGATGGAGGAAGGACCTGCAATGGAATTCCCTAACCTGTTTTTTTCCTGCTTACAGTTACTCTGCAATTTACATACTCCTCTGAAGACACATTCACAATTCATAGCTATAACTACATGCAGCTTAATTGTGCACTATTTGTTACCTGTTCTTCTTCTAATCCATGATTCTCCTTCTCCAGGGCATATGTTTTTTCCATCAGTGACTTGAGAACCATGGAGATTGAAAAAGAACTTATCATAAATCTACCCAAAAGATTTCAGATAAAACATTAACCTTTGATCCCAGACATTGTGAGATACTCTACTTCTCTGCACGCCTGATACTTGGCAAAGTGCTTATTTAAACCATCACTCTTGCAGCTGCACTTTATTAACTCTCCTTTCTTCTTTAAGTCACCCCTTAAGTTCATGTCATCTTTCATGCCTGGACTTCCACACTTCACCTGGGAACCTCAAAGCTCCCTGCTTAGGAGGATTACTCTTGGGATTTTATGAAAGAAGAACCTAAAAATGTCCTTTGTCAAAATGGATACCAGCATTCTTGTTCTCCATAGCTCTTCCAGAGCTGGACAACAAGTGGTCTGGAAGAATTCTTCCTTTTTTTTTCCCCCTCTTTTGCATTTGTGAACACTTTGATTTGTCAATTTAATGGCTGTCCCTTGTGGTCAGGCTTCTTGCTTGTTCGCATGAATCGTTCATACAGAAAACATAGCAAAAAATATTTTCCAATAGGAATATTGGTGTCATAAAAAGCCAAAAGGCAGACAGAATCACTAAAGATTAAGTATCTTTAGTGAGTGCACATCCTTTCCTCTCTCTGCCCTATTTTATTTAGGCATTTGTTAGACTGGAGACATGAAACATAAATATAAATCCCACATTTTCAATACCACCTTTCTCCAGCTAAGTCTGCACACATCAAAACAAAGAAGTGACCTGTCATATTCAGAACCAGTCATGTCAATTTCCCTTTAAAAACTTTAACACAGGTTTGGCAGTTAAACAATCGCTTTTTACTTTGTTTTGCTTCCATCATTCTTTTGTGCCCCTCTTTGCTCTTTCAAAGACGGAGCTCCTGCTCCAGTACTTACACTAAGCAGAGCTTTAGAGGACCAGTTTTTGAGTCTCTCTGCATACGCCTACAGGGCGAGGAGCAGCGTGGGCTCCTGCTCTGCTGATAGGAAATAAGCCAACTCTGATCCAGAGACAGTGGAGGGAAGGCAGAGTCTGAACCATCATCCTCTCTCAGTCAGTTAATATTCCCTGGTACTATTCTCCTTGCCTGAACAGTGAGAGTTTCATATAAAGTGCTCTTCTCTTTCATGTGATGAGGAAGACCAATTTACAAAACATATCATATTTGACGTCTTCTTCCTCTGTGCAAACTGTTCCAGTCTCCTCTCTCACCACTCCTGTTATGTCCTACTTGGAGTAGGTGAGGTTAGAAAGAACTAAGATGCCATTGCTAAGGCTTGTACAAAATAGTTATGCTAACTACCAATTAGTAACTTCACTTTTATCTTTAGTGCTTTCAGTGAAGAGTTATCATGTTGTAATAGACACAGAGCTGGATCATTTCCCCTTCATTATGGAAGGATTTTAAATTACACTTCCTGAAAATATAGCTTACTGAGACAGATCCCCTTCTCAAAACATCAACTGGAAAGTTTGCTATTGCTAGATACACTTAAAAGGTCAGCTTAAAAGTCATGAAAAATACTGCTGCTCTATGAATTTTCAGAAATTTCAGGGAATAAAAATGCCAGAAGTGTTGCAAAACCCACCTAAAATAAACAGAGCTGCAAAAATGTTGTCATTATTGCAGGAATGGTTTTCACTCTCTGATTTTGGCAGAAGTGAAACAGTCTATAAATGCTGAAATAACGCCTGGCTTAGGAACAGCAGCAGGCTCTTCCAAGGCTTTTGCGTTACTAAGATGAGCAGGGAAATGCAGGTTCCACATGGGGCTCCCAAAATCTCCATCCCAGTTACACAAAAGGGAGAGGCACAGCAGTGCTGACCATTGCCCTGCCTGGATTTTCACACCCTCTCTGCAATTCATGAAGCCAAGCTGGGCACACAAAAAAGCCAGAAATGAGCACAGCCCACGTACATAACACACTGTGTAGGTGGCATCTGTTCAAGGCTCCGGAGGAGCTCAAACAATACATCCCTCTGAGCACTGTGCTGCATTTTGGCTCATCAGTCCCATGAAAAGGCGGTGTGCCAATATGAGATCCTCCAGCATTCAGGCATCATCACCTACATCATCAAGTACATGCTTCAGCCAATGACAAGGGCAGATTGCACCAAGCCAGGCTCAGACCAAGGATCAGCCCAGGACTCCAAACTGCTGCTGTACTGAGATGGAGTCACATCCTTTTCCTCTCCCCTGGTCTCAGGAACCTCATGTTCCTGGAAGCCAAGTTGAGAGCAAGCAAAAGCCCAACCTATCTCCACCTGGCAGAGCAGAGTCCTTGAAGATGAGAAATGGCAATCTGAAGGCTCATTAGTCTGTATTGAGGCCTCTTAAACCCCAAACAAGTGCTCTACACTGCTCATGATTGCCTCTTCCAATGTTTCCAGGAAAATGAAGCCGGAGTTTTGAAGGTTTGGTTTGTTGTTTTTTTTTTTTCCAGGAAGGCTAGAAATGAACTCAATATACATGGCATATAATGTAAGTATCTCTGGATATAAGCAAAACCTTTCCTACACCTCTTAAGAAACTTTCTGTAGTTTTTGAGAAGTTTCCCAATCAGAAGTCAGAAAAACTTTGAAATTTGTTAATAAACAAATGAGAGCAGCTCTGGCAAAGAGACAGCTCTATAGCAAAGCCTGGACTCACATATTTTTACTGCGTCATCTGCGGGTGCCCAGGATAAACATTCAAGATTTCCCACCAGTCACCACAGGCAAACCAGTCCTCATCAGAGGAGCTCTACAATCTCAAAAGAGACAGGTAAATCTCCCGGGGACAACTTTTTAGTGCTAGGGAGTCCAGGATTTTAAATTGAAAGAAAGGAAGATTAGAGGAAGGAGTAAAGGATGTGAGAAACTCAGGGTAAACTCCAGTGCCACAGAACCCTCAGCACTCACCAGCATCAGCATACTTTATTTTAGAGCCCACGGTGCAGCACTGGGACCCCTTGGCCAAGGGTTGACCATGTAGAAAGGAATGGCTATTATGGCCCACAGCTGCTATTTGGGTCTTCTAGATAAACACAGCAGCTGCTTACTCTCTTGCCAGGGTCTTCACCTGCTATGTAAATCAGCTCAAATCAGCTCCAGATTCTGCTTCAAGATTTCTGAACCTAAGGTTCAGATTACAGGCTACTAGGTCAGTAAGAAAACAGCAAAACCAGTGCACTGAATCTATTCTTCTGCTCTTCTCTAGCTCTGCTACTGCAGCTGGTGTGACCCTCACATCACAAGAAATTACACCAAAGGTATTCTGACACAGTTGGTAATTGGACTCTGGCACAGCTTCACTGTCAATTTGTTGCATACAGTTACTGGGACTGTTTGAGGAGATGTTAGCATTTCTGTACAGAACTGGACTTTTCAGCATAGGTCTTTTGCTGGTCACAATCACCAGCACAGACTTGGCCTCCGAGGTTTAACACTTTCTAACATTCCAGTTCTGCCTGAGAATCATGTGTGGTTTTCTAGAGCTCTACTTCCATGAGGTCCGGATTCTGCTAGGTTGTTCTTAAAAAAATCATCAGGTCATTTATACCAGAAAGCGGGAGCCAGAGAAAATACTGTGGAGTTAGTCACATAAATGGTTCAGAAAGGCACATGAGGATGAACAGTGTGCTGGACCAGAAATTTCAATGGGAAAGCAGCATAATCCCAACTTCTTTTGTCATGTGGTATAGACATCACGACTGAAATCACTGGTTTGGTAAGACCTTAAAGACTTCTGTTGTATGGAGTGGAATGCAAAAACCCTCGTGGGAGAGGATTTTATTTCCTTCTAGTACTCCTCATCCTCATGTGAGGTTCCTTTGATTTCCCAGTTCATGACTAACCCTCTTCTCTAACAGTCACCTGGTTTGTTCACTCTCAGCTGCTGCTACCGACTCCTCTTCCCTGAGCTGCTAAATTCTGCATTGCAAAAGGCTTGAACATCCTTGAATGAGAATTAGCTAATACTTCATGTAAACCACAGGATGCACGTGTGCTTACAAAGCACCTTGTGGCACCAGGACCAGAGTGCTGGTATCTCCAAAACTGCCCTCTATAAGCAGGCACAGGAAGTAACAGAAAGCAAGGTGTTTACCTCAAACAAAAAAGGTGCAAAAGCAGAAAGATTTTTTTGTAGATTGTTTCATCTTTCAAATGCAAGAGCAGCAAGCAAAATTTTTTGTTAAGATACAACTAGGTTTTGAAATGGCAACGCTAAAAGCACTACTAACCTTCACATACCAATCTAACTGCCCTGGGTCAGTAGTTGCCTTCCCAAACTGAGCCCTCAACTAGCCCAAAGCAGTGTTCACTTGTATTAAAAACTAGGTTATAACAGAAAGTCCTTTAAAAATAAATGATTCTGATTGTCACAGCTCCAAGACAAAGCTTTTTCCATCCACTTGCACTGGAAATTCCAGCAGACCAAGCTCTCTACACTTTTCATTCAGCTGGTGTTCCAAGACTTCTTCTGCAGGAACCCACACCAATACCATAAACCCAACAGTCACATTTTCAGCATTCCTATAACAAAGCTCAGAATGAGCCATTAGATCAAAGAGATTAAGACCATTCCCACACAGACAGGAAAAGCAAATTCAGCCCCTTTGGCTGCGAGAATCAGATGATCCCTCCCCTCTGCTTAAGACATTATCCAAGATCCCTTTGTCCACAGGCTTCATCCTCTTGTCAGTCCACAGCTTAAATCCCTGGCATTTCCAGACATGTTTTATTTGCATTTACAGCTCTGCACACACTAAGCAATTCCCCTCCATCTTCACATCTCTGGGTGTTTAGATTACTTCTTTCCTAAAGAAGAGATTCATCTGGCATCTCAGATGAAGATATCTTCCCCTTACAGAAAACAGTTTGTTTCCATACAGACTTGCTCCTGTTTACCCCTGCAGCTTGTAGAGGCTACAGCTAGGTTTGGGATGTGTTTCACTGAATGTACTACTCAGCCAAACTGCACTTATTGCTTGTGCCTACTAATGGTTGAAAGAAGTTTAGAGAAAAACTTTGGCCAGGCACCTGCAATTACAGACCCACACGGACTTGCAGCTGTGTCATGTATGTGTACATTACACATGATGTACAGCTGAGAGGAAATCTCTCCTCCTTAAATCTCCTGGCTAATGACACACCTATACAAATAAAAGCACAGAAGAGGCCAAAAAAAAAAAAAAAGTCAGAATCAAGCTGATAACAAGTAGAACCTCAACACATGAGAAAGTAAATGCATGAAACTTTAGCTATTTCCCTCACTAACTAGAAATTGCTTTGATTTCTGCATGCCCAGCTGGAAGACAAGGAGTACATAGATGTGGCAAACAGTTTATGCAAAAACACAATCATAGCAAGGTGTCCTTAAGGAATTCCATAGTTAAAAATAGTATGGAAATATTGCAGAGCAACTAGCTTTCCTAAAAAACACCTACTGCAGCAATAGGATTTAAAAAAAAATAATGACCAGGCTTTCTTCCAAGGGCAAACTGAAATAAACAAACTGCACATTTCAAGAATGTTTTTCTGCACACCATTAGTTCACTATTGGGAAGAAAACAATAATGAAGCATTTCTAGTATTAAAAAAGCCAAAAATAATAACTCAAAGAGAAGGAAAAAGGAAAGATAATGCAGAAGCCATACCCAAAAGCTGAACTCCACCTTCACTCCAACTGACAAACATGGTGACCTATTTAAACCCAAAATTTTGAATGGAATGTGGCCAAATAAGGGATAAGCTTTATCTCACTTATTTCTCAACCAGTTTATGATTCTTATTCTTGTTCTTATGTACAGAGTTACAACCAATTTGTCAGGACAGCTCTGTAATTTCAGCTACAGCAATCGTCAGGCTTTGGTGAAGAGGTGAGGGCTGGAGACACGCCCAGCTGACTCAAGCCACCCACCTGAACCACACCACTGGCCTGAACCCCCAACCATCTGCTCAAAGTTTACACAGAAGGGTGAACTTCTTTATCCTTCACCTTCGAGTTTAAGACGAAGCTCTGTGCAAAGGAAAAATTATTCAGCTACAAGGAGTAACAGCTGATCAGAAGGTTTTCAAATTACAGCAGGAACCTGAAGACTACCAGTGTTCACAAACTGCTGTGCCCCATTTAGTTACTGTAAGAACATACTAAGAAGGAGAAGGAATTCACCAGCCCTGGAAGTGCCTCGGAGCCTTATCATGTTTTTACATCAAAAAGCACATCCTACTTCAAATCAGAAATCAGTTCTGGTAAGTCCTACTGTTTCTGTTGCACATTAGATTGCATCAAGAAATCGCATGTGTCCCATCGAGTTTAAAAAACAACTGGATAACAGGAGCTTAAGCAATGTATCTTTGGGGATGGAAGGAGTACATGGTAACTCTGTACTGAATAGTTAAACAAAAATCAAGTAAATCACTGCAACTAACAAGGCAAATCAAACAGATCTTTCAATTTTTGCTTGACATTCCAAGCATGATACCTCTTCCAGGTATCAGTGGAAGTTGATAGCAGCTTGTTATAAATTCCTGCCCAGTCTCCTTTATCAGGCCTCCCTCTTATTCACATCAGGGGAAAACATATCAAAGAAATATTTCCAAGTGAAAAACAAGTCACAGAAAATTAATGGCAAATCCTTGAGAACATACTGAAGATAAAAATGTAAATACTGTCATTGGATTATCATCCAGAAATTGAATAGAATCTATAGTCTTGTTATTTCTATCCCTTAGAAAATATGTGACAAGCTTTGAACAAATAAAAACAACCTTCATACTCTGAAGTTCAAAACCAAGAGATTAAAATGGCCAATCTGGGAAGCAACTGAGCAAGAATTCTCATTGGTTAATTACAGAGATTTCTACTTCTATCAAGTTATTTTGTTTTCCATTTTTCTGTTTTTAACTATCCTGTCTTAAAAATCAACAGTTCAGACCTGCTGAGATAAAATCCCCAAAATCTTGCAGCTGCCTCTAGCCATGAATGACAACCTTTTCTCATTATACACACATACATACATATAAACATAAGCCCCACAACTAACACTTGAAATGTACAGACATTCTTCTCTGTATTTCTTACACCACTTACCAATAACTCATATAATGTTAAGAGACTTGTGTTTTAAGATGCATTATTTGTTGAAACAGCTGCCAAGAAAATGAACTGGTCTCCCCCTCAGAAATCTCTTCTTAGCAATCACTACTAGAAAGAAACAGCTACTGCAGGCACATTAAGGTTGACTTAGTTCTAAGATAACCTGCAGATGTCAACATCAAGACTTCAATTAAGCAGCTTTTGTCACACAGTGAGTATGTTGTGAGGAATGCAATGAGGAAAAAAATACCCAAGTGACCCAGAAACCCTGGGAATGCTTTTAAGTTCCTCTTAGGGAAGCATAAGCCCACGTGTTACCTGCACATCAGCACACCTCAAAATTCTGATGCCAACTTCTACAGTTAGAGAAACATCATTTCAGAAGGCTTAAGCCCTTCCTCTCCACAGAGCATTTTATACTTACGTAAAAAGTGTTTTTCCAGTAAGGCTATTTCCAGGTGACCTTTGATCTCATTCAGTCTGTCAGATTCTGTTCTGTTAAAATCCTGGACTCCTGAAGCCATGATGATGGTCCCTGGACCAGCCTATAAGAAAGACAGAAAATACTGAAAGTTCAGAAGCACTTTTTTTTTTGGTCACTTAAATACATCAACTGATTTCTGGGGCAGTAAAGAAACAAGCATTAAGAAACATGCAAGGATCAACAACTCTACATGCCTCTTTCAGCACCAGATTACCAAAACAAGTGAATGAAAGCTAATCAAACGTGAGTTTACAGAACACACTTCTGCAAACCTCGGGAAGTTACAGAAAACAAGCATTTACCACCACCACCCTTACCAGTTCTACCGCATCATCATTTAAGCCTTTCTTCTGCTGACTGAAAAGCCGTATTTATATTATCCCTCTCCTCTTCCCATAAAATGAATGGTCAATGCAACACACTTTACATATAAAATTGTGACGCTAGCAAAAGTAGTACTTTTCTAGATAATTACTGAGCTATTGGAAAACACAGATTGCATATTTTAATATCAGTTTATGGAATGTGTAATTCTCAAGACCACAGTCTCTCAGCAAGGAAGGGGTTCCTCACTCCCCCACAACCCAATTACTGCAGAAGGATGTTGCTGAAGCTCAGGAGCTCATCCTGGCAGGCTAGGAGAGAGGGAAATTAGAAGATTGCATGCCTCAACAGATTCACCAGCATCCTGTGAATGAACTCAGCAGAATACTGAAAATACTGCAGAAAGCAGGAATTAAAAAGCAGTTTGATTAGTGAGACCAGTGACAACCACCACCTTCATGAAGCAAACACAGAAAAACCCCAAGCCCACACAGCAGAAGGCAGGTGATTCCTTCTTTCTCTCATAAAGTGGGCATTTTCAGACAGTAGGGAAAAAGGTGGGTGAGGGCATCTCCTGGGTAATGGTTGTTCAGTGCTTGTGTACAGTCCCCACCAGGCAGGAAAAATCTGTCAGTGAGAATTACAGGAGCTTCTCTAGCATCTTATACTCAAAACCAAAGTGATAGATTACAGAAGCCTACATCTCAGAAATGATCTCAAGACAAAAAAGAATTTATTTACATATTCTGACTATTCCCCATTCCTTGCTTGAACCCTGAAAACATACAGGAACTGTACTCCTTTCAAACACCAGCTTGCATACATTTAACCATGACAGCTTAATTACATACATATATAAACCCAAGTAATCTACAGGACACATTAAATTAAGCCATTTCCTACGTTTTAGGAAAGATGTGCAAAAAGCTTACTGACAGCAAAGTACTTTCACAGTTGGGATTGATTTGCACTTTCAAGATAAAGCAGTGTGGAAATACCTATTAAACATCTGTTTTCTTGCTCGAACTGAACAGATGATGAGTTTAAGTCTCACAATTTGTCTATACAGGCAGATCAGCACTCTGCAGGCAGTTACTGCCCAGCATTTACCTAGCACCAACTCCCCACCTGGGCTTGCTCAATACAGTGCCAAGCAGAGATGCTATTTCCAGTCCCCTAAGCAGCACCCACCCACACACCACTCTGTCAACACTGCTGGCCCTGACGAGGAGCAGAAGCTGTGAGCTCGGCAGCAGCCTTGGGCTACTTCCCATTTTGGAGCTGGCACAAATCACGCCATAGCAGAGACGGACAGATCCCAGGGCAGCCCTCACACGGGGAGCTGCAGCACAGCATCCTCCTCGCCATGCTCCACATTCCCAATCACTCCTGCCTTTAGCCAGGGAGGTGCAGTGAGAGATGCCATTTGCAACTGCTCCAGCCACTGCAGAAGAGTATCAGAGACTGTTTTCAGATGAGCACAGGGTGGCAATTAACCTCTGTGCTGATCTCTTATCTACAGAGCTGGGTTGTATTTATTTACACTGCAAGATTTAGTGCTATCACTTGCCAGAGACTTGGAGAGCTTCAAGGAGGATGGTGCGGCTGAAGCCAAACAGCAGCACCCTTACAACACATTCCACAGGCAGGCACAGGGGAAGTGTTACTAAAATACAGAGTGCCGCCCAGGTGTTAATGCACGGCTTTCTGTACTGTATTTCCACATCTAGCACATAGGGACAATCTCTGCTCCCAGCATGCAGGGGCTCACAGGGAGCTGTTTGAAGAAACAGTCCCACTGCTTAAATGTTTTATTGATAAATAAATAAAATCACATACATGTCAAAGATCAAGGTGCTGTACTCAAAAGGAATGTGCCTGGACACTGGGCATCAGCCCTGAGCTTAGACAGCAGCTGGTGCCCACCCCAATCCCATGTGCTGCGGCAGGGAAAGGAGCACAGAAACTGAGAGAAGGGAAGAGAGGAAAAAGAAAGGGGCTAGCAAGTATCTAAGCGTATTCAAGTTTTCATCCTCATTAAAGATACCCAAGATGTTTCACCCAAAGATGTGCTACATTTCAGAAATCCATCTAGAGAACCATCTAGAGAGCTCTGCTTTTGCTTCTTCAGAGATGCTGAGTCAGTAATTAAAGGCCAGGACACCTCAACTGTGCCTCTAAGGAAAAAGGAAAGAGCAAGAGATGCATAGCACTGGGAAAAGTGATACCAGTTAACATGACTCATTCTTAGAGTTTCCAAATATGTTGATCTGCTGAAGCATTGAATCCAAGCAGCCTGACATCCACTGATGGGTTAAAAATCAGAAAGTACACATCTTTAAACAAAAAGTTAAAATTACCTTCTAACTTAGAGAAAAAAAGAGGAAAAAATCCACTGAGTTAAAATATAAGGCTGCTCACTAGAATACTAGGAGCAAGATCATGTAATTATAATGTAATAATAAAACAGTTTATTAAGATACACAGTGACACAAGTTTGGTGATGCACCCAATTTCCAAAATTAGCATCACCACAACATTTTATGACTAACATTTAGAAGTACTCAGAAAAACTGAGCACGCCCAGGACAGTGATACGGGAGACATTTAAGCAGATGTCTCTTTCTGTCACAGAAGTTTTTTCCCCACACCAATACACCTAAGAAAACAAGAAGTAAGGTCTCTACATTTGCTGAAGGTCAACTAACTGCCTGCCTCTGAATTCAAAAAAAGTCCCTCTGTCTGAAGCTAGTATATCTGACTCAATTCACCAGTTAAGAAAATCCTTGTATTAATTCCAGTTTTATCTGGGTAAAGGTTTCTCCTCTCTGCTGCCTCTGTAGGACAGCGCTGGGACTCAGGCTGGATTAACTAAACTGCACTATATAGATGTCCTTTCTAGCCTCTGACTCACTGTAAAAGCCTTGAAGGCTTCCACAGATTTCTGCTTTTCCTTCTGCCTCTCTAGCTTTGACAGTATTTGACACAGGAGCCCTCCTAAAATGTTGGCAATCGTTATTACTTAGCCAAGACTGTGCGCAAGGCCTGGCAGTGCCTAGGAAGACAGAGAAATGCCTGAGGGAAACATAGAGACAGAGGGGTTAAAGGAACATTTCTGATGACAACAGACTGCCTGTAACCCACTAGCAGAGTTCAGGGTTGCTTCTCCAAGCTACATCCAGCTCCGGATCTAAAATCTACATCTCCCCACAAAAGTGTTTTTCAAGCCATCTGCAGTTCAGGCTTTCCATAACAGCACTTCCCAGCCCAAGTCTTCTCTGTGCTCCCTCTCCAAAACCCCTTCATCCTGCGAGCCCTGAGGTTTTGTTCTGCGTGCTGGCACTGCTGCCACTGACACTGCACAGCCACAGAAAGGGTCCAAGTCACTTCCTAACTACGCAGATGTGGATCTGTCCTCTCCATCTGCAGCACAGCACATCTTCAGTATCACACAAACACAACTGCCCAACTCCGCTTCTAATTTCCTTCCACAACATCGTATGTATGTGGATGATTTTTCCTAGGAATATCTAACAAAATGGTGGTCTGATTTTCAAGTTTGTAATTAGAGAGGAGCAGTCGTCAAACACAAAGGATGGGGAGCAGTGAGGACACAACATGCCAACCCCAGGGGCAAAATCATCCACTCAGGTCATCCTTCAGAGTCCAGAAAGTGGCTGGGACACAACACAGGGAAGAGGTAGTTTAAAATAGAAAATTTTAACTTGCGTTCATTTGAGGAAAAAAGAGGAGGGGGGAGGTCTTCAGCAATACAACAAACTACACAGCTTGTTTTGCAAAGTTCTAGCCTCCCGAGTTTTTCATCTAACATTTCATGTGCATTTTCTTACTTCAAATTATGAAAGGGTTCCCCATGAGTGCTGCAATTACCTGCTGTAAGAAAAGGGAAAACTCAACAACATTGCTTTCAACAACACTGCTTAAGAATGAAAGCATCTGCATGAATAGTTAATCCTCAATAGCTATTCTTGGAAGCATACCCATACTGGCATGCTCCTAAAACACAGCTATATTCTACATAAATTTTAAAAAAATCTAGTGCTAGCCAGGTTGAGAGACTTTAACTTCTTAACTGTAATGTTTGCACCATGCTTTATGCTTTCCAATTACTGTAAATGAGACGACCAATAGAACAGCATTTAAAGTTTTAATTGACGTGTGTCAGGAAAAACCATGCTGTACTGCAACAGCAATTAAATTAATGTTTTCTGTACCACAATAACTCAGATTTAATCCTAGCACACTGGCAGGGAACTTGCATAAGTAGATTAGACTGCTTTCAGTACAATATGCCAGATACAAGAGAGCTTTAGTCGTAATTCTCACTGCCAGGTTAATGCCAGTCTCTACAGGTTTAAACACAGTTTGTTCTTTCCCCACTCTGTGAAGGGGATATGATCTCCTCCACACCATGTTCATTCATATACCTACATGTAGAACTGGATCTTGTCTCCCCTTCTGTAAAAACAGGAATGGTGGTGCTGAATAAAGGGGACTTTAATTACTGAGCAGGCAACATTACCTCAATTTCTAATGTCACAAGGAATCAAATGCTAATTGATTTGGAATGGACCAGGTTACTCCCTCCACCTGTTCTGCAGTTGTGTGTTTTTACAAAACAATGAAGAAATACCAGTGCTGCATGCAGTGTCCTTGCCTTAAAAAAACCAAATAACCACCCATGGTAAAGAGGGAACAAAGGAAGAAATCTAGGAAGCCACTCAGGAAGTGCAAGAGATGTTTAGCAGAGAGTTAAATTTGTTAACCAGCACTGCTGTCTTGGCAATGATCTGATCACAATGTCCAAACACCCACAGGGACCTAAGAAAGCATGTGCTATTCAAGGCATATCTGGTAGCTAGGGCACTTAAATGAGAGGGGGAAACCCACACAAGCAATCAGCCAGCCTGTGAGTCCAAACTAGTTCAAATTAAGATACCTTTTGAACAAAAACTCTCAGAAACCACTGAGAATTCAAAGGAAAATATAAATCCTTCCATCTCCAGAGTCCTCCAACCAGGAGCTAGCTGTGTGCTTTACCCAAACACAGGTTAGGATGTTTATCATTGAACTAAATAGGTAAAGCTCAGTTTTAAGATAAAGAATACGAAACGACCTCATCTGGCCATCCTTTCTGTCTTTTCACGGGGTGGAAATTTTACACGTGTGACTTCAGTAAGGCATGTGAAGTGTTGGGACTAAGTGCCACTGTGCAATCTGTGGCCTGGGACTGAACACTCACTTCATCTGCTGGAAGTGCAACAGAAGATGATGCTCTTCCTGGCAGATGGTCAGGGCTCTGCAATCACAAGCTTTTATGACAAGGCTTTTTACTCTGCAACCTCCATTTGTATCAAGTGTTTGCACACGCTTGTCAGGTTTAGATACATCCCTAAAGAAGAGGCACCTCATGCACATATTTTTAAGTGCACTGCAAACCCGTGAAGCACAGAAGGGTCCTTCATTCATATGACTGCACTGTGCTGTTCTAACAGACAGATCTTTCTTTAATGCCTCCATAATGATTAATGCACCAGACAGGGGCAGGGGGAGGGAAGTAGAGAAGGGCAGAGATGAAACCTTTGTCTAGGGAATGGCTGACAATGAAGATGCAGATAAGTGAACTAGGACTGTAATTTTTCATGCCTAAGTTCAGTTCCAAGCTACCAATCTTGCTCTTTCAAGACCGTGAGTTCTGTAGCCAGATTTCAATAGAAACAATGAAGGAACAGAAGTGGAAGCACAGTACAGCTCATATCTCTCTGAAAAGACAGGCAGCCTAACTTCCATTTACACAGATGACTTGCATTGGTTTTTGTGTGCTTTCAACAGTTTCCCAAAGGTATTAAACAGGAAGAAACCAATAAGACTTGGTCTTCTCATGATCAGGGTAATACAAGTATAATACTAAGTTGCTTACAAAAGCCTATAAATCGTACAAGCAATTTAAGCTATGAGTTTTAGACACCAAATTAAAACCAATTCAGGCACAATTCAACTATATGATCTCAATAAGAAACATACAAATAATTCAGAATTGCAACATTCACACAACCTCAGCCACCACTACTTTAATATTGATTTAAATATATAAGCATTACTTTCTTTACTCTTGGCATCTCTGCAGCACAGGGGATTATTTCTCTCTTCATTCTACGGATGGGCAGCAGTGCTTAGTGGGCAGATGCCCGTGAGGGCCAACTGCTAATCCCTCAAACTTCCCATCTGAAATTTACCCTCATATGTCAGACCTCCTTCCTCAAACCATTTTGCTTATTTTGCTCATATCTGTAACACAGCTGCTTGCTCTTAGGCTGTTCCAGCATCACACTGGGTTTGGAGCACCCAAACATCAAGAGTGGGGCAAAACAAGTTTGATGCCATTGCTGCTTTCCTCTCTCCCTTTCTCCCTGATTTTAAAGAACTGCACTCAACTGTATCCCAAGGACTTAGATCACAACAGCCTACTGCAGTATGTAACCAGCCAGAAAGCAAAGCGTTTCTCCAAGTTCCCTTCACAGCGCACAGAGCTCAACATGTTGAGAAAACAGAGACCATCACTGCAGGTGTTAAGGCTTTATAACTATTCAAAACTACAGGTTTACCTTGCTGTTCCCTCAGCTACCCTCCATACCATCCAGGAGCTACTACTCCCCTGCAGATATACATAAAATAGTATCTGGAGTTTCAGGCAGATCTTTCTGTAGCCTCTAGCTCTGCCATCCAGATACTTCTGACTAAATACAAAAGACATCTAATATATACCCACACAAAACATAAAGCTTTAGGTTTAACAAAAATAAGGCAGTATTTACCTATAAAAAACTCACAAAATACCACATCTGAAGGGCAGCAGTAGAGATTAGTCCCAGTATACACAATACTTACATCTTTAAAAATGACAGATGTCTTCAGTAGAGTAAGAGCAAAGGAATAGCTTTTAACAGACTTCCTTGTCTGAGAAGCTTGAGGATTTACATATAACAGACTTTTTGTGACCAAAACATGCTCTGTCATTACCACCTGTTTGTTCCATGATCATAGGAAAAACATTCTGGCAAAAAAGCTCTCCATAAGCAGGACTGTATGTGGCACCATGCAAGCCCATTTAAATTTTAAAAAGCTAATAGCTACAGAACTGGATGCAAGCTGCCAACCCCAAAGGAGATGCATAAGCATATACAGTTTGAAATCTTTTTGTTAACAGCTTGCTGTGAGCAAGCCCCCCCGCTCCTAGAAATGAGCCTTCAGACAACAGTCTGATCACATTTTGGGGATAAAAACTGCACAGTAAGCTTTCATAGGGTGATATAAACTCTGAATTCCAAGTCACTTCTACAATACAATTATATAGACAAATCTAAATTTATACTGTAGCACTCCAAGCTTATGGATCCACAGCCATTTTTTAACAGTTAAAGAAGGATTTTATTTTACTTTTTTAACCAACATTTAACTTTTCCTGAAGCAGTGTCTTTGAAAAAGGTAGGTCTGCTTTGGTGCTTCTGCTTACAAGCACCAAAATGTTTTAGCACCGCCTTCATAGGTTTAAACTAGTTCTAATAGCATGGAAGCATTACTGGATACAACACTGCAGTGGAGAAGGAGGTGGTGCGACCCTCTAACACTAAAGAAGCAACCAGAAATCTTATCCTTAAAGTCCTAGGCAGCGTCATTTGAGCAGATCTGAGCTCCTCAGGCTGAAAAGTTGCCTTTTCTTTTTCACATGTTCATTAGTAATTCAACAAAACAAAAACCAGAAAGCATTCAGAAACACATCCAAAGTTAACAAACCTACCAACTCACAAGATCTAAAATTAAAAGTAGGGACAGGGAACCCTATTTTTAAGAAATTAATTGATCTTTCCACAAAATGGAAGCCTATTACTGGAAAGTTACTTCCTAGTCCACAAATCTTCAAGTGTTAAAACCATAACATAAGGATAAAGAATTAGTAATTTCTTTTATCTTTTTTCCTGAAAACTATAAAACATAATATAATGATACTTAAATTGAGTACTTACAGGGTCTCTCAGCTCTTCATTGTCTCGAGCTGACGTTCGAGGTATCTTCACCGGGATTTCATCTCCACATTCAGTGTCTGAAGCATTTGGAGACTCTGCTAAATCAAGGAACTCATCTCTCTTGTGACCTCTGAACCTTATTTTGTCCAACTTCTTTAGCATGTTCAGCACTGCACTTTTCTGCTTTACCTTAACATGACGGTTGGAGTCTCTGCAAGATCAAGAAATCAGGAGTATTTTAGAAAGTTTGCAATAAATCTAATTACACACATTCCTATCACTAACTACTCCCAACCGTCTTTCAAGTGCCTTCCTGCCACTGGAGGAAAAACATGCTTCGCTTTTTAACAAGCATTTTTTCCACAGTGTAACAGATGCATGGCTTGTTTTACAGTAGTTGATCGTTTGCCTTCTTCCCAGACTCTCATGGCCTCTCTCTCCTGGCAGTTTTTAAAGCAAGTCAGAATAGGCACAAAGTAACAACCTGCACTCCAAAAACAGATTAGGAAGTCAGTTGCTAACAGGTTACTTGAAACAAAAAAAGTTTAGCTGGGAAGTCAACATTCTTCAGTTTGTGATGCTTCTAATCAAAGACAGGAAAATCCACTAAGCTTCACAAACAACTTTTAAATGCCCAGACAAACTAGAGCAAAAGAGCAAGGGGATGCTATCATATCTCCCTACTACCTCAGGCTAAGAAAACAGAAAGTAGCAAAGGTTTACTGAAGAAAGCCACAGACAGATCCATGCAGAAGATCTCACCAAAAACAACACTGCTGAAACAGACCATACATCACATTCAAATGCACTGCCAAAATCCTTCAAATTACCGCAACTGACAATCTTGTATACCCCTAAAATTGTACTGGGAGAAGCATTTTGCTCTTTAAAAGACAACAGAAGAAAGTTTAATTCAAGTGCATAAATTCATTGTAATGGTACCTTTTCCAAGACACTGCACTATATAATTTCTGATTTAAACCAGACCTGCCAAACTGGTCCCATTCAATGAATCACACTCTGTACCAAAGGCCCCAAGCTCCATCTTTAAAAAAAAAAAAAACAAAACCCAGCAGTTAGTTCCTTGATTCTGTCACTCCAGCAAGCTCCTCCTCTGACAGTTTATAACAAAACAGCCACAATTATCTCAGCACACAGAGATCCATTTGGAGGATGATGCCATGCTCCAGCAAATGGATTTTTAAAAATTTATTTTGAGGCACTTGTTTCTGGTACTACCCTTTTGTCCTCTGTGGTCAGCACTACCATCCTCTTCATTAGAAGTCATGCTTAGTTTCATGGCACATCATCCCAGACACTGGTGTGAGATGAAAATGCAAAGGTAAACTCAGACAAATGTCACTTCGGGAATAAAAATAAAGAGCAAAATAGAAAAAACTTTTGCTACCACAGCCTTTGCACCTAAGGCAATTCTCATCTCCTAGGACAAACTTCTTTTTAACAGAGCTCTTCAACTTTCCCTATGGATTTTCCATTTACCCTAACACTTTGGCAGTGATCATTCATACTAAGTTAAACCAGATCATTCCTTTCAAATATGTCTTAGTTTGCACCTCTGCCAAGTTTCATCAGCACCTTTCAATTAAACACAGAAGTTTTAAACTAATACAAACACCTTACAGTACAGCTGGCAAAAAAACTCCACAAAATTCTTTCTTTATCAGAGATGCTTGAAGTTGCAACCCTGTGTTTAATCTGTCACTTATAGAGAAACACTTGCGGGAACTCACACCAAGGTTATTTTCTAAGAACAGCTTTTCTTTGAAGTTCTTTTACTTGTCAAAGCTAAGTTTAAAATAGAAACACTTCTTGCTCATTCATTGACTGTTTGATGAAGAAACTTGTCAGCTATCACATCCAGAAATATCTCTAGGCCCTACTATTAATAGCAACTGGGGAACAAATGGTATGAGGGAAGTTTAAACCTCTGATAAGCACCAGCACAATTGGATTGCTCTGCCTCCCATCACAATGATCTTCATCTATGCTCAACCAGATTTACATAGCATGTAAGGGACCTATAGCAAAGCAGCTGTAAACCAAATCCTGTCTGTTCATCATCCACGCAGTCAGTCACTGCTGATGATACAGCAAGGCATGGAAATAATAAAGCATGATAGAGTGTTACTCCTTTTCTGGAGTGGTTGGCAGCCATCAGCCCATAACGATGGAGGACAAGCATGCATCCCATGCCTTCCCCAGCCCTCTCAGGGATGGAGCACTTACTGCAGATGAGCAGTGCTGTCCTGGACAGAAACAGGAGTCCTCGGCATTCTCCTGTTAAAACCACATTTATCCACTGCTTCTCAAAGGCCAGGGCTGGATCTGGACATCTTTTACAGCCTGGCATATCCAGCACTTCCACAGATGGTTCAAGATCAGAATTCAGTTTTCTTTCCCCTTAGCATAAAATCACATTCACTTATCACACAAAAGAAATGAGAAGCATCAAAAACATCTTGAGACAAAGCAATCTCCACCCCTTACCATCAAGCTTTGAATGAAGACCGAAAAAGCCACGAGGACAGTGAAAAGGCCAACTGGCATAACTGCCAGGGATGGACACCATTTGGGAAATTGAAATCCTAAGCTCCATTCTCATCCTAGGATGGCTCATGCATTTCAGATCATAGAATAACCTGGCCATGAATACCATGAATACATTTATGGTATTTTTTTACTCACAAAACTGATGACTTACCCCTACATTTATTACTACCTAGCCTTTTAAAAATGCAAACTTTTCTTTAAATCACTCCACTGAATGGAGCCACATTAAATTCTGAGGCTAACAAAACACATATGTCACGAGGGTCAGTATTTTTGCAGGATTATTCAGTAGGTTAACCATTAAAAGAGGACATAGTAAAGAACCACATTCCAAGGCATTTCTGAAGTGCTTGAAGTACAAGAAGCTGTTATATAAAAATATCTTCTCAGTTAAAATTTAAAGATAATAAGATCATTTCGTCTAAAAATTGTTTTGCATGTACCAGGTTCCCAAATTACTTACAGTTACATTACATTAACCTAAGCAAAAATGTAAGCTTGCCAACAAGCTCCAATAAAAACTCATTATCTGGCCTCCAGCCAAATGCTGGATCTAAGACAGGCTTTTTATGTCAGCAGCCTGTTCCTGCAACCAGCAACTTTTTTTATGGCGACATTTCAGCAGTTTCAGGCTCACTAGGAAAAAAGATTCTTGGAGATTCTGTATTCCAACTGACTTGATTCAAATTTAGATAAGCTTGGGGAAGCTTTTGCAAAATGAAAGAAAAGAATCTAACACAGAATTAGATTTATTGTAAAATATAATAACTAAATAACTAAATATCAAAACACTTGCTTCACCATCATAGTTATTCATCTTCTCCCAACTACCTATCCTGGACCCATCCCTACTCAAACACCCATTCTGAGCTCACCTGGTTCAGCTGTGAGTTTCAGGCTGTTTCTAGTAACTCCCCATACCCACAATATCAAAACCACCATGCAACTCTGCACATGTAGAGCTCAGAGTGCAAAGGCAGACCCACATCTCACTCCGCTTTCAAACTAAACATTAACAAATACTATAATACTCTAATAAAAATACAAATATTTTTAACTCCATGCATTTTAAACAGTGCCATTTCCCAACACCATCATACATGTGACAATAATCAAGTGAAAAAGGTCTATTTTTTCCATGCTTAAAAAACCCTCTACCTAAAATAATCTTAAAGGGTTTTTTTTTTAATTGCCATTAATATCTATCAGCTAATACAAATCCTTCAAGCCTGAAGCTTTATTCCTTTTACAGAAGGCCAGGGAAGAGATGCCTTTATTTTGACCTAATATGTAAACCCCTCAAACAAATGTCAGACCTTCATTTTAAATGAATATATCAAGACCCAAAAACCAAAACCAACATACACTCACATTCCAAATTTATACTAAGAACAGAAAAATCAAGTTTTCCAAAACTTTCACATACAAATCATGAGGAGATCTACAAAAAATTTTTCAGCCTACATTTATAGAGAGGCTTCAGTAAGCAGTCAACCAGCTTCCAGGGAATATTGAGAGCCACCCCTGCCATCTGGAGGGACTTGTTTATGAGACATGTTCCTATGGACAACCCTCCCACCCCTTCATGCCACTGCTACCCCACTTCTACTCCTGTATGAACATGGAAGAGGTTGAGATGCAGAGAGAACTCAGGGAAGTGCAGCACCCAATGTACCGCTGCTGTCTGAAATCTGCCTTAACTCACCCCAGTCTCCTACAAGTGGTTTACAGGTTTTGGTTTTCTGTTGTTGCATTTAGTTTTTACACGAGTCTATGGCCTGGTAGACCCAGCGGGAACTGAACAGCTAAATCTTCACATGCACTTTTCAGAAAAAGAGCTCTGCTTCGCAACACGGGGTTCAGTCAGTTTTCCTTCCTTAGCTGTTAACAAAACATAAACTTGCTACACAAAATCAAACAGCTCTACCTCAGCAAGTGTTAGTCTGGAGCCTGAGGGAAAACAAACAAAGAAACCACTTAAAAACATAATGGATGAATTTCATCCCAGGTCAAAAAGGTCATACAAGACTATGACACAGTACAGTAACCTTCAAAGCACCCATGATCCTTTTGCTATAAAAAAAGCTTTTCAGAAAGCTGAAGATGACCTGCAAATCTAGCATACCCCTAGTTCTCATCTTTACATTCCATCTCCTTCATATTCTCCATTCATTCTCAGAATGCATTTGTGCAGAAGTCCATGGAAAGGGCCCTGGTATTCAAGAAAAGTCAGGCTGTGTGTGGATGAACAAATACAGACGTCATCAACATCGGGACATTTTGATCTTATTATGAGGAAGGGATGTGCAAATTGAGGGAGCGGAAAGTATCAGGATTACGTTTGGTATTCATTACTTCTACACTGAAATGCTCCTGAATAATATCCTGAGAGTCGACAGGAGAGCAGTAACAGGACAAACTCAATCCATTCACATACACTGAAAATTAAGCTTGGTGTATTCTTTTCTAGACATGTCTAACTAAAACTGGAAGGAACAGTGAGTGTATCTAAGCCTAATACAGATTCAGAGTCCCCTGTATAATGTTCTGTGCAAAAAGTTCCCTCTTGCTACATAATTTTTTCCCCCCAATTTCTCATTTTAATGAATGGAATCTCATTTCAGGTCACTTTCTGAACATTTTGTACTTATTAATATTTAAGAAACTAACCAGAGAAAGATCAACTGCACTCGAGAGCTCATTGTCTGCTCAGCTTTTCACAGAATCACAGAATGGGTCAGGGTGGAAGGGACCACAGTGGGTCATCTGGTCCAACCTCCCTACACAAGCAGGGTCATCCTAGATTACAGGATAAAAGAAAAGGACACTTTTCTTCCCCCTGTGCACAGACTTCTCCCAAACCACTCTCCAAAAGGCTCACATCTGTGAGGAAAGCCAAACTTTATCCACAGCACCTCTTCCTGAACAACAGGGAGTGGTTTTGTAAACGTGAAGTTGGCACCTTTCAAGAAAACTTTACATTAAGCTCGACCCAACAAAGACGTATAGCACACAGAAGGGGCACAACCCACACTCATGTGGCCCTTTCATGAACAGTGCTGACATGAGACTGAGCTCATCCAGAGCAACACAACATTTTAGGTTCTCAGTATAGAATGATGTCATCACTTGTCATTGGAAACCAAGACTGCAAATACTTTGAGCCAAACATTCAGCTGGATTGGCCAAGAGCAGCTTACACTCTCTGAAAGTTACAAGCATTGCACAAGTGCCCTCAATTTCTGACATCAACAAACACATAAACGAATCTTCAAACCCAGCCCTCTCCACACTCATCACAACAGGTTCATCCTGAAATAATATTCACCGCCTCAGCGCCACAGTCTGGTCAAGTCTTGTTCCAATTACATCACCCTTGGCTTCAGGGTCATAACATACCCAGAACAAACTCCTTTCTGGTTTTGAGTAACACCTACTAAAAGCTCCTTTCAGGGGCAGGAGTCCTTAAAACTCTAGGAACAGACTAGACTAGACAAGGACAGACGAGGGGGATGGATTCTGGTGCGTTGTTTTCTTCATGACAGATGAAGTTATCAGGCTACCTTTAGAGAAACATTACACGTAATAACTCAGGATTATTTTGCCTTTAAGTTTAAAGGGAGCTGAACAAAAAAATCCCACCAGAATCACTTCCTCTGTTACAGACTGCCAGCAGAAGCAACACTCGGTTAACACAGGCTGGAAACCAACAGGAAGTTGCGCTTTGGTGTTGCAGACTTAAATAGATGCAGCTATTAATTAAGCATCAACTCAAACAATTTAAATTGTCCACTGACTAGGAGAAGGAGGGGAGGAAGAAAAAAGTGGAAAGCTGTGTAATATGTTCTGTGGTTCAATATGGGGACTGGAGACAGAAGTTCAACATACAGATCTCGACTGCCACTGGTGAGGTTGTCACAGCAACCATAATGCAGCTTCATGAATATGCATTACACTAAAATCTATTTTTTTCCCCAAAAGAGAGTAACGTGTCATTCAGCTCACAGCATGAAGCTCCCTGGGAGACAAATCAGGACTGCACAATAAAAGTGAATTGTCTTCACAACCCTCAGCTTGGCTGCTGCAAACAAAAGGGTTGAGGAAGAGGGGAGACACAGAACATGGTGGCTTGGGGCTGTAGGGCTCTCTTCTGTACCTTCCTCAGACAGTACTTCAGACATATCTGGCAAAAATTTTAAGGTGGACATTCCCAAAATGAGCTGCTCAGTTCCTGCAGAATTGCAGATCTGTGCAAAGCATCAGCCTTAATCCCTCAACCACCTGGGGGACCGGTGCTTCGGTCAGCCAGAGGCAGCAGCACCAGTGACCCTCCCCAGAAGGATGGAGACAGGGGAGCTGCTGCTCAGTGTCCAAGACAGCTGAAACTGGGGGCCTTGACTTGACCCCCACTGGAAAATTGTGGGTGGAGTGATTCACAAAAAAAAAAATCCCAAACCACACACACGTACCTATCCAGGTCACACCCTATGGTGTCAAGGAACAAAAGGCAGTAGCTGTTTCCGCTGAGCAGGTGTGGGAGTTGTACTTTGTCCTTAACTCCCCGCTTACCCTAACATCTCTTCCGCTAACACAGAGCCACCCTACTGTGGCTACACACTTCTGTCTCTCATCGTGAAACCTAAAATTAGACAGCTTTGTTAAATTAATTTGTCTGTAAATTGAGAACTTTAATTCCCAAACAACAAGATGAAATTCATTTTTCCTCAAGACACCTGTGTGGGAGAAAATAAAACTGAGACACTGATTATGCCACCAGAAAAGCTGCACAAAAAACTTTGCATGAAGACTTTGCCTACAGAGAGGATCTCCAGCAGCATTCACGGACTGAAGGAGCCACCAGTTCAAGCCATGGCAGATATCCTGTGAAAGAGTTAGCACGTCATGATAGTAATAAAAGCCTGCTGCTGACATGAACTCCTCCTTTCCTGGTCACCCACTTGGTCCTCCTTTCTCCCCTGCTGTGTTCCCATCCCAATCCAGAGGAGCCCAGCCAAGCCTGAAGCCCACTACATCACAGGCTGACACCAAAGGGAGCAACCCCACTCATTTCTGCCACAGCCTTTATGTCACTTGATCATTCATGCAGTTTATCAGCTCATTGCTGATGCAACTAATTTTTGTGTTTGTTTTCTGGCAAGGTCAGTCTAATCAGAGCAGACAGGGATGCAGTTTCACTTGGGGTAGCACAAGCTATTGGAGCTTTTGCTACTCCCACACAGAAAATGTGGTGGTTTGTGGTGGTGGGCAGAGAGAAAAAGCATCCTTTTACAGCAGCCACCTGCACTTAAACAAGGTGAAACAACTGCAAAGCTTCACCCAAAGACAGTGTTTACAAAGTTGCCACAAGGCACACTTCAAAAATTGGACGCCAGAGCTTCAGTCCCTACTCTGAAGGACAGGGAAGAGTTTGTCACAGCTTAGCACTGACAAAAGGCTTTTTTCTGCTCCCTTGCTCTGAATTTTGTCTACTAGTCAGGGTAGATGTGAGGGTAAAGGCAGGAAGATGAGTATCACCAGCTCAGCAAGAGCCTCTGCATATGAGAAGGTTCAGGCAGCTCAGAACTGGATGGGCTTCCAACAGGTAAGAAGCTGGGGCACACGGGAACTGCTGCCCTAAGCAAGCGCCACAACTTCTGCCTATAAAAACACAGACATGGGGGTGACAAATGGGGGAGAAGGACAACTAACACAGAGTAAGATTAGGCTGTCACTGCATTTATCTCCTCTTCCACTGTTCAAATGGAAACTGTAAGAAGTCTAGATTGACACAGCACTCAGAATAAAGCTGGCCTTTTACAATCTACTTTAAAATAAATATTTAAAGTCAGAAGAACATACTGGCAGGAGCATCTTATGCAGACTAATAAGTTTGTTGAGAAGGTAATCACTGACTGTTTAGAAAAACTGTGAGCCCTGCCAGCCCTGAAGAATTTTAATTCTGTCCCTTCAAGTAAAAAAAGAGTAAATTATTGAGACCTGTTTGATGCTGAGTTTCTCATTATCTCAACTGCATGTTCATCATCTTTAGAGGCTAACTAGAGATAAATCAGAGAATGAAGGTACTGCTAAGAAAAAAAGACGCTGTAGAAATGAGCTGCAATCCAAGCCTAAAAAAAGATTCTTTGAGACCAGACTTCCAAAATCTAGACAGAATAGCTTGGACCTAGCAGGTATTTCTTTGAGAGGACTCAGAAACAAGTACCTCATCAGTTCAGGTTGTCTGATCATAGCTCACCCAGCAACCTATTAAAACAGTGCAAAGGTACATAGCATTGTGTAGTTTTGAAGAATGTCTATGCATTCCTTTTTGTTTGTTGTGTCTATAAACAAAGATGTACCATGTGAAGCAGGACACAGCTCACAGCTAATGACCACAGCCCGACTAATCTCGGCTGTGCATGCACACCCACGAGCAGAGCTGAGAGCACACAAGCCAGGGCTGAAGAGAAGCCTGCCCCAGCCCTCAGCAACCTCTGCACCTCGCATCTCAGAGTGACACTTCCCCTGAGCCACAGGGCCAAGCCTCCTGTGCATTACGATTTCACTTATGGCAAGGCCACACAGAAGGAATTACTCAAACTAACAAGCAAAAGACCACAGACCTACAACTGCTGTGTTACACATGAGTGATAAAATGAATCCCCTACCTTTGTGACACTAAAACACCACAGGGCCAGGTTCATACTCTCCAAATCATTCACCTATCAGGGTGCCTCACCGAGAACAAGACTGAGAGCCAGAGTATAGCAAGAGGGTCTATTCTGAGGGTCTTCCCTCAATTTAGGGGGACAATTCAGTAGAAGCTGATACTAGAACTGTGTGATTATCCACTTAACACAAAACCATCTGGATACAAGTGTTCAGTGAAGAATCCCAAGATGCAGTGATTTTGTGTACAATATTTTGTAACTTGTTTCTGCAGCTTTAACTATCCTACTGCTGATCCGAGAATTCATTAACCTTCTGAAATGCGGATGTTGCAAAAAAATCAAGTTATGCTGACTAAAAAAATCAAAAGACAGACACGGCTGAGGAAAAGAGCTGAGCATTTTACCAAACACCAGTAGCTCTCCAACTGCCATGCAGTCATAAAAATAATGTTAATGCATTAAAGATTTTTAACTTCTCCCCTTGTGGTTAAGTACAACATTGCTGTTCCATGAAGAGCTAGAAAGACATAGCTAGCACATGCCAATTACAACCACCACTATAATTCAGAATCTTTGATTTCCTTCCTATATACTGGCCCTGAGCTTACAAAGAATGTGTATAATCCCCAAATCATAGACATTTCCATACAAGAAGCAGAGCTGCTGTTCATTCTATTCCTTCTATCTCTCTCCCAACAAAAACCTGAAAATGCTTCTAAAGCATGTGCTACAAGTACACAAGAGAGGAAGGGGGAAAAAAAGCAAAAACACTCCATGGATTATGCAAGTTTGCAGTGTTATAATTACTCATCATCTCTACCTCTAAATTAAGGGGCATAAAATATTGTGTAAAAACTTGCATAAATAATGCGTAAAAGGACATGCACAACAGACGAAGACAGGATTTATCAGAGTAAGTTAAATAAAAGAGTAACAGAGAAACAGCAAGTTTTATACACAAGAACAGTAAGTCTGGCTTCAGCCATCAGCTTAATTTCTGGCACTGTACTACTCTGGCTCTGTACTACACAGCCACTTGTAAAAGCCATGTAAACTATTCCTTGAAATCTTACAACAGAGTAAAAAAGTCAAGGTCAAGTTCCCACCAGACTGACAGCAGCTCTGCTGGAAAGCAGCACTCTGGAAAAGAGCCTCCTTCATTCCACCCACACAGCTTGTCAAAAGATGAGAGAGATATTTTACTCCACGTAGAAGAGTTAGGAAATAGCAGAGGAAGTTGTGTGACACAGGAAAGCACCAAACTTGGTCTCTTGTTATCACAGACCCCTCCTGCATTTCTTCTGAGTGCAACCCATCTTTTTAGTCCGACTGCACTGCTGTTACTTTTGCGGTAAAAAGAAAGAAATCACTGTACCCAAAATAGGGTTTTGATATCTGAACTGCAATTACTTGTTTAAATAATTAACATAGTGAAATGGCAGGCTCCAGATTGAATGGCCCTGCTGTTCAAGGTAATCTTCCTTACAGGAGCAAACCTCTATTCTCTTACATTTCAAACTGCATCATTCCCACAGCAGCCAGAATATCTGCTCTTTGTCCCCATGCTTACAACAGAAATCCTGAATTTTTAAAAAAACAAAACCCAAAACAACCCCCCAGCTAGTATAGCCATACCAGGGAGCAGAGGGTACAGTCCTGTGAGAAACTAGATCCCGAAGGAATATTAACCACAATCCTGCAAGTTAACTCTTTTGTTTAGTAAACTGCTTGGGTCTTTTGCTGTAACTGCATATCTTTCATATGTTGATTTTAACATGCTTTGGACAGCAAAACTCAGTAGTTTGCTATTAAATCTGATTCTTCCATGAAGCAGCCAGCTGTTGTCTGGGTATCTTCCCCACACTCCTTCCCAACAACCTCTGCCCGTAGTACCAATTGCTGTTAAAAAAGCCACTGTGGGTGATACCATTAATTCCTCTAAGTAGAGGATTGAAGATGGACACCAGCCCAGGAAAAGGCTGCCATACATGCTTAGCAGTACTGAGAGTTAAATAGGCAACTGATGGAGAAGTGTGAAGGGGCTGAGCAAAGTACATCCCCTCACCTCACCAACAGTTACAGATAGAGACCACAGCCTTTGAGGGAGTAGAACAACCTCAGAAAGAATGATGGAGAAGGGAAGGGAAGGAGGGAAAAGATAAAAAGAAAAAAGACATTACTCAAGTTTCCCATGCATTCTTGTATTTTCTCCCCAATTTTATTAGTTGACAAAACCTATTTCATTTTGCAAACAAAACCAAAATAACTCATCACTCAAAACACTCATCACTGCTGGAAACAAGCTCTGGCCAGCTATCATAACCCACTCATTTTCACACACACAGAGAGCAGCTCAGCTCCCCACCTTCAGCAGCTGGGCACACACGGATGGCTGCACGCACAGCCGACACAAGAACAGGGACGAAAGATGGAGATAAGGGGCCACATTCTATGAGCAATTTTGAGGCTTCCTTAAAGCATGAATAGAGTCAAGGAAAACTAAAGAAAAAATTCCATAATTTCAAGGAAACACAGAAATTATGCTTTACGTAAGTCTGTAAGGAAGATACAAAGCCTCTTCCTAACAATAAACCAAACAGCTGAGGTTATTACCATAAGCTTGCCCAGTTCTTACTAATTTGGTCGTATTAGTAAAAAAATAACATTTTAATGGTGTTTCTTATATTCTATTGCCTCATAACTGCAGATGACAAAAAGTTATGCACAGGAGTTAACAACTACATTTCTGAAGCTGCTTGAAACAACTGGAACAAGATTATCTTAGAACAAGTCTTTAAATAAAGCAGGGCATATCAACAAACCCAGCTCCCCTTCTCTCTGCAAAGGGAGAACCTGCCATTGGCATCACTACCAAAGTATACACATATGCTAAGTGGCATTCTTCCCAAGAGAAGCCAGCTCCTCTCTTGAAACAGCCACATTAGCAAGTTTTCCACCAGGTTTCAACATGAGATGTACTGGACACATGGAAAAGGGGAAAAAAAATCTCTGTCAGATTGGTCCTTTTGATCCCAAACATGGGGTAACATATGAATCCAATGGTGTTTGCACTTCATGGATCAGCTTTTTGGTTTATTAACCAAGCCTGTAAAAGAATTCTAAATTACCATACTTTTTGGTGCTCTATTACAAAACAAAAAGTACTTTCTTGTCTCAAAATGTCACAGATACACCGCGAAGTCTGTCAGGCTGCTAAGATAATCCAAACCAAATGACAGCAAATAGCAACCTGGCACATGGCTGATGAGCCTTCAGACTCAAAATAGATTTAAATTAACACAAAGATAGCAGGAGAAAGTTTAGTAACAACGTGAAGAAACCAAGGGAGAAGAAATAAGATTATATCAGTTATCATTTCAATCAGACAAAACAAGTTAAAAGCCAGCTAGAGGATGGCATTTACATCTGCCTCTAAGGCTGGGATGAGGGCCAGAATTACACTACTTGCTCTGACTTATTTATGCCATGCTGACACTTCAGTTGGCAATGATAAAGGTCCAAAGGTTAAAGTACTGAGGCAAAGAGCCATGTACACACAGTGTATCTTTCCAAGCAGTCATGGCTGGGGTGGGGAAGCAAGGAGCAGGGAGCTATAGTCCTTGCACCCACCCACCTGCCACCATAAAACCACTTCAGCTGTGCCCATTTCAAAGCTTCCTCAGTCCACAAAGGAGACTTCTGGAGAGATCCCGCCTTTCTTCATCCAACCACTCCTACGAGATGGTGTGTTTTTCCAAGTCAAAGCCAGAGAAAAGCCAGTGGTGCCTCATGTTAAAACTGAGAGGCCGCGTCACCAGCTGAAGCCCAGAGACCACTCACAGACCTCCAAAAGACCTCATGAAAACTCCCTAAAGAGTGTGGAGGATGGAGTATAAATGAAGGCAGAGCGCAACATTTTTGGCACTTCTGTCAGTTTCTTAACTGGGATTTCTTCCAGCTCTAACTTATTTCCCATTACTTAAATAATATTCGCATATTTAAATCTTGGAGTTTTAAAACCTAAACCATAGATTTCACTTTTCAAAAAGGATCCCTAAAGTTGAATTACAAGTCAGGCTCAAATTCCAGTTGAGGAATATTGAGCCTTTTGTTTATACTACACAAATGTTTTAACAGATACAGTCTCGCAAAGTCACAGAAACTTGGAATTCTGAGACTTTCTGCATTAATGTCAGAAGTATACTCAAGATTGCAGAATATGATGGAATCACCAGCTAGCACTGAACTCCCACTAACCTCTGATTTGCTTACATAATTGGCATAAAACTTAAAAAAAAAAAAAAAAAGGAAAAGAAAAAGAAAAAAAAAAAAAATTACACCACATTATTCTTGAATATTTTAGGGATCTCCAGAGAAAAATATGCCCAAAAGCAAACTACAAAACATAAAATTCGGTGAAGGGGAAAAAAAAGGAAAAGAAAGATTTTATCTTTTGATTTCTTTGTTGTAGACATCTGGAGCCTCCATCCAGCTGCAGGATCAAGGCAGATGGACTAAACTTGAGCAGGGACTTGGATGGCTGTAAATGGGAGTATGCTCTAAACAACATCTAAGTCTTGGAAGATGAGTTGACAAGCAACAGGGACCGGCTGTCTTTAGGGTGAGAAGAAAAGCTGTAAATACACGATGAAGGAATAGTTCATCTCCTACTGATACTCCTGCCAAACCATTCTATTTATTGGATACTACAAAAGCTTCAGAAACCAAACAGCAGTTTTAATCAGGGACTGTTCCAGCTTTTAATTGCTGCACTCAACTTAGATGCCCCACAGCATCAAAGGGGCATCAGGCTTTTCAACATATGTATTGCAACAAGCAAAATAAAAACCACTCCCTACTAAAACCACTGTTCAGAAAAGGCAGGCACACCATCCAGACACATGAAAGCAAGTTTTTCTGAATTAGAAGACTGTTTTCTAGTAAGTGTGAAGGTTTATGAGTGCCCAGGAATCACAACTGATATTAGGATCAGAAAGCTGATCTGTTTTGGGTCTGATTTGTGTATAACCAACACTAAGAACTTTGACCAAGAACTCTCATATGCACAGAAAAAAAAGTCTTTGGATTTGGTATGTAGTTAACGAGGCTATAGAAGAGGTCAGACCACTTCATACTGGCATTCTTACACAAGGGCGCACATTGGACTATAATCACATTGCTAGTTACGCAAAACATCTTTTACTTTAAAAGTTGAATCTATTAGTTAGTCCTTAATTTAAAAGGAGAAAAATTAGCAACTTGTAATAAAGAAAACCTGCATGCTTGTACCTAATCTACCTCAAGAGCTGGTGTCTGATGCTTCCTCCCTGGTTCAGAAACATCACCAAGGCATCTGTTTCCTAAACATGATTTCCCATCTCCTATTTCAGATAATGAGCAATTTGTGGTCATTCAGTCATCTTCAAGGTCAAACCCCTTTCTAGTGTTTCCAGTAAGTATATGTGCCTTTAACCAACTTTTCTTCTGACTTTGACAACAATCCATATTAACCCATAGCAACTAAACCACTGATTAAAAAGGTTCTAGAAAACATCACTCCGTGTAACTACCAATACTTGGTTCTGCTGGAGCTTTTGAAACGAGAAGAGAAAGTAAAAAAAGCAAGGAAAAAGACACTGGTTTTTGTATCAGTCTATGTAGTGTTTTCAAAACTCATCTAACACAATTGTTCAACAGTTAAATAGGCACACGGACTTTTCTGTTCAATGACTGAGGTCTGCTGTACTTTCATACTAGCTCTCAGATGTTATTATAAACTTTTAGTCAGCTAAGAAGAAAGCCTCCTTCAGGGTAAAACAAACAGCTGTAGTTTGCTTCAGACAATAAGGAATACAAACTGCATGGAAGGATTTTCCATGATTTAACAAAGACAATAAACTGTCACCAACAACAGACTAATGAGTCACAGACAACAGCTTAATACTTAAAGCTTATTGCTAAAGAAAAAAATAGTTATGCAATTTGGAAGTATTAACAACAAAACACAAAATGAGTTTTGAATAGATCCAATAGTGTCTCAAACCAGGTTAGCTGCATGCATCCAAGTGAAACTCAAAGCAGACACTGGACACAGCCAGGCTTGCACTGCACCAGGAAAACCGGACTGAAAATGTCGGTCATTGTTTCATCCTCAAAAAGCAGATACTGTCCCTGCTCTCCTTTAACAGCGGACTGCAAGGGCCAGAGAGCTCCACCAGGCAAATTCAAAATGCTAAACAAAGTAAGCTCCACATTCCTCCTGTAAAATATTCCAAGAAATGGTATTTGTGCTTCATTTATTTTCAATGTGTAGTCATAGAGGGATAAGTGATCCAGCATTAGAGGAAATCTTTGTTAGCAGAGCCCTCAAACTGGGGAAAGATTGCTACTGGAAGAAATAGGAAAGAAGAAGTAGCTTTACAAAAAGTGTATTTGCTGTAAAAATATTCCCTAATATAGTTTTTTGGGGAAGTCAGAACTATCCCACTTTGGCTGAAAAAGAGCTGTTGAATGTACAGTCATCACTCCCACAAGCAACTCTGCCAGGGAGAGAAGGCAAAGTCTTTCAAAATAGGCCGAGACCCTCTTCAGTATCAAAAGCTTTTGTATTCAGAACATTTCTTCCAAATAGAAAAGGGCTTGCTCCAGATAATCTGGAAGAGAATAGAGTTCTCATTTCTGCAGTGTTTTGAAAACTCTTGACATTAGTTTTAATTACTGCAAGTTTCCAGGAAGCTCTTACATCTGAAGAAAATCTTGCAAGCGCAGCACCTTGTAGCAGCTGGCAATTCTCTTACAGGATCAACGTGTCCAACCACACTTTTCATGGCTTGTTGGGAAGGGCATTCCTCTCTGCACGACCACAATGATCCCACAGAGCTGCTGAGACTATGCAGGCTTTTACACAAAACCAAGTTGCACTACATTTTTGTACAAAAAGTGATCTCGGACACTTGGAGGTATCTTTTGGGTTACTTTGTAGGTTAGCTTTTAAAAGGAGTGTGAGATCTTGGATAAAAGCACTGCAGAAGTGCAAAGAATTATAAACTTAATCTAAGCGTAGTAACACCTGCAAGTGGTTTAACGCTTTGAAAAGTCAGACTACATAAAGAATATATTCAGACAGATGGCCCTTGTTCCTACTCCTTCGAATGACATGATCCTTGCAGGGTGATGCAAAACTTAGCTGGTTTTCACTATTATCTGATGATCATATCAGTCCAAAGACACCCTAGTGTAAGTCCCATGAGGATGCTTTGGATGTTTTGCTGCTCCCCAGTTCCACACTTCACAGCTATCTTTGCCCCACACAAACAGGATGGCAGCTGCTGGGAATCAAACACCACAGCTAGAGACAGCAAGATACATGCAGGCAACTCCTTTGGCATTACTCCCTGTCTCACAAGGCAAAAGGTGAGCAAGAGAAAAGATAAAGAAAGCCCCTAACACAAAAATGAGTTCAGAGGTAGGATCGTGGATTACAGATGATCTTGCAGCTTGATTTGAATCAGTTAAAAGTTGTGTTCTCAGGGGCCAGGTAACTGCAAGGAATATCACATCGAAGGTACACAGCATTTCATCTTTGGCTGCTTAAAATGCTATTTTTTCTCCTGTTCCAACCCAGTATCTTGTTGCAACAGTTGTGCATTTTCCAAAACGCTCAAGAGCCCAGGCTACTGTTTCCTTCACTCCCAGAACAGGGTTATATATATTTTCAGAATGCTCTCTGACGCTAAGATCTCTAAGGCTCAAACTGGACATCCCATTCTCTCCAGGCAATCCAGAAAGCATCAACTCATCAATTTTCTGGGTTAGCCCTGGAACAAAATCTGATACTGGTAGTGGTTCCACTACTACAGAAGTGTCTAGGGAAGCTGCTTTAGCCAAGGCACACAACCATACAGCTCCCTGGATTCTGATCTGGAGTAAATTACAGAGTTTAGACACCATCAGTCCTAACATAACTAGGTGGGTCCCTGAAGCTGTACAGCTACAGACATCACCTGGCTCTAAAAAACAACATGGAAAAACCCCATATCCTCATCAGGCTTGTAATGCAGAAGCATGGACTGAGCTGAAGTCAAAAAAACCCCTACATTTTAAGAGATCCTTCTCCAGACACTCTGTGTTTCCCCACACCTATGGCTGTGACACTGCTGAAAAACTGCTGACACTTACAAATCCACACACTTCTCTGTAGCCCTGCCACATTTCCCCGGGAATTACAACATGCTTTTAACCTTGAGAAGTGCAGCAAGGTATTTTAAACCACAGTTATTGTGCACACCTGGGAATGCAGAGAAGAGATCCAGAGAGAAGGAAAGAAAAACATGTAAACCATTTTCCAAACATAGAAGGAATGTGGAGCCTCAGATAGTAAAACACATAGTGAGAGACTGGAGGACTTTTTTCTGAACGTACCTCTAAAGTTGAAATACTCTTAAGAAGTCCTCTTTTTCATATATGTTTCTAACTTGAAGAAGTCACTTTTCAAAATTTAAGCTAATGATAAATTTTAGTTTATGAATTAAACTGTGCCTTGAGAGCATCTGAAGATGCTTGTGTATCCTTCACTGAAAAACCTGGTACTAACCTGCAATCTCTGAAAACTGGTTCGTTTCCAAACCAGTGAATTTGGTGGGTTCTGTATGTAAGTAACCCTGATACCTGAAATGAGTATTGAAGGAACAAGTGGCTTTTACAACATGGTAAAATGCCAAGCATTAGTAATGCTAGATACTAATACAAACTGCTGATAGTCCTGTCGAGAGGTCTTTTAAGACAGTTTTAGCAGCTGGAAACTAAGTGCACTCAGTCACTAATTGCATACATCAGGCCAGCATGAAGTGTATGGTTTTGTTCTTCCTAATTAAGGTAAGTACAGACCTCTCACGTTGCGCAGTTACTTTTGGGGGGATACTAAGAAAAACTGAAAGGTGCCTATTAACCATTGTATTTGGACATAGAGAAGGCAAGCAACTGCCAACTGCTTCTACCACATGATTTTGCTATATTCTTTAAGAACCTTCAAAAAAATCCTACGTTAACCAACTACACATACCTACATCAACAGGAGGGGACACTTAATGGTAAAGAAATGAGTGTCCCCTCTCAAGGAATTTGATTCAAAACCCAAGAATAAAGTGATATTTTGTGCTTCATGCCTTTTTCTTGCTCTCCTCTCTCCCTCCTGTCCACAACCAGTGTTAGCAGCATTACACTAACATCTTTATTCTGCACCTAGAAGTGTTCACCTAAAAATAGAAACCCTGTTGACCTAAAAATAAAACCCCTGTTTACAAATTCTGTATTTAACATCAACTACAGAATTACCCATCTACGCACAAAGCATACAAACTTCCCTCAGTTTAGTCTACAGACAGCTGCTCACCTCCAGGCTCATCTCCAGGGAAATGCAGTAATGCAGAAGGTGTCCATGGGCCAGGCAGGTCAGCCCCAAAAGAGTACAAGGGTGGCTGCTGGAAAACCAAACCAGCCCACAGCAGGAATGTGCCCTCACAAATGTAAGCGCACATTCATTATAAGCTGCAATGAGCTCTGTTTCAGACCGGAGTCTGTATCAACACACCCCAAAAACACATGTCCCCATGTGACTCAGCATCCAATGATTACGCTTACTAGGCATGTGTAGCCAGCGAACCTAGTCATAAATCCCTTAATCACAGGTCAAAAGAGTTGTCAAAACCTGTACTGATGGGATCAGGAAAATGCTGAAGTGTTTAAAACAAGGGACATTAGCTCCCGTGGAAGAGCAAAAGTACTCAGAAGCTGCATCAGTGATTTACAGCACCAAAGTGACCTCTTGGACCCGGATCCTAAAAAAACCTATACACAATTTACTTGATAAGTTTCTTATGTTCAAAGCGTACTGGGAAATATGAGGCTACAACTGGAGTATTGTGCCCAGTTCTGAGGGCCCCACTACAAGAGATACATGGACATACTAGAGATAGTCCAGCAAAGGGATTGGAGCATCTCTCCTGTGAGGAGAGGCTGGGAGAGCTGGGACTGCCCAGACTGGAGAAGAGAAGGCTCAAGGGGAGGATTTTATACATGTATATAAACAACTGAAGGGAGGGTTCAGAGAGGACAGAGCCGGGCTCTGCTCAGCAGTGCCCAGTGACAGCAGCAGAGGTAACGGGCACAAACTGAAACACAGGAAGTTCTCTCTGAACATCAGGAAACACTTTTTTAACTGTGGGGGTGACTGAGAATTTGCACAGGCTGCCCAGGAAGATTGTGGAGTCTCCATCCTTGGAGATACTCAAAAGCCATCCAGACTCATCACTGAGCAACCTCCTCTAGGTGGCTCTGCTAGAGCTAGGGGTTGGATCAGGTACCTCCAGAGGTCCTTTCCAACCTCAGTCATTCCATGATTCTGTGAAATAAAAAGATGAGTTCTCTTCAGTTACTGATGAGACACCTAGAACAAGTTTTAAAAGAATGTATCAAACTTCATGTAAAGTGTATCTACAGGTGAAGTGTTCTTTACAGACCATCACAAAAAACTTTCTGCATTAACCTGGGATTTGTAAGAAGCTGCAACTGAACGGAATTTCAGTTTCTATTAAAATGCAAATTAGTTTTTAAACTTAGAGACAATTTTAAGTATTCTCAAGGCATGTTTAGAGAATACTACCAGTGGGTTTTTTTCCTCATTAACACAGGCAAATATTAAACATATATAGTGACCCAAGATGCAAATAGAAAGGATTTTTCAATGCAAGTGAACAAGTTGTGAATCTTTATCTTCCATTATTCTCAGAAGAAAAAAAACCTGCATTTTCGATCATTTAAACACCTCTGAAGACGTGGTCCTGTAAGCCATGGAATGAAATTCACTGCTCCCAGAGCATGCACCAGGAGAAAGGATTGGGTGTTCAGGAGAGAAGGGGAAACACAGCAAGAGTGCTCCCACCCACAAATACAGTATTTCTGATTTGCATCTCATAACTGCTCTTTCAGTTTAGTCAAGACAAGATTTACTGTGCAAATGAAACCATACTATTAAGGTGAAGAAAAACATCCAGAACTTACTCTCTCTGAAGACTGCAGAGCCTGTTAATATTTATGAAGTCTGAAGTAGCTTCAAAGACTCCTTACTTCATTTTCTTATGTCATAACAAAAAGCAGCACTAAGTCATTAAATTTTAAGGGGAGTTCACAACTGAACTGTAACTGTTTTAGTAAATTCTGACCTCTAGGAAAAGGCCTAATTTCTTCGGTTTGTGAATGTGTGTCCTCTAGCAATGGCAATGAACACAAGGTGCAAAGAGGAAACTTGCACGTTCAGAAACTTCAAAGACCAAAATACATAAAAACCTCAAAGCACCCAACGTTACGACTGAAGCACTACATTTGTTGTCTGTATTTCTGTGCATAGATTATTTCACAGATTAACCTGCCAGGTTAAGGGCAGTGGGCAGAGAGAAAATCTGTTTTGAAAAACCCTGATTAAGCACTTACTGTCAAAAGTTTTCCCTCTGATCAAACTCTGTGTCATAAAAATAACACATTAGAGAAAGTGATCTCTCCTCCTAGCATGGATGCTGCCATGCAGATATTATTTGGCTGAGAAAAATCTATGTAGGAGAGAAATAGAACCAGTGTTACAGGATAAAGCTAGAAAATTGTGTACTTTATCTGGGCCTGACACAGTCAGGTTTGGACAAGAGAGCCTCCAATTCAAGATGACAGTTTTCTGCACATAATACTGGAGTATTTTGGTTATAGCCAGGGCTTTGAGGACTTTGAAGTTAGAGAGTATCACTTCTAAGCCTGATAAATACTGGGGGTAATGAGAGGGAGGAAGAGACCATCACAAGCCATTGAATAGCTACACAGCTTTAACCCAAAAAAATCAGTGAGGTATATACTGCCCTTGACTCAAGCCTTCCTGAATAGTATTTATTACCCAGACCTATAAAAAACAAAACATCTGGAAATGTGATCTATTACTCCTTAAATAAAAAATTATTCACTGTAAAATTGTTAATGGGATCATATTTTACACAAAACACAGACTGGTGTTCAGGAATCCCTATAGATTTGGTGGTGATTCAGTCAAAAAAATAAAATACAAATTTTCAGCAGACAAAATAAGGAGAAATGGGATCTTTGTTATTCTTCCAACAGATTTGTCATCACTTTGGGGGTTAAACAGTTAATGCTTCTCCCTAGCTTTGAAGTCTCTGTATCAAGGATTGAATACTCAAGTATCAGAATGATGCTGAAGACACACCACATATATGTAGTATCATATATATGTACTCTGTATGTATTCACAATGTTTCACACCCAGGACCTATACCTGACCTTAACAGCAGCACTAATCACTCCTCAGACACTGCAAAGGTTCCCTTACCAAAATAAAGTATTCCAGCTGGTTTGTTTCTTTTCCCAGGTCTCAAACAACACTGAATCTCTTTGGCAGGCAATACTGCCCCAGACATTCATTCTTATAATGAACTTCTATTCCTATAAGCTTTCGATATCACGCACGGGAAGAGAAGGGGTAGGGCCAGGGAACAGTTTCTGCTGTAAATCACTAGGAATTAGTTTCCAGCCAGGAAGACAGCAGGCCTGCCAGTCAGCACCCTGATTCTGCCTCCTCAGCTGGGATCTCCCTTCTACCAGGTCTCTTTGAAACCGGGCCCCACAAAAGAGTGGAGCCAGGACAGGCTTTTCCCAGCTGCTGCCCTTAATTCCTCCCACCCTCACAGGTCCTGATGTCAGGTCGCCAGGACACAGCGATGCTGGCAAGGCGGCAGGCAGGAGGTCAAATCCTGGGTGATGCCTTCATCCAGAGCAGAAGCTGTACCATGACAAGGAGTGGCACACATACATCCAAACAGCAGCAGCCAACCTCAGGCCGCTTGAGAGCCACCCTCGACCAAGGACATGCAGAGCAGATCAGGTCTCAACAGTGCCACAGTTAAACAAGAAAAAACCAAAACCAAACCCATCAGTCTGATACCTGAACTCAGGTTAGCCCCACCTACCACTGCCCAAAACCAGCTCCAAGAGCTTACCTGCAGAGCTGGATGCACAACATGGCTCATTCCAGTTCAGTCTGGCATCTCAGCCCAAAAACCACCTTTATTAGGGCAGAGGGATGAGCCAAACATTCTTGTGGCCACCGTATGAAAAATCGTGAAACATAACTCAGGCTTTCATGGAATTTTGCACAACGTGGTGTCATTACAACACCAATTTTATATTTTATCAGTTTCAGAGCTAGTAGCTTAACTGTCAGCTTCAGAAGAACACAGACTAGGACTAAAAAAGCCCTCCCTTTCTGAATAACTAGATGTGGTATTTGATAACTGTATATGGCATTAAAAAAAGTAGTTAAGCTCACACTTCTAATTCTGTGGAATGAAACTGTTTATCACATCTTAAAAGCAAAGGCAGAATACTGCCAGATAATGCAAAGCACAGGGACCTGGGAACACTGCTTTATTAAATATTTCCTCTCCCCACCCACATCTCAACCACCACTGGAAATGTGGTATCGGAGAACTTGTCCATCATTCATTCCATAATCACACAAGCTTAACAGTACCACATCTACCCATCTAAAACTCCTGAGCTGCAGCAACAAGGCATGACACAAAAACATGACAAAAAGCTTTCATTTCCCATTTACCCCACTTGTGCACATAAGCCCAATGATGACCCACAGAAGCACGGAGAAGGCCACAAAACATATGCATACCTATTGACCTGTCTGAAGGAGTCCAGGCTGACAGCCTGGATTGCAAAACAGCCATTTACCATGCCATCCTCTCTGTCTCCTTGCAAGTATGCTCTGCAGCAGCATTCCTCTGCTTCTACTGTTCCAACATGCCCGTGCCTCACTGCTCCCCACCAAGATGCATCCAGACACTGCATGCTCTTAGGGATCAGTACACTGCTGGCTGCTATTTAACATGAACATGTGGCTAGCCGTCAACTCAGCTAGGCTCAGCCACCGCTCAGGAATCAAACCTCACAGCAGAACCTGCGTTCCCAGCTCTTATGGCTAAATCGGATGCCACCCAGCTGCCACCCCGGCTGGGGGCGGGAGGAGGTAAAGGAGGGTGTGACGCAGCTCTCACTGCTGCTCCCTCGCCAAGGGAGATCCCTGCTAGCAGCCGGGAAACACCGCCGAGCAGAGCCAACGGCCGGGAGCGCGGCTCTGACAGCGACAGGCACCGGCAGCCACCACACCGTCCCCAAGACAACAACTGGGGAGCCCACATAGGTCGGGCTGCGTGTGCACACAAGGATGTGACCTTTACCGGGTTCACCGCCGCCCCATGCGCTGTGTTTACTACAGCCGGTGCCTTCTGGCTGGTGGTGGCGATGCCACCGCCTGTCCCCGCAGCCCAGGGCGGCTCCTCCGTGCCGGAGGGGCGCGGGGAGAAGAACAGGGCCACTGCTCCGCCCGGGAAGCAGGGAGGGAGCAGCCGGACACCCCGTGCGCTCACGGGGACGGTGTCCCGTCTGCCGCAACCGCCCGGACAGCTGGGCCACCGGCCGAGACCTCCGTTGGCTCCCCCGCAACCCCTCGGTCCGCCCCCTCCCACCAGCCCCGGGAGAACCGAACAAAAGGGAAAGGAGGGACCAAGAGAGAGCAACCCCCTCCCGAGGGTCCCCGTCCAGGGGAGGCGAGAAGCACCGCGCCCCGCACGCAACCTTGCCCCGGGGAGGTGGTGCCGGGCTAGCGCGTAAAGGTATGGACACTTAAAACAAACAAACAAACAAAATTTATCATTATTATTATTATTCCCCCGAGACGGCCGGCGCGGCACTCACCCTGCTCGGAAATCGGAGCAAACTCTCATTCACGCTCCCCCGGCCGTGCCCAGGCCGCCGGAGCCAGGCGACGCCCCGAGAGCCGCCGGCCGCTGTGCTGAG
>VZRV01001881.1:953676-996499 GCA_013398115.1 Falcunculus frontatus | reverse complement strand
GGTCGGGACCGGAGGCGGGTCCCGGTCCCGCGGCCCACCCGGCGCGGCGCCCGCCGGATCTGCGCGGAGCGGCAGCGAGCAGCCCCCCAGCCCCGCCGGCGCGTACCTGCCCCGCGCCACGCCGGCGCCTGGAGCTCGCCTGCGGAGGAGTCCAGACGCCCAGCAGGCAAGACCCTCCCCTGCGCTGGCTGCCTGCGGTGCGGCAGCGGCGGGCACCGCACGCCGCAGTGTCCGCAGCGGGGCTGCGCTGCCCGAGCATGCGAGCTGCCGCATCGCTGTACCGCGAGGCGGTGTGCGGGCAGCCCTGCCCTGCCTCGTGCCGGACCCTGAGCCCCGACCCTTCGTCGTTCTCCGGGCCTGGCGAATGCACCGAAACGGTGTCAGCCTTGCCAGTGCTTTGCTGCGATCGTAGGAGTCGTATCGCCGGAGCTCAGTGCGCTCCGATTAACCGGGGGCTGAAGGCGAAGCCTGGGCCGGGGCACGGCGGTGGCAGGGCTGGGGGCCGCAGCCTGGCACTGCCTGCAGTGGGCCAGCGGTGCCCACGGGCTGGGCTGGCCGTCTGCAGCCTGACAGCACACGTGCTGAGGAGCCCAGGCCCTCAGGGAAGGAAGGGATTATCCCGTATACAGACCCCCACTGTGTCAACACTCTGTGAGGTTGTTAATTATTTAGTAGGTGTATAGGGCTGTAAACCGTTGCTCATGCACTGTTTATTGTGTTTTGTGTTGCTTGTCGTTAACCCTGATCTTTTTTTCGTAGCTTAAGAAACACAGGGAGTATATGCCATAAGAAACCCTTTTATTTCTCATTCCTCTCACCTCCAGTCTCACGGGTTTGGTGATGCAGGGGCCGCCTAACCGAGTGGCTGCTGTGCAGCGTAAGCAATATTATACAATTTTATAATAGATTTATCTACCTCAGCGTGCGCCTCTAGCGCAATGGAGATGAGCCGTGGTTTGCTGCGTGGCGTCCTCCAGCGAGCCCCTGGAGAGGGTGGCCCTGTCTCCACTGCTTATCTCCAGGAGATTTGTCCATTTGCAGGGTGGCGATTGATGGCACATTCTGTGCTCACCAGCATCTTTGTATTTCACGTCATCTCACGCCCTTTGCATGCTGGCTTTGTAACTCTTTATTTTTTGATATCAAGAATTTATGAATCAAAAGATGGGGGAGTGTGGAGGCTGAGTCAGATTGCGAAAAAGGAAAGCCAAGCGAGAGTGTGCAATTGCATATCACATTTACAAACATGGTTTCATTCATCTCCATATGTTGCTCCTGTTACTACTAATAAAGCTCTGGTTCCTCAGATTGGAGCTACACTGGGAACACTGATCTTCCTGGGGTTTTTGCTCTATAGCCTCCATAGTATTTGGGTTTACAGTATGTTATTTTCCTGATTATGTTTTCATTATATTGAACCCATTAATATCAGAAAGAATTTGATAATATGAATGTACTTCCCACACACTCCCTCTTGTTCCTATTATTTGATGTGCAAAGGAGTGACAGATTATTTACAGGCAGCAATTTCTTTCCCTCTATACTGGTTAAATTTCCTAATTATAATAACAAAAAAAAAGCTTTTTTTCCTGAGCACTTACCCCTGTTTCCTTCCTCTTTCTTTCCTCATTTTACTAATGATAGCCAAATCCATCATGGTGATTTTGGAGCTGCAGGAAATTTACCTTTGTCTACTGAAAGATTTCTACAGAAGCCTCTATAGGCAAAGGGAGCCAGAGAGGAAGGTCTACTTTAAGCAGAATTGTGTCTGGGGTTTTCTTCCCCAGCAGGGAGGTACAACTGTGGAGTGTACAGTAATTAATTTAATCCAACGTTGGGAGAGAAGGAAGAATGATTGTATTGGGAAAGACGTTTTTTTCAAGTATCAGATGTGAGATTTAAGCAGCAATTTCAATGACCTTTGTGATTTCTATTTCAGACAAAAGGCAGCAACCTAGTACAAGGGTATCGTTATCTTCTCACAGCGTCATCCTTTGTTCTCCTTGGGATTAGCCTGTCACTTCCTAGGTTTGGCTCTGTCCCTTGCTGGGACAGCAGCACCTCTCACCTGTGACTCTGAGAAGTGCTGTACTGGCAGGTGATTTTTTTTTTTTTCCCATTGCTTATTTCACATCTTCTCTGCTGTGCAAGGTCTTTTTTTCTTTTATGACCTTTCTTATGAGTCTCTCTTTTCTGTGTCTTGTTTGTGCTTGAGTATTTCTGCCTTACCAAACATTGTGCTCATTACTTTACCTTCCTTCTCTCTCTGTTTTTTGTCCGCTCATGTCTTTTCTCTCGCTTTTGTTCCCTTTCATATATCTTCTTCTTACATCTCTTTTTTTTTCCCCTCTATGTCATTCTTTTTATACCCTCTCCTGCTCTCTCCTTTCTGACATCTTACTTCTGTCCACTGCCTTACTCTACCTTCCTCCTGACATTTTTTCTCCAAGCTGTTCCTTTGGTCACTGTCCTTTTCCTCCCTTACTTTTACATATATTTTACTTAAATGTTACATATATGTGTATGTACATCTATCTCCACATTTTCCACTCTCCAGCTGAAACAAAGAAATTACTCAGGCTGGTAGTCTGATCCTGTTTCATCGCTTTCTCAGCACCTGAAATACACTGCTCCTGCTCTTCCTCAAACATATGTATGGGGTAGACTGAAGAATTAAGTATGTGGGAAATGTTCCTAAATTCAGAAGTGTACTTAAGAAAGCATCTTTCTCAGGCTGCATTGTGAACAGAACAGATGTTGTGTTCCCACTGACAGTACCAGAGGAGGACTTTAGGCCCCTTGAACTCAAGGACATAATGACATTCTTTTTACATTTCTCAATTTCAGGTTTTTTGTAATGAAAAGACTATAATTTTAAATGAGGGACAGTGCCATATCTTTGAGTTATCTCTTGGATGCTGGACTGATCCAAAATAAGACCTCACAAAATTTTTTTCTTTTCTTCCCCCAATTGTTTTGTTTTATGCATTTGTTAAGCCACTTTTCTGCAGCTATTGAGAGAGAAATGCTTTCTCCTCATCGGAGCTAAGCTCTTCCTCTGAAAAGGGTTCTGTGTGGGGTGAGACTGGGATCTCAGCTTGTCAGCTTCCCTTTTTTCTGGAGCCAGAGGGAGAGGAGAGAGCTGTGACTGCAGGATCATATGCATTGGGTGGGAGATGGAAGAATAGATGCATAATCCAAAAATGCTACCTTAACCTCAGGGGTGGGGGGAAGAGTTGTTTAATAATTTTTCCCCTTGACTGTCACTGACTACAAACACCATCATTGGGGATCAAGGGCAACTGTTAGATTTTGCTATTTAAGTAAGAGTCTTAGTTTAAAAAATATCATTTATTATTTAAACTACTTTTTTTGTTGTTCAAAGGGCTTACTACTAACTGGCTGGAATGAAAACAGCTCCATCCCACGGATTCCACCTCCACTTTCTGGCAGCTTACCTGACTCATAAAGAGAGTGGGGGGTTTTATATGCCACCTACATCAACTCAACATTTTCCTTTGTGGTGAGACTTAATCACCACCCTTGTCATATTATTTCATCGACCCTCTTGGAATAGGAATTCTTTACCTTTCAAACCAGCCTTAAAACTTCTTATAAAATAGGGTGAGGGTTTTTTCCTGAATTTGGTGAAAGTACATAGGTGGTCCAGTGCAGTAAGGTTTTCTGTGTTATTTTATAAAACATAGTCTTTACATGAGGATCATGGAAGAGAGTTTCCATTTGCAGAGAACACACCTCTGACATGAGATATGTCACCTGGAGAGTTGAAATCCATCAGCTGAAGGTAGAGGACCATCCCCCAGGTAATCACTGCAGGTGGTGTGTGCTGGGGGGGAAACTGTGGCCTTTTAGCTGCAATGATCAAGGATGGGCAGAGTTTGTCAGAGGCAGTGCCTATATTAGACAGAGTCAGGAAAGATGGATGTGCTTTTGGGTACATGAGATCTCTCCTTATAACCTGTTTGTATAACCGTGTGACTCTGTCTCTTGTGGGGAGAGAGATCGTATTAAGTAGATTGGTATTTGTCAAGCAGAAAATACTGCATGAAAAAAGACTGCAAGGTATGAATAAAAACAAAACACAGAGGTGGCAATGCAATAGGTAGTATGTGCAGGAGGCAATGGAAGAAAGGGTAGGAGAACAGAACCACTCCAGGAAGGTTGTTGGGAGTTACAAAGAGGACATGAGTTATCCTAGAAAGCTTGAGGAGAAAAGCATGTCACATTTTTTCTGAAGAAATTGTTAAAATGAGATAGGGTAAGGGCAGAAAGGAAGGTACCACTCTGAAGCTCAGCACTTAAAGATAAAACCTTGTGTGAAGGGAGGCCAGGGAAAGCATTTTGTAAAAGTCTCCTCATTTCTCTGTCACAAAGGCAGGTAGAATCAAGGAACGGGAAGGAAAGGGGAAAGTCAAAAGGACTGAAGTGAACCATTGGCAAAGTGAAGGAAAGGTAGGGAAGGGAAGCTGCTTCCATGTTGACAGAAAGGGAGAAGTCCTCTTTGGGTCTTCTGGGGGACCTGGAAATTGACTGAATAACAAGTGGGGTGCTACAAGATGGGAGACAGGGAGCATCCTGTCAGGAAGGAGCTGTCTGACTATACCTAATATAAATATAGGCTATTTTCATTCTTGATGGGTTTAAGTCTTAAAATGCACTGCAGCAGCTCTGCCCTGAAGATGTGGAGGCTGCAGCTGCCTTGACCTTCCTGTTCCACCCTCCTCTTTCTCACACACCAGAATTAACCCCATATTATCTCCTCTCCTGCACTGTGGGCCCTCAGCCCAGCTCCAGTCATCCTCCTTATCGATTGCACCTGCCTGATAACTGGAACACAACTCAAGAAAAGGACTTAGCAGTCACCTGCAGAGATGTGCTTCTGGAAAGATGTGCTTCAGTAATGAGCTCTGTGAAGGGAGTGTGCTGGGAGAGCGACCAGCAGGGAGGGAGAAGAGCAAAGGGTGAGCACTTCAGCTGCGGAAGAAACAGCTTGGGAGACTATCGGACTAAAGCAGTGAGGAAACTTAAGGGCATGGAAAGCTCAGGAGGAAAGTGAATGTGGGAGGATGGAGCCAAGGATGGTTAAAAATAACAATATTGTACAGCTAGTGTGGCACTCCACTGGCATTTTAAACCTGGTGCCTTTGAAAACCCTTCTCAGTTTTGAAAAACAAGCTTTGCATTTATTTGTTCTAATTGCTACTGACCATCCAGGACCACTGTCATTTTGTCCAGCAACCCACATTGTCTTCACTGCTGGTCTACTGGTTGCAACCAAGTCTTGCTCTTTGCACCGTTGCCTGATGTAAATATTAGTGTATCCCCAGTTATGCCTTGATTTCTCTGGGAGATGGTGTTTTTTAGCTTGCATCAGCATAGTGACTAGCACACTAAATCCATGCTATCACATAATAATAATATCACATAATAGTGATAATGATGCTATCACAAATTAGAGGTAAATTAAAACACTACTGACAAGCAAATTTGTACAATGTGGAATTTGGACTTGGGCTAACCTGACAGCCATTTCTTTTCAAGTTCTAGAGAGCTGCCAGTTTTTCAGTCCTGTGGCTGTTCAAAGTACTGTGTTAGTCTCTCTACAAATGCCACATGTGAGACAGGACCAAGTGGCAGCAAACCTGCTGGGGCTTTGAACCTCCTGGCACTTGTAATGGATGTGAGAAAAAGAAGGAAGGAACAATAAATAAAAGAATAAAGGAAAGAGAAGTACAAAGTGAAGGACATCTGTGCATTTTGATAACAATTCTTCAGTAGCACAGCACCATAGAAAAATGTTGCCTGGTTAATGTAGAGCAGTTACTTGCTGTGCTGGAGCCATTTCCTAGAATTTTTATTTTTTTTAATACCAAGTTTTGTCTTTAAAATATGGAAGGAACGGATTTCTTCGTATTTCTCCCCTCCTCCCTTGCCTTTATCCTCCCACTTCCAAGTAAGGATGTAAGTGAGGTTCCCTCTCATCTCCAGTGTAAATTTATTCATGAACATTTTAAAACGGCTTATTGTCAGTTCTTGTTTCAGAGTTTACTTTTACCTTCAATAACTCTTGTGTCCTTAGTGCTCACCCCTATCTGTTTCTGGAGAAAAGCCAGCTTGCCTCTTCAGGGGAGCTTTGCTGGAGCTGGCTGTCCCAGCTTCTTCCCTCCTCTCTTTCCATCTAACAGACTCTCTATTTTCTTGCTTCCTACAGAAGATGACCTCTAATGCTCAGAGGACTCTCTGCCTGTGGTAATGTGATCTGGTGGCAGCAGCAGAAAAAGGTCTCAGCGGTCTTGGATTGTGTTCCCAATCCGGTTATTGAATGATGCGAGATCTGGGGAAGGACATTTATCTTTGTTTCCCTGCAGGCTCCAGTAACTGTCACACATCTCTGTTTTACAGTAAAATTACTTTTACCATGCCAAATTAATTATTAATACACACATTACAATATTTTCAGGATCCTGTAGCAGTGAAATCAGATGCTGTGCCAGTTGCTGCCCTTCAGCTTGTGGCATGGCATGCAGTCCTTTTGGATATACCTGCCTGGTACCCCCACCTCCCATGTTTACACTCTGTGTTCCCAGGCACCACCACCATGATAAAGCAGCTTTCACATATCCCTGACTTTTTTGATTGTATGCTTTCTGCTATTTTTTTCTGAAACCATTTTCAGGACTTGCTGAAATGTGAGTAATGTAACGGGGAAGTGATGATTGAAGTGAGAGACTCTCATTTAGAAGGAATGTCGTAATCATGACTGATTACATCTGCACACGTCATGCCCTTGCCTGACACGTTCTTCCCATGCAGGGGGAGAGTTGATGGTGGTAATGCCCAGGTCTGTTGAACATATGTGCCTTAGACCCATATACATACCTTGAAGGTTGTTAAAAGGTTTTGCTGGCTTTATTTCATCCATGGCGTTGAGAATATGTGGTAACACCTACATTGTGATATACCTATCACATCACTCATAAAAGCCTTAATGACTTTGGTCTGGTCTTCAGCCTAATATGGGCACATAGCTTTCCACTTCAGCATGGGTTTATGTCCAAATTACTATTCCCAGTCACTGTGGTTTGGCCAAACTACGCATTTTGGGGTACAGGCTCAGCTTTTGTTTCTTTTTGCTACATAAATTATCTGTGGCACTGGAAAAGGATTACAGGAACCTGCTAAAACCTGAGTATGGGGTGTGTAGGAGGAAGAGGTGCCACATGTGTCTGCATTGGTTCCCACATAACTCCTACCTTAACTCAGAGCAGCTCTCATCTCTTGGGGAGGCTTCTTCTCCCTCTCCCACCCACTCTCTCCTTATGGCCTGCAGGTGCTGGGCTGTAGCTTCTCTATTTTTGGCTGAATGGCTGAATTAGCAGATTTTTAATGGATGCCTTTTTCAGCACTTATGAAAATAGTCTAGAATTTTGATAATTCTCCATTACTCCATAAAATGCATAAAAATAGTTTCCTTAAATGTGATAGCAGTTCCTTAGGCTTATTATCATTACTAGTTTAGAGACCATGGCTCCACTGTAAAAGGAGTTATTTAGATTTAGCAGTCTTAGTGAGTTTTTGCCCTTCTGCTTTTCCAGAGAAATTGAAATGATGTGGATAAAGTGATTCTCATTTTTGATACAGCACAGAGCAATTTATTTCAGATCTGCACTTTTTATTTTCAGTAGCGTAGGGTATCATGGAATAAGTGAAGCACCTTTCTTCCATTGGTATTACAGACCCCAATCATCCATGATTTTTGTTCTCACACCCATCTCTAATGGTCTGTACTTTGCAAACCACCAAAAAGATCTGTAGAGCTTGTGATGCTTCTGAGCAGCAGAGCTGCTGTGATGTCTTGCTCCTTCTGCCCAGCAGGATTGTTCCAGGTCAGTTGGAGGTCTGCTGCCCTTACATGGTTAGCAGGCTCTGACCTCTCTAGCTCCACAGCTGAGTTAGTCTAAGGATGGGAGCTAAACTCCAGAGTGGAACGTGGGGTTGCTGCTGACAGGTTGACTCCCAGTGGGTCCAGTTGAGTCGAAGTGGGATATGAAGGGAAAAGAAGGCTGTTGCTTGAGGAAAGGATTTGTGGCAGAAGCAGAAAATTCTGATGATTCTAGAACTTGGAGAGGAAGCTAAGGCTGAATTTTATGTTGTGTGAGGTTTTGAGTTATTGATAAAACCCCAGGAAGGAAGTGAGCCTGATTGTGTTCTCTGTTGGACTGCGTTGGACTGAGGGCTTCCTGAGGATGATTGCGATAATACAGAATCACAGAATATTCCGAGCTGGAAGGGACCCACAAGGATCATCTCCTACAGGTTTCTCTGAAACCCTGACACTCTATGGGAAAGCTCTCTGAGTGTAATTGTAGCAAATGCTGGTACTGGGTGTACCCCACATATATTTAACAGGTATTGATCCCTAGAAAACGTCATTTCTCCTTTTTTTATTTATTGGATGCTGTTGCTCAAGCTTGTAGATCAGAGATATCCCAAAGCAAGTAGACAATGAGTACTCTTACAAAGAGCAGATAATAAAGCTTTTTTAAGTACTCATTTGTTAGCAGTAAAAAAACCTTGATAAAATATGAAGTCTGCTTTTTATAAAGTACTGAGCCTTTTGGATTCCTGTGGAAATCAATGTCAGCTGTTGGTCCTAAGCATCTCTAAACATTGTACTTGTGGTTTCAGACCTGCGTTTAATCCCCATTGACTTCGGACACTCTTTTAATCAGCATAAGGACTGCAGTATTTAATCTCCTGACAGTCATTATTCTTGCAACATTGTCTCTCTGTTGCTCTACTTGGCTTGTAGGTAAGATTTTATTTTCTTTAAAATTTCAATGTATCTTCTCTGCAGAGAGCTCTGATCTAGGGTCCTGTTCCTTACTTTGTAAGTAATAATACATAATTTCTGATTGATACCCCTACAGCCCTGAGAAGTACTAGCAACTTGGGCAGAAGTAGCACAAGAAATTACAGCTGTTACTGGTGATTTAAAATGTGCTTTCTAAAAATCGTAAATTGAAATTATAGAAAAGAACAGAAGAGATTCATGTAGGGAATATTCTGCACTGAACTCCCAAGCAATGGGTTAACACAAGCAAGATAAGTATCAGTCAAAGAGCTCAGACACAGTGCTCTGTTCTGCTCGTATTTGTTCTAAAGAAATCTAAAGATCTGTGTGAACATTGTGTGTCTATGTCAGGGCCTGAGTTTGTAGCATTTCTTTCTTTGTAAGGGGGTAGGGGTCATCTTTGGTTTTAACCTATAGTCACAGTCCTCTGTTCACTAAAAAACTGCCTGTGTATATCCAAGTTGGAAAGGTAGCTGTTTAAATGAAAACTTTACAGGAACGGTACAAAGTGCAGCAGAGCATGTGGAAGTGGGGATGGGGTCTTACTATTGATACTGGATTACTTGGGAGAAAACCTAGGATCCCAGAACTGTTTTCTGCACTCCTCCACCATTGGAAGAAATCAAGCATTTCAGATTAGTTTACCTTATTCTAGGAAATTCTCCTCGTCTTTACTTCAAAGCAAATGTTACCTCATCATCACATGCTAGACAACATACCAAGGGAAAAATTCTTTCCAGACCAAAATATGACTATCGGTTTTTGCACGAGGCAACATCACCAGTGTTTCACAGTGACTCATCATGCTTCTGATCTGCTTTATACCTGAGGCAGAGCTTGCTACCAAATAATCACAAATATTGTTTGTTTTCTCAACTGTTACTATATAATGACACCTGACAGATGAACAAATTCTTGTATAATAGGAGATGGCTATACATAATAAAAGGAAAGGGATTTGCAGTTTGCAGAAATTCTCTTTTCCAATAACAGTCATTTGTTGACACCAGGTAATTTGTAAACTACATTTACCAGATCTTACAAGCATTTCAAAGCAGGTGAATCCCTTAGAAAGTCTTCCTTTTGGTGGCAACATTCCCTAATTTGTCCCCTTTGTGTTTCAAAGAAATAAAACAAAAAGCAGCAGCAAATTTCACTTTATATTTCTTGGTATGTAGGAATAAAGCCAAGTATTCTTTCTTTTATACAGTAGGAGAAAATGAGGAATGGAGCAGTAATTGGACAGAACTAACAGGACATTCTATTTAAGGGGCAGAACTATCATTGGCTCTCATTTACTCTAGCAGGGATTAAAGTAGAACATCAGAAGATAAACAAATATCAGAATTTCAGATATCCAAAAGATGAGAGCTTGGTTTTTCCTACAAATGTTTAATTTGTCACCAAAACCTCCAAAGAACAAAATGCTGATTCTAGATATGTAACTTTTATGGTTGACTAGGAAATTAGAGAAAGGGCATGGGGATTTACAGTGGATGCTCATCATAGCAAGGACAGCTTTCAAAAGAAAAAAGAAAGTAAAAAAAATCCAAGTGCTGTTTCCAGCCCTGCATGAGGAGAGGTCCAAAAGGCCAGCTCATAATCCACCCATGGTCACCCATGCACACTGCTGGCACCAGCTTGGCACTGGTCCTACAGACTCAGCAGCAAGGCCAAAAATGAACAAAAATCCTGTAGGAGCTTCCCTGCCTGTCTCTCTCCATTGATATATCAAGCCTCAGGAAAAGCAACGGCATCAGGTTCCATGTGGGATTTCTCAGCAGGGCTCCTGTCCTGTTTCAGATCTGAGAGACTGTGGTGATTTGTATCTTTGAATATGTTTTTCCGTTCACTTTCCTTTTAATGATGCTGAAGAAAGGAGTGTCAGCACAAAGGAAGATGTATCTGTCACTATGCACCACTCTGGTTTCTGGCAGCAGTCAGGCTGCTGTTTGGAACTGGCTGGAAAAATTACTGTGGTTGGTTTTGTTGTTGGTTTTTTGAGGAAGGAAAAAACTGCCAGCGCTGATAACTGATTTAACTCAGAGCATACAAAGCCACAAAGAAAAAAATGTTCCCAGAGATTTTGCTCAAAAACCTGAAACCTTCCAAATGTGCTGCTTGAAAGTGCCTTCTCTTGCAGGGCCATACCCTGTGCCCCAGGGATTTCAGTGGCTTGGACCTGGAGATAGACACCATCTCTTCCTAGGGGTCCCTGTGGGAATCTCAGGCTGCAGTATCCCATGGGAAGTGTCAATCAAGGGAACACAGCTCATAAAGCGTGTTCTACCCAGTTTCAGTCTCCAAAAGTCACAGAATGGATGAGGTTGGAGGTCCCTCTGGCAAACATCTAGTTCGGTCCATACTCAGAGCTGGGTCAGCCACTGTGGGGGCCTCAGAGCCATGCCCAGTTCGATTCTGAGTATCTCCAAGGACGGAGATCCCGCAACCTCTCTGAGCAACCTGTACCCAGTGCTTGGTCTGCCTCACAGCAGAGAAGTCAGTCATGCTGGCAACACTTCCAAAACAAAAACTAATGATTGTTAACCTCTTCAGGTTCTCCCTCCAACTCTCTCTCTCTTTTTTTTTCCTTAAGGAAACAAAGATATGCAACTATTTTTATAAAAAGAAACCATTCTTTTAAAGGTCGCCTAGTGTTTCCCTCAACAAACTCTCCACATGGACACTTTCGGAATAATCCCACTACTTCTGTCTTTATACCAGAGCAGCACCTGCTGTGGGTTGCATTGCACTGTTGATAGAAGGTTTGGTGATACTGTTGACCATCATTAACGTTATTTATTTAGCACCTGGCAAATGCACTCAGGCTCTGTGTGCTAGGCACTGCCCAAATAAACCACAAAGAACACAAGCTGTTTTCAAAGAAGGTGTTATTTACCTGTTAAACAGTCAGCTGCAAAGAAATGGGTGGAGAGAAGCAGAAGCTTTTGTGCTAATCTCTGAACTTCAGCATCATTGCTTCCCACACTGCAGCCATGCATGGGAGAAGAGTGAGGTCCAGGCTGTGCTACCCAGGGGTATTAGCTGATGAAATGGACAGATATGTCCTGTAGATGTGACCTGTTCTGGAGCCACATGACATCACTCTAGTGCCTGTTGGGCTCTCTATTCATTTTTTAAAAGCTGCAGTAGAAGTGCACTTAAGAATTAATACATATTTTAGAAGGATATACTTTTCAAAAAGCTTAAGAAATACTCATTTGCATTTTTCAGTTGTGGTGTTTTCCAGTCAGGAAATGAGCTCAAAAGAAAAAGAAGCAAGTGCACAGTTATTTCTTCTCGTAGAAAAGTCATTTTCCATTGAAAAAACATGGTTTTGAGTCTACAAACAGAGCAGTAGGGGATTTCTTTTCCCAATACTGCTTCCCAAATAGAGAAAAAAAGGAAGAAAATTTGGAATTTCACCAGGGAAAGAAAACATGGTGTTTAAGGAGGCAGGTGTCAGTTTTGAAGGGTGTCCAGAACTTCTGGGGCAGTCCAGCACTTGCCCTTCCAAATGCCACCACTGGGAAGAATGCCAGGAAAAATTAATAAAGGACATGGGGTGGCAGAGTTAAAAACTAACCACATGAAAATCGTGTCTTTGGAGAAGAAACTGCTTTTCTGGAGCAGAAACTCAGCTCTAAGGGCACTGGTGCTGACTTTGGCTTCTAGACAGGAGGGTGTTTTGGAGGGCTGTGGTGGAGACCCTGCCTCCCTGCTCCATAGCATCCCAAGCGATGCCGACCTGCCCTTGCAGCTGAGCATAGCCTTACTTGAAATGCCCAGTGTTGCCCCTTGCCCAGTGGCTCCCAGAGCCCAGCCCTGGTGCCTCATCAGGCAGAGCAGCCAGCAGTGGCCTGTGCTCGCTGCAAGCAGGAGGCAGCATCACATAGGCTGATTTGCAGCCACAGAGGTTTCTTGCATGATTTGGAAGTACGAGCTGGTATCCACTGAGGTCTGGGTGGGCATGTGAATCCAGCCTCAGGATCAAAGATGTCTCCTCCCATAGGGAGCAACCTGGAACTTCATATAGACTTGGTTGCAATGGTGCTGCTGCATCTGGCTCTGATTGCAGATGGAGAAAACAGACATTCACTCTTTCCCAAGGAGGAGAGGCAGGGCTGAGCATGCAGCCGTTGCTTTGGCACAGGCACCGTTTAGGTCCTTCTCTGAAACTCTGGGTGTGCAGACCATATGTTACATCCCAGCTTTCTCTCTCCTGTTTACTTCTATCCATTTTCCACGTGCCATCAGCCCTGAAGCTCTTTTTTCTCTACTAGTCTCTCTTGGCCAGCAGACTGTAATTCCTAGGTCATCTTCAAAGGAGAGCAGAGCAGTAAAACCCTGGGGTCATGCTGGAAGCTTATCCTCCAGCAAAGCCTGGAGGAGCCTTGTCTTTCAAGGGAGCATTAGAAGTGTTCTCTAAAACACAAAGCCATTTACCAGGTTGCAACACAGTTTTTCCCCTTGGCCCATGTAGTAAAGCACATGTAAATTTGTGGTGTAGGGGAGGCACACAGTTTTTTGGTGGGTTTACATACTGGTTTTTTGTTACTGCCCTTCTGGATGAGAGCAGTCAGCAGCAGGTCATGGCTCTGCAGGTTGTGACCTAGCGAAGAAAATCTCAGAGTGAGGATCAGGCATCTTTGGGGTAAACTGACCAGCAAAGCTTGCTCTCTCAAAAGCAAAAAGCATCAAATAGCAGGAAACAATTTTTTCCATAAACATGTAGTCCAAAAGCACTTTGCCTTTTGACTCCTATCTACATTTCTGTTTCTCTGCCAGGTGATTCCTGCTTCTAAGCTTTTCTGCTCTCTGGTATTTTTTGATAGCACATGTGAATACTGAGATATTCCTGTAGCTCAGCTAGCTGGCTTAAAACTATATTATTTTTTATATTTCTCAGTAAAACACGGTGTCAAACAATAGCCACAGAAATGCAAGCGCCCTCAAAATAAACTTCTACCTACATGCAAATAAATAAGGTTTTATTGGAGATTGTAATAACCATATAAAACAATTTTAACCAGTCTCATATAAAGGTGGCTTCAGTGATACCTTACAACAGTGTTGGGCCCATTCCAGCAAAATTTGATTTAATCCATGCTGCAGTTAGTGTTTTCTTTGGAACTGCAATGTTCTTCTCAGAAAGATATTCAGGCTCCATCTCATATTTACTAAGTAGATGCAAGCTAGGCCTGAGTTCAGAGATGTTGACAAGGCCAGGGTTGTAGGAATTTAAACAGAAAACAACAAAAAGCCATACACCAACCAGAGAAGTTCTTGCTGGCAGTTCAAAAATGCTTGCACAGGGTTATGGGGTATTTGTCTCAGATTCAGAGCTGTTGCTTGCCTCCAACTCAGACTCTCTCATCTTGTAGTACAATTATTCTGTAGAAGGTCAAAAAAGAATTAGATTTTTTTGATGTTCTCTCCAAGCAGCTCCAAGACCCAGTGAAAGAGCTCTCAGGATGCCAGAGCCAGCGAAGTCAACCTCAGCCCCCAAAAAGGGCTCCAAGAAAGCCGTGACAAAGACCCAGAAGAAGGGTGATAAGAAGCGTCACAAAAGCAGGAAAGAGAGCTACTCCATCTATGTCTACAAGGTGCTGAAGCAGGTCCATCCTGACACCGGCATCTCCTCCAAGGCCATGGGCATCATGAACTCCTTCGTCAATGACATCTTTGAGCGCATTGCTGGAGAAGCCTCCCGCCTGGCCCATTACAACAAGCGTTCTACCATCACGTCCCGGGAGATTCAGACAGCCGTGCGCCTGCTGCTCCCAGGAGAGCTGGCCAAGCACGCCGTCTCGGAGGGCACAAAGGCTGTCACCAAGTACACGAGCTCCAAATAGCCGGACATCCCCTCTGCAGTGGGACCATCGAGCACCGGGCCCTCCACGCAAGCACAGGTAGGCAGCCATGGTCTGGATGAATGTCACAGCTATTATCCACAGCAATTTGCAACCTTGGCATGGGCATGAGAAGCTGCCCAGAGGAAGAGGAGACAGTGATCTGGATGTCAGCTGGTTTTCATAGCCTGTTCAGGATGTGGAAAGAATTTGTCGAGGCTGGTAGTGGAGGCCCCTGCTTTCACATCCCATCCAAAGAACTGACCAACCATAGTACATCCAGTCTCCTCTGTGCTTGGCAAACATTCATGTTTGGCACTGGGAGCGGGGACTGGCAGTGGCAACACAGAGACACCATCCCTGAAGTCTTCCTGTTTGACTGCTTTCTCACAGTCATCTGATATGGGTACTGAAGAGTCAGCACTGCATCCTCTCTCTCATAGCCTGGATCCCTCCTGGTGTGCAGTGGCTCAGCCCACCCTGTGCTGGCAGAAGTGGCATCAACAGCTACCAGGCGCATATTGATTCAACAGCTATCTGTGCTTGACAGCCTGTTTTAAAGAGCAAGCCTGGCAGGCAGGCAGATGCCCACGTTGATACCAAGCTCTAATCCTCCTCCTTGCTCCTGATGGATGAGCCGTGGAGCAGGATGAGGGTGCTGGCACTGGAGCTGCCCACTGCCTCCCACCTTGTGCTGAGGTGGAGGGATGGACAAGGTGGGATGTTGGGAATGGGTCTCTACCTTTCCTGGCTGCTGCTTTGCCTGCCTTAGGACTTGCTTTGACGTGCAAGACATTGCTAATTCTGCTGCTTTTCAGAGACTTTTCCTGCCTCAAGGCTGCCTGGGCGCTCCCTTCCACCATAAGTGTGGGCAAGATGGGGTGGTGCCCATGGAGGTGCCCATGGAGGTGCCCATGGAGATCCCCTTTCCTGTGAGGGTGGTGCAGGACAAACAGCACAGAGGTTTTGGGCAGGGACTGAGGATTTGGGAAGGCATCTGGTGTGGGAGCAGAGGTGGTTAGTGCATTTTGAGGAGTGGGAGGAAGCCGGCTCCCCCCAGAGATCACTGCAGGCAGCTCGCCTGGCCCTGCCCTCCCTAATTCATTCAGCAGTTAGAAAACAAAAGCAAAAATGGGGGCTCGGTGGATATACAGGGACACTTGCCTGCATCCCAGATATTTTAAAGATTAAATAATTTTAAACTACTTCAGGTATTCCCCATATCTTTTCAAAGTCCACAGTAAGGTGAGCAATAATAAAATCGTGATAAAGCCATAGAGATTAGTGGAGGAATGTCTTGATTGCAGGTTTATCTTGCCCAGACTGCTGGATAGCAGAAGAACCTGTGTAGAACTGGTGTGAAGTTGAAGCTTCCTACTCAAAACACAAAATTAGCCAACATTAAAAAAAAAAACCCCAACAAAGTCTCTGGTAGGCAGTAACACTCAAATAAAAAATATTCATGTCTAAAATAACAACAGCTTTCTGCAACTTATTCTGTAAATAAAAGGAGCAGCAAAGAAATAGGATCCAGAACTAAGTGTAGATATTCCCTAAGCTTCAAGACCTTGTTTTTTAATAAAAGGTAAATTCATATCCCAGAATAGGAGCTGTGCAGTACATTTCTGTCTTTCCCCTGCATTTATCTCTATCCTGTTTCTTTACACTTTGAGAGTGATTGGGACCTTTGACAAATTTATGTTGCTTTTGGAGCTGTAGGACTCTGCAGCTCCAGAAGATTCGCATTGCAGTCATTTTTCCAGTTGGTCTGAGGAGAGGACTGCATAGTCCTGCTGAGAAACCTGAGAGCAGCCTGGGGTCTCATGTGGTCTCTGTCCAGGAGTGAAGGTCAACTTGTTTATGGGCTGCTCCCACATCCCTGCTTTGGGCATGAACACCCCACACTTGAAAAGGGGCTTTCCTCCCACGCTGTGCTTAGTGATACCACACAGCTGCATTTCATAGCCTAATGCCAGCAGGAATCTCTGGTGATAGCTGTCAGGAAGAACAAAACCCAGCCCCCTGGGAGCTCCAGCACCCACAAGGAGCAGCTCCCAGCAGCAGCACCTGGATTCAGTAGCATTGGTAACCTGGGCCTTTTGGCCAGGACACTATGCAGGTGACAGCTTAGTACTTCCTTTCATTTTCCAATCAAATAGTCAAAATCAGATACCAAAGATTAACATGTACCTGCAGTGAGCCTATAGCCACCACCCTTGACCCCTCTGCCACAAGAAATCCAGGCAGTGGCTTATGCATCACGGGAACGTTGGGAGTGAAGGGCTAGCTGGCATTGCTGGAGCTTTCTTCTTCTGTCCCTATGAGCTGCAGGTCAGAATTCATCCCCTTGGGGACTCCTCTTAAAGGTAGGAATTCAGAGTGGAATGAACCTGCTCCAGTCCAAGCCATGTGTTTGAGCCAGGACACATATCTCCCAGGATCACCTGGCACAGCCTCTAAACTCACTCTTCTGAGCAGAGCAGAGTCCTGCTTCTGTCTGCACAGGCTGCAAGAAATCAGGAAAATGAAATGAGGTATTGGCCCTCCCGGGTCTCCTGGGCAGCTGCGGGAGCCAGGAACGAGGCTGGGCACTCGGACAAGAGCTGCTCGCTCCGTAATCATTCTCAGAGTCCTGGTTCCATTTTCTTCTGCCACAGTTGCCATTCTCCATTTTTGGAGATTGTTTCAGGGAGAGGAGAACCAATGATTTAAGGCTACAAAAATACTTGAAGGCTTAAAGATTTTTGTATTGTCTAAAGCCAAGTTACTGAGACCGATCATGTCCATGCATTTATAGTTTAGGTTGTCCTTTCACTCATCATTTGATCTTCAATGTCCCTTTGTATTTTTCTTTTCACTCGCTCCTGACAATATGAAGCACAGGACTGAGGAACTGATCCGTGTTAAAACAAACCTTTTTTATTTTTTTCGTTTCTTTCAAGCTTTGTTTTAACCCTGTTCTGGTGGCTGCTCTGTTCTGTCACTATTGTACAGACACTTGTGCCAGCAAAGGGAAGGGATGATCCAGAAAAGGCAAGGCTGGTATAAGCTAAGACTGACACAGAAAGCATTTGGGAAGTTAGTGGCCCTAGTGGCAAGAAAAAATGAAGAAAGGAAATTGAGTCCCTCAGTGGTCCCCCTAGCAGCAAAGATGTGGCTTTTAAATACTCCACTATGGATGTTGCCCTTGCAGTGTCCCACAAGCAATTTCTCTAACAGTCCTGATGCTGGAAATCAAACACATCCCATTTCTGCAGATCCCAGAAGACTCAAATGTTTCACAAGGGAAAGGGGGCAGGTTGGGAAGGGGACTGCTCCCATGCAGCCACCCAGCTGTAGCAATTGGAGGCTCCTTGTTCAGCAGGCAAACCTACAAGGCCTTTCCCCCAGCTGCCTGCTGCTGCACAGGACACATCTACAGCAGTTTAATGGGAACTAGTTTGAATGTGATGAGCTTGGGCTGAGCCTTAATATTTGAGGCGATAGAAGATGTCTAAAAGTTCAAGGATCGATTGTCCACTAAGTAATCTGAGGTGTGACATACTTCACAGTTTCCTGGTCAGGAGGTTTGCTGCAGAAGATGGGTTCTGCACTACAGGATCTGTGCTTTTAAAGAATACATATTTCCAGCTCTGGAATTGAGAAAATGTTTTAAAACTGAAGATAATATACCAAGCCCCACTGTCCCTACCTGATTCCTACTGCAGTCCCAGAAGCATCTCTGGGCCATGCCTATGTTTTGCCAATTTAAAAAGTAAATTCACTACAGATTGAAAGTTGGAAAGGAAGATGAAAAAGGTAATACAGCCTTGATATTAACCTCATATTAACCCCAAGGACGTCACTGCACTGAGTTGTTTTCATGCACAATTCAAGAGAGAAAACAAGCTGCTATAGATCTTCCTCTGATTTTCCATCCTGCTTCCCTAGAAGGGCTTAAAGTCCATCTGCCTTTCACAGCAGAGTTCATCCTCTAAAGGAACTGAGTGACCACCTGCATAGAGTCTTGCTCCTGCTCAGGACAGACAGGTTTTTAGTCAAGCATGGGGAAAATGAGGAAAAACAAGTGCTTGTCCTGGACACGACTGTGTGTCCCACGGAGAGACACTGAAGAGCCCTGCCCCATGGAGCTGTGTGGCCTGTGCACCCTGCATTCTGGTGACAGGCAGCCAAGTGGGTAGCCCCAAGTCCTGCCACCCCTGGAGTAGAGTTTGGCATGGTCTCTGCACAGCCCTGAGCATTTGTCCCATCACAGCATTTCCTGGTGGTTTACATCCAGATCAAATTGTTTACAGGGAAAGGAAGAACGGGAACTAAATAATAAAAATCAGCATCTGGCAGAATTTGGAGAGTTTCCTGGGACCACCACCTGGGGAGCAATCTTTCATGCTTACTCCATGCTTGGTATCTCGTGGGCTTATGTACACAGAGTTTTTCTGACAATAAGTGTTACATCAAGTATGATCCATGTTATATTGCTGCTGGTTTAGGACCTTAGTGCTAATTACCTGCTTTCTGTTAAATGTCTAAATAAAATGTCATTTCCAACCTGTTGGAAGTCAATGGGACCCAGCTGTCAGGGTGTCTTTGCTTCTGCCTTATCACTGGTGTTCCCACAAGCCCTGCATTTCTCCTTCTCGGTGATATTTCCTCCAGACCTGGGGTGACAGCAACCACCCTTCCAGCAGAGAGGGAGCACAGCTGGTCCTGACAGAGGGTCAGTCAAAAAACAGAGGAGCCCCACACTGAAGGGATGTCACAGGCTGCCACTGTGAGTCCTCATGGGGTGTCACTCACCCCAAAGATTAGTGCAACATAAACATCCTTTTTTCTCAAGCCCTTCCAGTGATCTTGTCCCAGGCAGAGCTGAGCCTGCAACCTGTCCTTGCCACAGTCCTGGTTGGGGTGTGCTCTGCCTGACACCCATCATTTACCCCCAGCTGGGAACAGTTTGGACTGAACAATGTGAGATTCTGTGTTTGCAGAAATGTTTTATGCACATTCAGAATTTCTGTTGACCTGAATTAACAGTTGCTAACACTAGAAACATCTTTTCTTGGGACTGTGAGGAGGTTATAGGCAACAAATGTGGAATGAGATGTAGCATCTGAAAACCCCAGAAAGAAGAAGATATTCCCTTTAAAGAATGATTGGTAAATACACTCCAGTGAATGTATTAACCTGCTGGACATCAGCATTATAATGCATTCACTGGAGTGGGAAATGCATGTGCCATGCTGGACACTGTCTGCTGGAGAAACAAGCTAGGACTTCAGATATGGCATATAACAGAAATCAGAGCTAAAAATGTTTCTAATGTCTCTAAAGAAATACTCACAAGCTTAACATAATTGGGAAAATCAGTACTGGGAGAAAAAACCCCAACTTTTAACTAACTGGTCTGAAGTATTTATTTCCAAAGAAATTAATTTTGCTACTGGTACTGATTTCCATTTTGATACCCCTTTCCAGAGACACACCCACAGTGCACTTTCAAAACAGAGCTGACACCAAGGTTTCAGGAAGACACAAACCAGGTTATAAAAGGCAGAGCATAACCCTATGGTCATGCTTCTCCAGGATGTTGGGAGATAACTCTTTTTTTTTTCTTTTTAAATTACTCAGTTACTATCTAATTATTACTGACTGGTTATTCAAAGACCATTAATTGGACTCAGGTGCCACATGATTATGGCTCTTGGCAGAACTAAGTAGAAGAACTCAGGAACATTGAAAGAAGTTATGAGAGGATGAGGTTTGAATTAAGAGGAGCAGCCCTTCCTGCAATGAGTAGTCCACCTATAGAGGCTTTGCCAATTGATGCTGGAGATGCTAGAATTGGTTCAAGGACAAACTTCTGGGAGAGAAATCCTTTAAGACTTGCTAAACAGTTTTAAACTATGCTGAAAAATATTATAGGCTGAAAGAATACAAAGAGGAAGCGACTGTATGTGTCTGTCCTATTCTTACAGTCTTTCTTGCCTATTCTGCCACAGCCACTGCTGGAAACAAGACTTTGGGCGGGATGCACCAAAGGGCTGGTCCAGGTCGTCTCCATACACTCATGTAAAATCTGACTTGGACTACACATGAACTGTAAAGAGTTTCAGGCAGTTTTCTTAGGCCTATGGAGCTTAGAACTAAGCATAAAAGCACTAAGCACTTTTCTGTGTGGGTCCTGCACTTGCTTTGATGGTTATGTGGATTCTGTTACCCTGGCTTACATGAAAGATGTGAGAGATGTTTTGTTTCTAAAATAGTTAGGGTTAATAAACACAGATGGTGTGAGAATGAGGAATGGAGCTTCTGCCTTCTCATATAATGGAAAGCTGTTCTCAAAAACATTTCTCATTTTCTCCCTTGAAGTAGTTGATTTTAAAAAAAATACACCATTTCCTGCCTTTTAATGTCCATAATGCTAATTCCACCCCCTGACAAAAAAAAAATCTTTTACAGAAACTCATTCAGAAAAAAATTCTTACAGATTTAACTGTCTTCTAATAAAAGAAGAACATTTTAATAGTAATAGAAATGGGAAGATTGGTAGGAATGAGAAAGGAATGGCAATGGGTGGGTGTGAGGCACCAGAAGGGACCAAAGGCAGGAGACTGTGAGTGAATGCAGCAAGAGTGACAGATGCTGGTGGGAACTCGCTGAGGAGCTCACCAAGATGCCAGCACACACAGTGAGCTGCTGTTTGGGACACAGGAGATGAAGGGCAGGGACTGAATCCTGGTAACTGCCAGGGGTGGAGCAGAATGGACAGTGTAGTTGCTACCAGAAAAGGTACAAAAGGCACATCCAGAGCCAGCACATGTCACCAATGCAGGAGCAACACAGGCAATGTGGTGCAGACATGAGGGCATCATCCCTCATGCTCCAAGTAATTTCAAATGGACAACACATATCCACAGCTTGGATACAGCCATCTCGTGAGGGTGCTGCTTTAAAATAGCTTCTCCTACCAATAAAGAGACAAAGTCACCCTCCTAGAGAGATTCTGTGTTGAGTTTGCTACACTGTGGCTGCTCATCAATCATTTAGGTACATCCAGCCTTGGGGCAGGAAAACTATCTCATCTTCTGGGCACCACTCCCGTTTATGGGCCATTAAACCTCCTCCTCATCAGGTGGGAAGAGCATTCTTTATACAAAGTACATCCATATTTGCCAAGACTCAGAAAAACATCCAGCACAACTTTTCAAATAAACCAGGAGATGTTTCTGACCTAATCTGCCCCACAGGCTCAACACATTCTGGTGAATACCACGCCTGCCTCTGAAAAACATAGCTCCGGACAGGAGAGCTATGAATGCAGTTGATACTAGCACCCAGTCTCCAATCTTTGCCTGAGACTGTCTGGAAAAAAACAAAAAAGGAGGGAAGGTAAGTGCACTACAGTGGATTTCACTAAAGTGAAGGAAATGTGAGGGTATTGAAATTTACCTTTTTTGGGTTTTTTTGTGTCGGTCTTTGGTTTGTTCAGATTACTGTAGTATTCAAGGGATTCAAGGAAGGCTTGTCTTGCAGGCACTGATGGAAACAGCCTACTGAACTGCTCCATCCCAATAAAACCTGCCCTTCCACAAAGCCTTCTGAGGCATGACTAAGTTATAGCAAATTGGGAAGCCTATGACAGTAAGGGCTGTTTGAGCACATTGAGAGGAAGACGGTTGCTTTGTTGGGAGGTTACTTTTTTGGGATGAACATGTATCTCACAGCTAACTTCTCCTGTCATCAAGGTAGTAAAAAGTCGTATCTAAGTATTAACGTCAGAGATGCAGGATCCTCCCATCTCTTCCACAAACACCCTGCAAATGATACACCCACATGAACTCACACTAAGTCCGTGCTGCTCCCATACTGACTTGCACTCTGGCCCCGCGTTAGAGCCAAACAACTGCAGCTTTAGGTGGAAAACTCCGTGGTAGAGCAAAAGAAGAAAATCCTAATTCATCCCTCAGTGCCTTTTGCAGCTTGTTTTGTAGTGAAAGGACCGAGACACCTCATGCTGCAGCTGGTCTTGGCTAACAAAAGCTGTCTCAGTGGGGTCCGCCAGCAGTCACTGGCCACTTAGCAGGAGAGAGCCCGAGCTCTTTTTAGCCCGGATGATTCAGCACAAAGAAGCCTTTATAGCTCAGCAGCAGGCATCTCGCGCCTCTTCGCATCACGCCTCTTCTCAGGTTTTAAATACAAGGGGACAAAAGTTCTTACAAACCCCTGATTCTGTCAATTCCCTGAACATATGCCTGAAATGCTCCTTCTGGCATTTAAGTGTCTTTATAAGGAAAAGATGGAGCTCAGGAATCACGGGACATCGCATGCAGCATCTCTCTTTCAGAGTCAGCGTCTTCCCCAGCACAGCTGATCGATGACCTCTTGTGATAGCTTGAGACTGTAGGGCAGGACACCGAACAGCCCCGAACAGCAGCAGCAGAGAGCTCAGTGCAAGCAGCTGCATGCCATGAAGGGTGAGCAGGAGGTCCTCCATGCCAAAGGGAGGGTATCACAGCAACCAAAAGCTCAGACATATTTTAAAGGGATTAGAAGTGCGCAGACGGCAAGAAGAATTTTCATAACAAAAGACTAAATAGATGCAAGTTTGCAAGCAACAGTAGCTCTCTGCTTTAGTTACACTCGATACAAAGAAACCACAGGAAGAAGTCTTATCCCACCCCGCCAGCTGCTGTAGGGCTTGCAGCATCCTCAGAAACAGCCCATACCTGCTGGTCCCGGCAAGGAGCCTTCCCTAGGTATAGGTAGGACTGAAATTCTGCCCCGTTCACGTGAACGACCAGTCCAGACTGTTCAGACTGTTCAGAAATAAATACTCAGATTTTGGAGGTTTTTCATCTTTTTTTTTCTTGCTTTTGCTTTTGCTTTTACTTCTGTTTTTGCTTTTGCTTTTGCTTTTGCTGTTGCTTTTGCTTTTGTTTGTTTGTTTGTTTTGTTTATAATTTACCGTTTTGATTAAATTCTTCATGCTTTCTGCAGGGTTTAACTTGGCCATGGGTAACTTTGGCACCCAGCTACACACCTGTCAAGGCCTAAGCAGGCAACAGCCCTGAAAGTGGCTGGGAAAAATGTGAAGGCAACCTCAGCATCAGCAGTTTTGCTTCTGGGAACAAAGATGCCAAAGCATCTGTGCCTGTACAGGGCTGAACAACTTTCTACTGATGTTCTTCCAGTTTATCTCTATCAAGCTCTCATAGGAAATGCAAGAGCAGGGAGCCACTGCTCGCTCACTTAATGCTATAGCTCAGGAAAAAAGAAAAATAAAAGCACCCTGCTTTCTTCCATCTGGTTGGCTGTGTGGGAAACAAGATTCTTACCTGCTAGCAGCAGAGGAAATGCTGGCTGCAGCCAACTGCTTCCCAGCACATTATCTAGCCCTGCCATTACTCCTATTCCTGACCTGGGGCACGCCTTTCTACTCCACTGCGGAGGCTGGGCTGCTATTTGGAAAAAAGAAAGCAGGAAAAATACATGTAGGAAGAAGCAAAGGATAACAGATCAATACCCTAGAAACTGTTTTTATAATGTAAATGATTAATGAGAAAGTGTGTTTGACTTGGAGCAGAAATCCATTCCCCAGTGAGTGCCATCTCTTCCAGGCTCCCCACCAAGTGTACTTTTGCTTTCTAGTATTTTTGGACAAGAGATTAGTTTAGGAGGCGGCCAAGGGTGAGAACTCCTTGGAAATTAGATACAGCAGTACTATTATTTAAATCTCCCACACATCTCCTTACCACAGCTAAGTGCCTGCAATGGGTGAAAATCCAACCTCTGCTTCTCATTCTAGTTTCAAAACAGGTACGTTAGCTGGGTCTGATGATCCAAGCACTAGTAGAAGTACTAGCATCTGTTGTTGCTGTTATCAACCTTCATAAAAGGTCTTTTGGCTGTCTTTGAAGGCAGTTTAAGAGTGAAACTCTTTCCAGCACTGAAAATGGTGTCCTCTCCATTTTGTAGTTATGTCACATTCCTGCAATTGTCAGATGACGACCCAGAAGAGGTAGCAGCCATATCAGGCAGTCTTCTCCATTCCCTGGAGTCAGCCAGGGATAAGGTTTGACTGGGTACTATAAAAGATTTATTGGAAGACATGTGGTTGAGCCGACATCTCTGCTCACTTGTGGGATCTCATGGCACAGCACATCATGTTGTGTTTCACTGCGCAGGGCTGCTCTTCTCTTGTGCTGGTATCTCCCTGGCTTTGTCAGTGAGCCCTGGCAATCAAGATTTCAGCTGTGGATGTGCACAGTCTAAACAATACCATGTGTTATATCCTGTGTGTCTTGCTAGAGGCCCAGGTTCCTGTGCTCAGTAAGCTACAGTGGAAGATCCTACTTGGATTCTCAGGGTATAATTAAGTGAGATTTCATTAAGAATTTAAATTATTTTTAGCAAGGTGGAAAAAGCCATTTTTCGTCATTTGAGATTTAGTTCTCTCCTTCAGGTCATCCAGCCAAGACACTTCCACCAGGGTGCTGAGTCACACAGCTGAAGATGGTACCAACTTGTCCTTGCAGGAATGAGTGTGATATCATCTGGGTTTTGAACCCTGAGCTGAAACAGTGCCCGTGACATGCTGACAAGCTGAGTCACTGAGACAGCCAGAGGGGAGGAGGCCTTGGACACAGCAAACACACTCTCCAGCAATCCAGTCCAAAGCCCTGACCCTGAAAGGCAACACACACAGAGCTCCTTCCAGCAGCTCCTGTATAAGCTGGCTTAAACCTGCTGCTGACAGTTATTTTCATTCTCATAGATAAATGTAAGCTGTGGGTATGGCAGAGCAGTATTTGGCATAAATCAGTTAATTGAAACTCAGCCAACTTGTGTCAGGGCTGAAACAAACCTGAAAGGTTTCATCACAATTATTTTATTTTTATCTCAATGCTAAAATAATTCAAAGGAGAGCAAGTCTCAACACCAAAGAAAACAGCTTCTCTTCCAGAGAGACTGCTCCCAGGCACAGGACAGGCTGGCAGGATGGCAAGGCACGGCAAAGAGGGGTGCCAAGGGACCCTGCTAGGTGCCAGGGGAGCTGCAGGCAAGGGCTTATTCCTGACTCTGCTATCCTCCCCTTACCAATACTCTTCTCAAGCATCCCCCTCTTTCTTCTGCTCCTCACTGCAGGTGGCTTTATCTAGCTCTTCCCCGACAGGCAAGGAGGTACCATCTCCTCTCCGAGCTCCTGTCTCCAGAAGTAGATTAAACTTGAAGAAATGAGGGGTTTATCTATCTCAAAGCCCCGCAACCACAATCTACAGATGAAAAGGCCTCAAAGGTTTGCTCATCATGCCACCACAATGGAGGAGGTAAGTTTTAACAGCACTGTTGAGGGAGGAGCTGTAGTCCCCACATATCCTGTCAGCTGCAAAAACCCAGCATGGATAAAAGAACATAGTTTTGCTTTACTCCTCTCTGCCTGGATGACGAGGATCTGATGTGCTGGTATCCCTCATCACTGGAGTTAAGAGCAATTTCCATTCTGTGAGCTGGCTGACATGCACTAGGAGGAAGTGACCTATACCCCTGGAGTGCGCACTTCTCTCATTTTACAACTAAAGAAGCCTGGAAACCTTCCTTGAAGAACAATATCTGAAATTAAGCAAGGCTATAGAAGGTAAGACATGGCAGAGGGGGAATAGGTCCATGAAGAGCCCATCCAGCAGTGTCTGGTGGCTGTGCATCTCCCAGGATGTCACATTCCTGACCCTCCCAGCAGCAATTGTGTGTAAGCTATTAACTGTTTGCCATGGTAGGCTGCTGGGCTGAGAGATGCTGAACAACATCTGATTCAGCTCAGTACGAAGCTCATTCAGCTCAGGCTGGCATAGACATGTCCTCTCCACACACCTGATGCTCACAGGGACAGCTAAAAGCCCTTCTGGTGCTACAGCCCTTTCAGGCTTCCATTTACTATCTTTGTGTATTTTAGGGCAGAAACTCTGCCTGAATCACCTCTCAGCAGGGTTTATCTGAAAGCAGGATGTCAGGGACTTGGGTCATGCTCTCTCGGACAAGTGGAGAGCCCTTTGAGAAGATTATCCTGTGGCTCTGTTCTCACTCACCCGCCCAACTGGCACAGCTGCCTTGCCTTCCCCACAGGAAGCCTTTCCACTGAAAGAGAAAACTCTGTGCTTCTTTCTGAATCCCACAGAGTGCAAGATAAATCCATCTGCAGGAAAAAAAAAAAAAAAAAAGAAGAAATAGAGTGTGCAAGTTTTGCAGACAGCTTTCACAGGCACCTGAAGTCAGTTGCACACCTCTGGCCTGCCTGCAGCTGCTGCCAGAAGTTTTTTGCCATTCCCATATCTGTCCTGGAAGAAGTTGTCTCTCTGCTGTTTGGAGATTGTGGGTGCAGGCAGCAGCTTGAGAACAGTCTCAGTCTCCAGGAGCTTCAGCTTTACCTGCCTACTGCATAGGGCTGGCACCATAAGGAAGTCATTGAGCCACCTGGCTGGGTTTCTCTTGCACTGAGCCACAGGAGCAGCACGACTCTGGGCAAGTTCAGCCAACAGCTTCTCAGGGACTCAGCTCGGATCTAGTGCCAGAGGTTGTGGAATGGCCTACACATATAATTTCATCTTCTGGTTAGAAACAAAACGGGAAAATTATCCTTCCTCTCACCCTGCCTCCCGTAAGAAAAGGAGTAAGGAGAGCACTGAAGCTTATGGAGAGGGGTTAAATATTGTCACAGACTGACCAAGCATTGTATTCAGCCATCCCTGCTCTCCCTCCAGGGTTTCTTCTGCCTAACAGCACTGGGCAAATTCATGGTGCTCATCTCTCCCACGGGCATATTCTGCAGCAGAGTTTTGATTTGTTGAAGTGTGTGTTAGCTTCATCCAGTGCCATAATTTTGAAAGTGGGACTGCAGGTTCTCTCCTCTACCCTGATTTGGAATTGCTGGGAAGCAGACAAACCTATATGCTCACACAGAGGCAGCAGGGGGATTAGGGACAGGTTTTTGAAGCCTGTGTCTGTTCTCCCGATGCTGAAGGAGCTAGGATCTAGCTAGCAGAGCATGGTGCTTTCCTCATGCAGCAAAGCAGGCTGTGTTTAGATCCCTGAGATTTGGGTTCCTTTGATTCTTCTTGCAAGTCATATCAAATGCTTTGCAACTTACTTCACGAGGTACCTGTGGGAACAGAATCTGATATGCTGCATCTCTCCCTAAAACTAACACGATCCTACTACAGTGGGAGTTTGGGGGATTAGTAGCACTTAATTACACAGTTCTTTGAGTAGTATAAATCTTCCTCGTATGCAGGCTGGAAGAGTCACAAGTTAATGACAAATATTTGTTCTCTTTAATTGTGTGTACCAAGGGAGGAGAGCCCAGCTCCTTCCAGCTTTCCTCCTCCATCCCTCTGACAACTTCAACACCACCTGCTCTTAGAGGAAAGTGGGCACAGAAATAAAATCCATGCCGATTTTTGGACCAGGCAAGCAACACGGGCTTGTAATGCGAGAACATGCACTTTATTTTTAAGTACAGTGAAGAACTTGGGCATACCTTGTTGCAGATGGAGTGATGCACTTCACTTGAAACAAAGACGTATCAAAATGTTTACTGATATAAGACAGCAATTTTAAAAAGTTTGTTAGTGAATGTGACAGCAGTTTAACAAATTCAGTGTCAAGGTACACTTGGTTATTTGCTGCATAGAGAACAGAGTAAGACAAAACTGTCAGGGAGACTCTTCAATTGAGTCCTGAGGTTCAGAGAGGACCCTCTTACATTCTAAACTCTTATTTTGGGGGAAGTTTAGAGGTGGCTAGATCCAGACTTAGTCCCAAAATGGTCAACGATTTATGTCTAAAGGATTTTACATGTACAATCAATCCTTTTTATCACCTAGCTAAGATTTCAAAGTTTCAGAAAACCTATAAATAAATAAATAAATAAATAAATAAATTTTTAAAAAATAAAGTTAGGTCTTTCCTCCAAGCTGCTTTTCCTGTACACTGCTGTTATTCTACCATCTTTCCTCCAGGACCCCACTCCTCACAAGCATCATTGCTCAAATTCCCTGGGAGCCAGGACCAGCCTCACAGGCTCCCACTGCTTCACCTCGCTCTGCGGCTGTCAAGGACCTCCAGCACTCTCCTCTGCCTCCCAAGCTGTCCCAAAAACGGCTCCTACTTCCCAGCAGCTCTTCTCTTCCTTGTCCTCCTCCTCATCATCATGTGTTCACCCCTCTCCTTCATCCATAAAGACAGATATAGCTTGTATCTTCTTTTGCCAAGGCCTAGAAGTGCTGGATCATCCTGCCCTTCTCTGGTTTGTTCTAACTACGGAATCAGGCAAAAAAGAAGTTTCTGCTTTTCTTGTATTGTTTTCAGATTACGAAAAATATTTTCAACACAGAACATCACTGGTGCAAACACATCACAGTGAGGACACTGGAAGCATTGACTGACTGGCTGCTCTCACCCTGCAAGGCATGGTCAGAGCGATCACCAGCTAATGGAACACGATGCATCTGAAGCCCTGGGGCTTCAGACCAAAACACTGTGGTCCAGAGAGGTGACCAGATCCCAGGCTCTCAGGGATCTACAGTGGCAGGGAAATGGCATATAAAGAAACCCAGAGGCTGCTTTTCAATAGCAGCATCACCCTGCTGAGTGCAATGAGCATGCTGCTGCGCCATGTGCACCTCCCAGTGCTGCCTGCTGCACTGGGATGGCAGAGACGGTCTTGTGTGGCCATGCTGGGACCCCCTGAAGTCTCACGTGGCTGGTGTAGTCGCATCCCACATCCTCATCCTGGGGTGTCCATAGCACCCTTCACATGTGGGACTGGGCTCATCATTTACACCCTTTGGGTTTCAGTGGAGGGGGGGGTGGTTTGAGTTTTTAGGTTGCTTTTTTTTTTTTTTTTTTTTACTGGTGAATGAGCAGTTCTTTATGCTGCAATTATGGGGGACAGCTGAATATCTATAGCCTTGCTCTGCCAAGACAGACATGTATCATGAGTGCTCTCATTCGAGCTTTTATGTGCGTGGTCTGTGGTGTAATGGGGTCCTGATCCACATGAGGGACTTCAGTGAGCTGCTGCAATGTGAACAATAATAGGTACAGCTGATATATAAGGTTCAGAAAAGATTTATGTCTTTGAAAGATCAGGATTTTTGCTGCTCCTGTACAGAGAATAAATGATCCATGTAAACTTTGTCCTCAGTTTCCCATTAACTTACATTTGCTTATGTTTCTGCTCCATGTAAGTAAAACCGATAAAAAGTCATGAAAATGTCATGAATATAATATATATACTGTTACGGATATTTGAGGTTTAATACCTTTGAATTTTGGTGCCAAGATTTGGCCCCCTTTTTAATGACTCTTTTTGTAAGGCCACACTTGAAAAATCTGTGATTTAGAAAACTCTTCACAGGCAAATTATTAAATTTTCCTACCAAAAAAAAAAAAAAAAGAAGAAAAAAAAAGAAAAAAAGGAAAAAACCTCCTACTAAAGAGCTTCATTGGATGCTCTTTATGAGACCAAACAGTTACTCAAATGTTGTTTTCATTGTATTAAAAGGTAGAGCAACTCTACTATGATTAATTTTTCATGTATTGAGTAGAAAGGGATAATTAGAGTGTGCTTCACACAGATTGACTGCAATGGCTTTCTGATTAAGTAGATGACTACAGAGCTAATGAGATTCAAAATTAATTTTTTTTATGAATTTGGCCAAACCTATTTTAAGAACCATGAAAACAGATTGGTCAGAAGCTTTCTTATGATGTCAGTCGGACTGCTATTTCGGAAATAGGCGTTTTGTCACCAGGGAGGCTGTTTTGCAATGGCTTTTGCCTCTACCTGGTGGCTGGAAGATAAATTGCATGATTCCCAGTTTTTCCTTGGTTGCAGGCAGGCAATATTTTTGGATAAGGATGTATATAAACATGAAAAACATGCTAAGCTTTTGCTATGTGGGGACTCATCTTTTTTTCCCCATTCCACAGTCGGGTCAAGAAACTATTGGAATGGATTGGTGGTGTGGATATGTGAATAAATAAGATACATTCATCACAGTTAGCATCAGCAGTCATGACTCACATATCTGTAAGATTCCTTTGAAACCATCAACAAACTGATGTTAACAGACAAGCAAAACCCAAAAGATACAGTCAATTCGATTTTCAAAAGGCATTGGGGAAATCCTTCAACAGCAGTTTGTAAAATAGCTGCCATAGATTAAGAGAGAGTGAGTGTTTTCATGTGAGCAAGCAATTGGCAAAGCCCAGGAATACACCAGCATTATTCACAGTGAAGGGGAGTCCCAGCTGGAGTCCTACACTGACATATGCTGCAGCTCCTCTGAGCAACCAGTTTCTATAAAATCCGCAAAGGAAGGTGAATAATAGACCTTCTGGGATTTGGGTAAAGTCAGTCAACTAAATGCAGCTGTCCAAAATAGTAAGGACAAAAATTACTTCAGCAGTTGCAGAAGGGTTTCAGAATACACAGAAGCTGGACAAAAAAAAAAAAAGGCAGATGAAATTGCAGATAAAAGATAGGGAATCTTAAGTCAAATCTGTTGGCAAACCCAATTGTAGCTTCCAAGATGCAGAGGTAGAAGTTGGACAAGCAAATCAAAACAAGATGCACAGTTCTCCGTCCCCATTTCAAGGCAAATATAAACGTGAAAATCAGTTACAGAAAAAACTGCAGCCTTTAGCCTTGAAAATAAATAACTGCGGGGGGAGACTGTGTGCATGAAGTCTTGAGCAGGATGAAGGAAGGGAGCAAAGAGCACTGTCTGAGGGTGTTTGCAACCCCCAGCAGGTGGCAGATGCTCCAGGGAAGGAAGGGGAGGGTTTCTCATACAATGCGTGCTGAAGTTTCACAGCCGTTTGTGGGAGGATGCCAAAGTTTGGACAGTTCAGAAAGCATTCAGCCAAATTCCTGGAAAAAAAGTCCATTTGGCACTATTAAAAATGAAGGCGTTACTTCTGGTAAGGATGTCTTTGGACCACGAATAGTTGCAGTGTGCAAGCACTTCCGTGAAGCACCAGCACCTTCTTGTCATCTCCCTTTGCTCTGCCTGCAGGACCTATCACTGCCAGAGACAGGGTAACAAGCCAGCAAGCTCTTTGGTCTGCTTATTCTTGATTTTTTGGTATCATTTACATCCAGTACATTCCACATTTGAGGAAAAACGCCAAAGGCTATTAAGCATTTGCTGGAATACATCTCATCTCCCACTAGATGACTTTTCAAACCTCAGCAGGAGTTATCTACAGCGTCTGTAGCAGAAATGGAGACAGCTAGCCAAAAAAGCCTCAACTAAATGTGAAAGAGGGCTAAAATCTTTTCTATCACTAGTCCACAGTGTACAACAAGTGCTACACTGAGAAACTGCAACAAATTCTCATATTACATGTACTTAAGAAGTCTGTATAGCATGTATAGCTCACCTTAAATCTGGCATACTCTTGAGAGCTTGACTTTGCAAAGGCAGTAAAGTTCATTTCATTTGGTCTCTGTATGTTTTTGTGTGAATAATAAGTGGGAATAATTTTTTAATCAGAAAGACTTTACATTTGTATTGTACATTTTTACATTTTGGGATGATTTTCCTTTATCAGACCCAGTGTGGCTCAAGCTGCTCTCTTCCTGTGAGTGTAGGCAAACCCTGCCCCACACATGGAAACGACCTGTTGGAGGGTCGTGTCTGCCTGCACCTTTCAGTCAGATTGTGTCTCAGGGCAGTCAGTGCTCCCACAGCACTGAAACCCTGACAATGGTCCATGGTGAGCACTGGTGCTTGGCAGGCTCAGCCCAAGAGGTGCTGAGTACCCCCTGCCATGGCCACCGCACCTGTGGGCATGGTCTTCACTGCACAGCCAGCCTCAGGCAACACCAAGAGGAAGAAGACAGGTCTGTACAGCTTTCAGACAAGTCAATGGCACCAGATAAACCCTTGCAATGACACTGCTAGTTGTAGTAACCCAGCAAAGAAACTGGACTCAGACCTGCCAGCAGACATCATGCCAGCTGTGACTATCACATCCCAGCACACCTCAATTAGCAAAACTGTCAGCAGATAATAGAACAATCTAAATGAACACCACCAGCGACGGCTGCCGGGAAGGTCCACCCAGCACTCCATGTGTTTGATGTACCACCTGCTTTTGATCGACCACTGCAGTACTGCAAGCTCGTGACCCAAAGCACTCCAAGGCAGAGGGAAAACCACAGAAAAATGCTTGATTAGGAGCCATGTCTCTTGGATCACCCTGCCATCACCTCTGCACATCCAGAGGAAGTCTCTGTACCTGGGTAATGAAGTGCAGGGCTGATACGGGGCAGCTCTTTCAGCATTTCCAGGTTTCACAAGCTTGGTGTTACAGGGGGGTGGGATGGCTTGGTACAGGCTGACTACAACCCATGACAACCATCCTGAGAAGTTTGGCACCAGGTAGGAAGCCTGCCAAAATGTGAGATTATTGCGATTTTCCACTTTGCAGCCACTTTCTCCTGCAGCATTGTATCTCAGTAAGTCCTAAGAGAGATTGCTTTCAGATGGGGCCAGAAGAAAGTAAACACTAACTTGTGCTCCCTCCTGGCAGTCTCATCCCTCTCTTCTGTTCTGCCTCAGTAATTTACCTCACTCTATCTTCCTTGCCCTGTTTTATCCTGTTCTTTTTCCACTGCTTGCTGTCCTATTTTGAACCACAGAATGGCTGAAGTTGGAAAGGACTTCTGGAAGTGTCTGGTCTAAGCCTCTGGTCAAAACAAGTCATCTATAGCTGTTTACCTTGGCCCATGGTCAGATGGTCTTTGAGTATCTCCAAGGACAGAGAATCTCCACAAGATGGAGACTCCTGGGCAGCCTGTGCTGGTGCTCAGTCACCCTCTCAGTGAGAAGGTGTTTCCTTGATGTTCAGAGAGAGCCTCCTGTGTTTCAGTTTGTGCCCATTGCCTCTGACTCTGTCACAGGGCACCACTGAGAAGAGGCTGGCTCTGTCCTCTCTGCTCCCTCCCTTCAGATATCTGATTACCTTGATGAGATCCCCCTGAACCTTCTCTTCTCCAGGCTGAACAGTCCTAGCTCACTCAGCCTTTCCTTATAGGAGCTGTGTTCCAGCCCTGTCATCATCTCCACGGCCCTTCTCTGGGCTGTGTCCAGTGTGTCCATGTCTCTCCTGTACAGGGAAGTGCAGAACTGGACCCGGCACTCCCGGTGTGGGGTCCCCAGTGCTGAGCAGAGGAGCAGGATCCCCTCCATTCTCCTGGTAATACTTTGCCCAGTGCAGCCTGGGAGGACACCAATAGCTTGCTTTGCACTCCACTGCACAGGACCAGGAGAACCACACCGCAGAGATCACCTGAGATGTTATTGAATGAACTCTAGCAGCCACCAAGTTCCTACCAATAGATTAGCAAGGCTAACCACTTCCGTATTTTAGGAAAATACTGCCTTGAGGCTGAACAAACCATCTGATCAAAAGTTACAGCATATGAAAAAGGCAAGGCCTTTCCAAGAGAGCCTTGCCTCAATCCATACAATAGATTGAGATCATGGACTAGGACAGGAAACAATCTTGGTTGTAGAACAGTAAAACACAAATACAGGGTAATATGCCTTCAGCAATCCAAATATTCACACATCTCTGGCATCTGCAGGGTTTATGCAGCATGCAGTTGGGTGAAAAAGCAAAGAAAGAATATGAGAATACCCTCCTCCAAGTGAGGCCAAAGGCTTCCCTTCATACCCTTTCCCAAGAAGCACCCAGTGATATCCACCCATGAGAAGTCCAGCATCCCAGCATTCCAGCACTATGCCCCATGACTACCCCGGACTCTTCCCTGTCCCAGTCTGTGCTGACAGCACGCTCCATTGGCTAAAATTTTCAGAATAAGACAATTTTGACAACCTTTTTCATCAGTGACAGTGGCAGCTGCAGGAATGCTTTTAGTTCCAAGTCTCTCAGCCTCCTCATAGTTCAGAAAATATTTTGTTTTATGTACTGTGTGTGGAAATGGAGATCAGCACTTTCTAATGTTAGAGCAATGCTCTCTGGGTGAGTAGCAAAAAGTCCCAGTGTTTCACCCACAGTCTGCAAAACCCAAGGGTGCCCTGCATTTCTCTAACATGACATGGCAGAAGGTGCAACTAACTGTAGAGGCAGCAGCTAGGGGTGATGCTGCGCGGTCCAGTAGGAATTGTTAGAGATACTCCCAGAGGATTTTTTTCACCTGAAAATGCGTTTTGGTCCCCTGAGGACAATGAAATCATCAAAATGGCATTTATAGCTGAAGGTCAGGTCAGGAACCACAGAATCATCAAGGTTTGAAGAGACCTTTTAGATCATCAAGCCCAACCATCAGCCCAGTACTACCACTGTAACCCCTAAAGTACTAAACTGTGAAGGAGAAGCAGGCAAGGTGGGCACAGTGCTGTTTTGGCTCTGCAGAGCCCTGTGAAACCACTGCTGTGGCATCAATGATGGTGGGATTTGAAACCAAAGCTGCTCTGTGGAAACCATCTTGTGTGACTCTGGTTTCTTTGAGGGCTGTGAGACCCACATCTGTTGGTAGAGAGAAAATCAGCCTGGCAGCAGCCGTGGAGTTGGAGCACATGCCTGACAGCATAATGAGCTTCACATTCCCCCAGCCTGTGTAACCAGGGATTATTTTTGTCCTTTTTCCTGACTACAGTGTTCAGGCTAGAATATCTGAAGATAAGGGTGTTTTGGGGCATGCCAGATAGAACAGGAAATGACCCCTGTCTGTAACTGAGCAGGAAAGAAGGTCTCTTGCATCCACATGGCACATCCTCCCACAGCCACTGCCGTGCTGCCAGTGAGGCTGCTGTGTGCTGAGGGGCTCCAGTCGCTGCAAATAGGCTTCACCAATTTTACTTAAAAAGCAGAATTTGGACTGCTTCCCAGATTATAATTACCTATATATAAATATAATGATGATTACGCTACCTAAGAGAGACCTCAGAGCACAAAGCTGACAAGTGATGACAACTAAATTCATTAAGAGTGCAAAGGCTCTTCCTCTCCTTTATGAAACAACACTGAGTGATCTCTGAAGAAATCCAGCAACCAGAGACGTAGTCTGTAAATAAGTGGTGAGCCTGGCGAAAGGTGCTGAAGAGGCAGGACAATGAACTATGGTGCTCAGTAGCTGGCAGAACAGCAGAAAATAGAACAGCTAAGATACTGGATTTTGAAAATGCAATGTGTTTCATACATTTGGAGTGAAACCTGTCTTTCACTTTATTTAGACTGGGAAATAAATCAGGGCAGGGGCCATTTTTCGTCACAGAGGCCAACAGGCATGGCTTTCTCCCAGAGAACAGTTCTTTTACCTTTCCGTATACACCCAGGATAACTCTGTCCAGATTTCTCATGGGGCATAGTCCCAAGGGCTGTGCTAAGCCCAGCCTGGCATGGGCTGACCAAGGAGGTGATCTGGCACAGGCAAAGATCAGTCTGGGAGCTCAGCAGCAGTGCAACGCACACCACCCATGCCTGATCCCTCTGGATGTCTGCAGCCAGACATGGTGTCTCTGTGAACCCATCCCAGAGCCAGAGAGAGCCTAGACTGAGGCCCAGCACAGTCTTAGGCTTTTTTAAGTGATATGGTATACTGGTGTTTCAAACACTTTCTATGTTTCCACATTCAGAGCTGCCGAGCCTCAGGGATGCTGATGAACACTCAGAATGTTACAAAATGGATCTATGAGAAAAAAATTACTATTCCTAGGACTCTTGGGAAAAGATGAAAAGAAGTTATGGTGCAGGGTGTGCATCCAGTCCGGGAGTAGAAACCAAGACTCTGTCTTTCCATTGAATTCCAGGTAAGAAATAAAACTAAGAAAGGGGGGAAAGAACAATAGTCATAATATCTCACGCGCAAAACCTACAGTGATTAAGCATGCTGCTGAATGCCTACTTCACCTTCTCTTGCTGAAACAGCCACAAAGCCACAAACCCCACCATTATCTGCGTAACCTCTTATGCTGACTTCATATTCCCACATTAAGCGTTTCAGCTAATATTTTTATTTTTCCAACACGGCAACTAATTCCCTGCCTGTAGGTGTTTCATTAGAGCTGTGTGTTTCCCCCACTAAGAGTCTGAAATACCTCATCTTTGAATGTAATTGAACTTTTGGAAATTGAACAGGTTAGACCAAAGTCACACTGTCCTTGCTTTCACTCCACCTTCACGCCCATCCACCAGAAGCTCTTTGAATATTCTTCGATAAGTAATTGAAAGAATTTTCCTCAATATTTGTCTTCTGCAAATGTAGCTGTGTCCAAGGAGCCCACGGCAAGTTAGTGTAAAACAGGCTACAAGGTCCTACTGCCAAGAAGGAGCTGAGCAAAAAGGTGGCTGGGTGCGTAGACGTTACAAAAATAGCCATGACTGTTCAATCTAATGACATGAAATCTAACCGGCTTCTGGAGAAGCATATCTTGGTGCTGAGCAAGTGGGCAATATAATGGCAGATGATGCTTGGTGCTGATAAAGACAAAATAATAGAAATTGGAGGAAAAAGCCTAATCCTATCTCTATGCAAACCATAAAAAGTTCAGAAAATGTTAGTTCACGTCAGCAAAAAAACCAGTTTGGAGGCATTAAAATGCCTAGAAAAAAATATTTCAATATGAAATGGGTGTCTAAATCATACAGAGAGCTGAAGGAAATACTAGGGGAGAAATTGGAGCAGTCTGGATTCTAACATCATGTTACAAGCATCCACATGTAGTTACCAAGGAGCAGCTACTGCTGGTGGTACAAGAACAGTATTCCATATTCCCATGTAAACGCAGAGCGTGCCTACCCCATGAGCACGCAGTGCAGTTCTGCAGACTTCTCCACAGCCAGAAGCCTCTCTATCAGTACTTGAACTCTACTACCTAATCTGCCCATCTTCTGTGTCATCTCCTTGCTCCTCATGGTTCTTGTAGCACCGTCAGTAACTGCTCCCTGGTGACCACACCGAGGTGTTTGTAATGGGTGGATAGACTCAGCCCAATCCGGTCCCAAACCCATCACTCAGTCAAGACAGAATGTCTACCAAGACATTTTGTACATCCTTTTGTACTCTGTTATTTTTAATTAGTCTCCTAATTCCCTGATTAAACAGCAGGAGCTGGCAAAGCAAGGAAACCTGTCCTACTGCACCTTTATTTTGATGAGCTGACAGCAAACTTCCAGCAAACTCTCAGGCAAAGCCACAAGAGCTGATTTTTTAATGTTTGTACATCGTAAGGTGAGACCCTGTGAGAGAGAAAGGGCAAATCCTGCAAAACAAACAGCAAAAGGTAATTTCCAAGGGTTTGTTTTTCACTCAGTACCTCTGTTAATGTATAGGAGAGATATGCAAAGTACAGAAAAACATATCAATGTGCCAACTTGGGATTTCTCCTCTGCTTACTTGAACTGGATGATTAGTCTCACATTTTATTTACTAGTTTGTTGCAGTATGTGTTACAGAGCTTGTTATTATGTAGAAGCACATTTCTGATGCATTAATCTCTGTATCACTTCCTTCATAAATAACAATCAAGCTGTATTCAGCTTTTATTTACTCTTGGCCACCGTGCAATTTTTGAACATGAAATTTGCTCTTCTATTGGTTTATTTGTCTATTTGCATGTTGTAACTAGTGGAGCCTTTAGCTAAAGTGGGAAGGGAAAAAAAATAACCAAACCAATTTAGAGTGAGGAAATTCACAGGCAGTGCTTGAGAAGGGTGGAGCTGAGCTCCTTAGGGTAAATTATAAATGGATGGTATGAAGTCTAAAGAAATAAAAAGTTCCAACACCCAATTGCTGCTGTATCCATGGAGGATTTTAAAAGAAGCAACTGTATGATTTGCTACAACAAACTCGAAGAGAGCTCTAAATTGTTTCTACTCTTTCTGAAAAGAAAAGCTACATACAGCCAAGAAGCCTTAAACATAATTCCTGCAATAAGGATTCCAACATTTTGAAATCCATTCTTGGCTTTAAGAATAATGAATGTTAGCAATAAAAGTATTTTCTGGAACGCTTCCAAACCTGTGTGGTTCCTGCAATAGGTGAAGGATCAAATTTCTCCTTATGGAGCTTGAACTAATTCTTCTATCCCTAAAATAAACTCAGATGCATTGTGGAAACATAAATTACTTTTGCTCGTTTGACCGTTCTTGGGCTGGACCTGGAAGAGATTCACACAGGGACTGGAAGTCCAAACACCTGTTCACAGAGCAATTTCTCACACTTTCTGTAGCGATTGGAGAAATCATCTAAAATCCTGCATTTATCCAGCTTAAATTCACTATAATGATCCTCTCCTCAGACTAGTTTGCACACCTTAGCAGGATGAGGTCTCCTGGAGGAATTTTGAGCAGGCAGAGATCCTCTCTGTGGTGCCCTGTCCTAGAGAGCCAGAGGTGACTCGGCCAGTGACAGACCAGGGCTCCTACCATGGGCAGGGGAAACCTTCAAAATTGAGGAATTCCTCTTAGTTTTCCCCTTTCATTCTTTATTAGGCTTTGTCTGGGATCACAGAAGATGGCTCTCTGCTGATGTGCAGTCCCAGACAATGAAGACACCTGACCTTGAGGGTAGGATTTAACAGCAACCAGCACAGGTAGTCTGAAAACCAGCAAGCTATTTGTTATTTGGTTTTGGTTGGTTTGGTTTTTTTCATGTCAAATATGTTGTCAGTTTATTTAAAATAATGGGTAATAAATACTGTTCCCCTCCAAAACCTAGCATTATTCAATTCTAATGTGTGGCACAAAACATCCGGTTTCTTTCCAGGTGCTGGAAAATTGTAAGGTTGTGGAATAAATTGTGGTTCAAGGCTGCTTTATTACTACCTGTTGTGGTTTCTCAGATTATTTTCTCAAAGTGTTACTTTAGCAGGAATAGATCACCGGTGCATTTGTGAGGTAAATAAATGCAGTTATGAAAATGTGATACATGTATCAATTTATGTTAACACTATGTATATAGAGATCTTGTACAAGATATAGGTTGTATTACATGGATCCCTAAATTTGAGGATAATTTTTCTTCTTCTTCTTCCCCCAAGCGAGAGTTTAGAAGCTAAAACCCCTGGTTTGGAGGGGTGGGAGACACACTGCATATCACTTTTTTGTGAAATACTTCACAAATCCAATGATAAAAATCTTTTCAGCTCTCTTTTTCTTTAAAAAAAAAAAAAAAAAAAAAATTTTTTTTTTTTTTTTTTTTTTAAAAAAAAAAAAAAAAAAAAAATTTTTTTTTTTTTTTTTTTTTTAAAAAAAAAAAAAAAAAAAAGAGCTAACTATTTTAACACAGCATTACTGAATGTGAATTTTTGTCTTTCCTCAAAGTACTGGTGGGCCGAGATAAGAAAAGCTCCATCTCCTTCTATAGAACCACCTCTTCCACAGGAATGGATGTTACACTGAATCACTTTATTCCCAACCTTAAAAATACTACTGGATCTAGATGCAGGCAACCCCAGCTCTGCATGAGCCTTCCTCTGGGCTACAGATCTGACAGCAGAGTCCCAATTAAGGAATTATTCTTGATCTCTCCCCGGTCCTGTAAACTTCATGTTTTAGGAAAATCCCTTGCAGTTTAACTGGTTTTTGTTTTAAGCTGAGCACTGAATGAAGCTGGGTAACAATTCCATCCTTTTTTTTTTTTTTTTTTTTAATCGTCTCAGTTTTGTTTTAAATTCACTTCGGAAAGAAACTTGAAATATTTCACTCCTAGACAAGTTGAAACAGAGCTTTTTTTTTTAGCTGTGAAATGACTATGTCATCAATTGGTACTAAGGAAACAAAGGGTCAAGGAAAACCTCACCCACTTGCATTTTTTATGGACGTCGCTCATCATGTCAGTGTGATTTCTTCTATAGGAAAAGGACAGCTTACATGAGAAAATCTGTAGAATCAGACAGAAAGAAAGTATCTGGTTTTCTTTGAAGGATCAGCCTTCATTAAAAACTTGCCTGCTAAAACAAGAGAGACATGTAACTCTGTTTTTGTTCCTCATCTTGAGTTGTGTTTACCAAATGTTCTGTTTCACTGTTGCCTTCTCTGGCTCTTCTGGACCCAGAAGCAGCAGCAGAAACAGATCCCCCTCAGTCCTGACCTCTGATCTAACAGCAGCCCCTGCTTCCATACAGAGCAACCTGGGAACAGGCACGAGTCATTTCAACACCGAAAAGTCTTTTGAGTTGCCAGCATATTAAACAAGCCATTCTTTTTGCTAGAGCAACGAGTCAGTCTTCAAAACTGTATTCACCATTTTGCACTTGAAATCTATTTTAATGGCAAAATAATATGACAAATGGTGTAATGCATGCAAGAAAAAATAAGGACAGTATATTTAATTAGAAAACAGTGAAACATCACATGAACCAGACAAAATTAACTGAAAATAGAAGGCAGGTCATACAAACAGGGAAAAGATGGAGGATTTTGTGTAATCATACACAAAATTGGTTTATGCAGAAGATATTACAGTATCTTCCCAACTCACAGTTGCCTCTTACTGTGGTAAAAAGCAAAGAAAAAAGTTTAAACTGTCTCTTCTTACAAATCTATTTTATCTTGAAACATGTACTTGGATCTCATTTTTGAAAAGCCAAAAAAAAGAGATTATTTTATCACAAGAGGTTATTTTTCAAATTGTGGGCATTAAGCATGCAGCAAGAAAATGTAGAGTGAAGCAGGAAAAGTATGAACTTAAACTAAAGTTTCCTTATGTAAATCCCAAGTTAATATTGATTAACCCAGCTACCAAGTGGGTTGCTTTGTTTCTGGAGCATGAAGCAGCTCACTACATCCACTCAAACTTGATAAATGAATGGAATGCTATGTTTAATTTTTTTAACTTTCTTTTCATGAGTGATCATTTTCATCAGAGGATATGCAAAGCCAAGTAAGCTTCTAAATTCCATTTAATAAAATCTCAAGTTGAGTAAAGCTGAATCAGCAAAACATCTTCCAAAACCCCAATTTATAAAGCTCTTTTTCCTCCTGACATATTGGCAATTATCCAGGTGGTTGGTTTTTTGATTTTCTGTGGGTTATTTTCTTCTTTTTCTTTCTTTCTTTCCCTTGCAATAATGCATTTCAGGGGATGAATGCCACTGAAAGAATCTGTTTTGTTCATAGTCTTCTTCTAAGTGCTGAAGAGCCTGAACTGACAGTGACAGATCACTCTAGAAGTTGTCTCCCACCTCCTACAAGTAAAAAAGTTTTGCAAAATCCCAGTCGGCAACCTTGGGCTGCTCATTGTTCACCACCCCCGGTCTTCTTCCTACGTCAAGCTCTTGTACGCGGGATCTCTGTAGATTAGCATCGGTCTTTGCCGCCGAGGGTGGGTAGGGTGAGCACCGCAGGCGGATGTTCCGCATCACTTCCCGCGGCCCTGTGCCGCCCGCGCCTTCCCGCTGCACCCACCAGGGGCCACTGCAGCCGCGGGGATGCGGCCGCAGCTCGGGCGCAGCGCTCAGGCGTCTACATCGCTAGGGGAAAAGTAGCGCGGCATAAAGTGTTTATCATAAATTCGTAGAAGTGACATTATAAGCACCGGTGCTACACTTCCATGCAGGGTTGAGCTTTGCTTCTTCCTACAGAAGTTTGCGTCCTGTTTATCATTATTTGCCATTGCCCCAAAGAAATCTTTAACTCAAGGCTCCAGATCCTGCCGGCTGCTTTGCGTGGTTCAGAGCAAGGCGTGAGCACGGCAGCAGGTCCTGCGCTGGAATACCGGCAGCCCCCCCTTGGGCCCCCACATCATGCTCATTTTGCCCTGGAAAGTAGTTTCGCTTTATTTTTCCCCCTTCCATAGCGAGAATATAATAAAACGAATTTAAATGAATTTCGGTTTAACTTTTTCTGGATGACGGATCTGAGACGACAGGTGGCTGCTGCGTGGGGAAGCGGCCGAGCGCCGCCGCCCGCGGAGCGCCGTCCGCTCGGGACAGCGAAGCAGCCGCAGCAGGACCTGCTCCAGGCCCGCACGGCCCCGCCGGGACCGGCAGCTTTCCCGGCCGCCGAGAGGCGCCGGGCGGCGGAGCGGGAGCCCCGCGGGGCCGAAGTCAGCCCGGCCCCCGCC
>VZRV01001881.1:921202-952884 GCA_013398115.1 Falcunculus frontatus | reverse complement strand
CGGCGGGCGCGGAGCCTCAACAGCCCCCCGCAGTTCCAGCTGCCCAGCTACCAGGTCTCCATCCCCGAGAACGAACCGGCCGGCACTGCGGTCATCGTGCTGCGGGCCCAGGACCCCGACGAGGGTGAAGCCGGCCGGCTGGCATACTCCATGGAGGCACTCTTTGACGAACGCTCCAACGACTACTTCACCATCGACGCCGAGACGGGCAGTGTGGTCACTGCCCGCAGCCTTGACCGGGAGACGAAGGACACCCATGTGCTGAAGGTTACTGCTTCCGACCATGGCTCCCCACGCCGCCGCTCAGCCACCACCTATCTGACAGTGACTGTGAGTGACACCAACGACCATGAGCCAGTCTTTGAGCAGCCTGAGTACCGGGAGAGCATCCGGGAGAACCTGGAGGTGGGTTACGAGGTGCTGACCATCCGTGCCACCGATGGTGATGCCCCAGCCAATGCCAACATGCTTTACCGCCTGCTGGAGCCAAGAGCTGGTGATGGAGTCTTTGAGATTGACCCACGTTCCGGGGTTGTGAGGACCCGAGCCTCGGTGGACCGTGAGGAGGTCTCTGAGTACCACCTGGTGGTGGAAGCCAATGACCAGGGCAAGGATCCAGGACCACGCAGTGCCACAGCTATGGTGCACATCACCGTAGAGGATGAGAATGACAACTACCCTCAGTTCAGTGAGAAGCGCTACCTGGTCCAGGTGCCAGAGGATGCCCCAGTGAACAGCCAGATACTGCAGGTACAGGCCACAGATCGGGACCGGGGCAGCAATGCCCAGGTGCACTACAGCATTGTGAGTGGCAACCTGAAAGGCCAGTTCTACATTCACTCTTTCTCTGGTGCCATTGACCTGATCAACCCTCTGGACTACGAGACTATTCGGGAGTACACGCTCCGAATCAAAGCCCAGGATGGGGGCAGACCTCCTTTGATCAACTCCAGTGGTATGGTGTCGGTGCAGGTTGTGGACGTGAATGACAATGCCCCCATCTTTGTGAGCACTCCCTTCCAGGCCACAGTGCTGGAGAATGTTCCTCTGGGCTACTCAGTGCTGCACATCCAGGCTGTGGATGCTGACTCTGGAGAGAATGCCCGCCTGGAGTACAAACTCATAGAGATGGCACCATCCACTGGAGGTGCCCCTGTAGCAGGTGATTCTGGTTTCCCTTTTCAAATCAACAACAGCACTGGGTGGATTACTGTGGCTGCAGAGCTGGACCGAGAGACTGTGGAAAACTATCACTTTGGGGTGGAGGCCAGGGACCACGGGGTGCCAGTCATGACCTCCTCAGCCAGCGTGTCCATCACTGTCCTGGATGTGAACGACAACAACCCCACCTTCACAGAGAAGGTGTATCACCTCAGACTGAACGAGGATGCAGCTGTGGGCAGCAGTGTGTTGACCCTGACAGCAGTGGACAGGGATGTTAACAGTGTTGTGACTTACCAGATTACCAGTGGCAACACCAGGAACCGTTTTGCCATCACCAGCCAGAGTGGAGGAGGGCTGATCACGCTGGCCTTGCCCCTGGATTACAAGCAAGAAAGGCAGTATGTGCTCACAGTCACTGCCTCTGATGGCACTCGCTTTGACACTGTCCAGGTCTTCATCAATGTCACAGATGCCAACACACACCGCCCGGTCTTCCAGAGCTCCCACTACACAGTGAGTGTCAGCGAGGACAAGCCCATTGGCACCTCTATTGTCACCATCAGTGCCACTGATGAAGACACGGGGGAGAATGCAAGAATCACTTATATTTTGGATGATAATATCCCCCAGTTCCGCATTGACCCTGACACAGGCACCATCACCACCCTGATGGAGCTGGACTATGAGGACCAGGCCTCCTACACGTTGGCCATTACAGCCCATGACAATGGTATCCCCCAGAAATCAGACACCACGTACGTTGAGATCCTCATCCTAGACGCCAACGACAATGCACCCCGCTTCCTGCGTGACCGCTACCAGGGATCGGTTTTTGAGGATGTGCCACTCTCCACCAGTGTCCTGCAGCTGTCTGCCACCGACCGTGACTCGGGCCTCAATGGCCGTCTCCTCTACACATTCCAAGGTGGTGACGATGGAGATGGAGACTTCTACATCGAGCCCACTTCTGGAGTGATACGCACACTGCGCAAGCTGGACCGCGAGAATGTGGCTGTCTACAGCCTGCGGGCCTTTGCTGTGGACAGGGGCAGCCCACCACTGAAAGCCTCTGTGGATATCCAGGTGACTGTGCTGGACATTAATGACAACCCCCCTGTCTTTGAGAAGGATGAATTTGATATCTTTGTGGAGGAGAACAGCCCCGTGGGCTCTATCGTGGCACGGATCAGTGCAGCTGATCCCGATGAGGGGACCAATGCACAGATCATGTACCAAATTGTAGAGGGGAACATTCCCGAGGTCTTCCAACTAGACTTACTCAATGGAGACCTCACAGCCCTAATGGACCTGGATTATGAGAGCCGGACAGAGTACGTCATTGTGGTGCAGGCCACTTCAGCCCCTCTTGTGAGCCGAGCAACTGTGCACATCCGCCTCCTGGACCAGAACGATAACCCACCTGTGCTGCAGGACTTCCAGATCCTCTTCAATAACTACGTGACCAACAAGTCCAACAGCTTTCCCTCTGGCGTGATTGGCAAGATCCCAGCTCATGATCCCGATGTGTCTGACAGCCTGGCCTACACTTTTGTCCAAGGCAATGAATTAAACTTGCTCCTTTTGGACTCTGCCACTGGGGAACTCAAACTCAGTCGTGATCTGGACAACAACAGACCCCTGGAAGCCCTTATGAAAGTGTCAGTCTCCGGTAAGCAAGTGTTTGAGTGCGTGATTCTGCTTGTCAGACCAGTACGAGGGCATGGGCAGAAATAACACGCTTGCAGTTTAGAGTGTAGCTTTTGGTTTCCTGAAGCAGCAATTTATCTGTGAAATTTTTGGAGAGGAACCACAAAAATGTATTAAGCCTATGTGCTGTAGATTGAAGTGGTGCTTTGAAGTTATTTAGTAAACGTGGATCACAAGGGTAAATAAATATGAGTGTGCATGGAAGGGTGCATACTCCCTCAGCTGAGGTGGTACATTGGCTGGAGCTTTTCTGATGTGGTTCCTTAAAGATAGTAAATGATGTAGCTTGCAACGACGTAGGGAATGCACGTGTATCTGTAATGCTGTCTCCCCTCCCTCTTTTTTTTCTCTAAAAAAAAGTTGAGATTTGATATCTCTGGTTTTTCAGCAACAAAACGTGTTTACTCCCTTCTGTGTACCCGGAGGTTTGGCTGGTAGTTCCTTAGACCTCAGGCCAGAGCTGGTGTGGCCCGGGTGGATGTGCTGCTGGTGGAGCTGTGCTGGTTTGCATTGCTGGCCTGCGCTCCTGTGGGGAAATGGCAGCTCTGCAAGCAGTGAGTTATGGCCGTGTGATGGCTGTGTAACATGGCTAATGGCACTGGAGTTGCTTTAGTGGCCCTAGGAGCAGATACTGGCCAAATGCAGCCCCCAAATCAGGGCTGTCATGGGGAGGGAAAGGGAGAGGGAGGGAGGGATGCTGTGCCATTAACTTCATTGAGAACTTGTGTCTGTGTGTGTGTGAAGACTGTTCTATATTGTCCAATAGGTTGAGCACATACATGCTCTTAGGATATTATTCTTTTTCTGCTCAGTTGCTTGTTTATCATGGAATTACTTTTTATGCCTCTAATTGTGGCATCAATCATGCAATGAGTAATTTCCTCTGCAGGTGCCACTCTATGAAGTTTACTGTGGACCTGATCCCATATTTCTGTTGACTTTCAAAGGTTTAGCCAGATACTTTCCTTGCTGCCTCTCTCTGCAGACTAGAACTAAGAATTGTGTTATTTTTGTAAAAAAGAAAAAAGTTCAGAGTACTAGGTATGTAAAATCACACTTGAGGAGATTATTAGAAAAATAATAATCAAACTGTAGCATAATCCCAGCAGTGATTGTTTTGCTGTGAAAGTGTCCACAGCGTGCAGCAAGGCCTCAGAAGAGTGAGCCACACTCTCCCTTGTGTTTGCAGGCTTGAGGTTCTTTTTGCTTCAGAAAAATGAAAGTGGTATTAACTGAGCTGACTGATTTTGCTGCAGTGTGTCTCCTGAAAAGCCACTCCTGGTTCCTCCAAAATGCTGAGGGGCAGCTTATATGGTAAGGTAAATGCTGTTTCCATGTCCTGTGAGGACTTGCAGGAAAAACAGACAGTAGGCTTGTGACCTTAAAGAAAAACATTTGGATTAAGGTGCAGATGATTGCACGGTCACTGTCTGTTTGAACCAGTAGCTCTTTATCTGGTAGCAGAAGATAAGAACTCATCTTGAAGCACAAAGCTTGGAAAAGCTGTTAGACTAGGTGAAGAGTGTGTTTCAGAAAAATAGCTGACATGAACAATTCCTTTCTCAGTATAATTATTTACACAGTTTAAGTGGGTGAAGTCTCAGGTAGGAGTGAAGACCTGTTTTCTTATGCAGGAGATTGATTATTCCAGCATCATTTTCATGTTTTGTGAAGGTGTGAACTTTGAAACTGTGCTGTGATGTTCATCAAAATGGACTGTCTGCCGTGTGTCTTGAGATACTTGGAAGTTTAAAGTTTTTTTATGCCTAGGATTTTAAGATAATTTTAACAAGCGCTGAACTACATTTGACATTTATTTGGAGAAGTTCCGCTGTGTGGAAATTGGAAGGGCAGTTTGTCATTGTGTGATTAGTCCCTGAAAGTCTCACTTGCTTGGTTTCTCTGATTTATCTGATGCAATTCAAGAAAGAAAAGAGACAGAGAAGAAGCTCAGACAGAAGTACTCCACAGGGTTATCTCTAAGTGTTGCAAAACATCTGCAAATCATCTGCTAAAATGTGTCCATAGAGTAGCCATTAATCTCTCAACCCAGACAAACACAAAGTCTTCAGCTACTCACAGCTGTTCTTAGGTCAGGGAAGGACTGGAACTCTTTATGAACTTGGGGAATTTGATCTCTATATGAGTCGGAAATAACAGTGGTGCTATAAAAATCTTATTTCTGTCTAGAGATGTGTTGTGCTGCAGAGGCACGTGAGTGTGTCCAGTGCTATCGAGGAGCCCTGCTACTCCACTGAGTTACTCTGAGACACTGATATGTGGCTAAACCCAGCACTCTTTCCTTTGACTTGAGGATTATTCAAATAAGCACGGTAATTTTGGCCTTCTGCTTATAAACAAAATTTAAGAATCATAAAGACCAAGTACATGGAGCTAATAGGCTTCATAAAGCTGTCAGAAGTTTCATGTCAGCATTGTCAGAAGCTCTGTGGGGTGGTGAGCAGCTGGGGCAGGCTCGGGGCGTGCGTGGCTCTGCCCTTGCCTGGGTGCTGTGGTACCCGTGGGGTACCCGTGGGCTGTGCCCCCACAGCCAGTCAGGAACCAACCCAGGCAGAGGAGGGAGGAGTGTGGGTGGTGTGGATATTAGCATTTTGCTTTGGATTGGGAAGGAGCTTTTGAAGTCTGTCTCTTTTGAAGTGAATCTCTCTGGGTCCCCTCTGCCTGTGCCTGTTGTACAGAGCCGTCTGAGTGAACAAACCGGACCCCTTTTGCATGCAACTCTTCCAGAAGTGCTCCAGGGGTCCCTTAAAAAGGCACATTCTCCTTTTTTCTAGTGTACCTTCAAAGCTTTCCTACAGAAAGGCAGAGCTTTGGCTTTATATTCCCATGTCTGCACATTGTGTCTTCATTTTAACAACTGGGGTGAAATCTGGACTCAGCTGAAATCCTGCCCCTGCCTTCCAGGAGGGGCAGGATTTTACTCTGGCCTTTTAAAACAGGTGGTCAAGAGTCCATCAGTCTGTGATTTCTTATTGTTACTAATAAATATGTGGCTTAAATTGACAGGATGGTTAAATATGATTACTTTTTGTCCACTCAAAGTGATGCTCATGATAATGTTAAATTTGGATTGATTTGGTCAAAAAATGGGTTAAACATTCCTGAAGTCACATTGCATTTGCTTGTGTTAAACATTATATCACAGTTCCTGCTGGGGCAGCAGGGGGGAAGGCTGGTATGAGCATTAGCTTGGCACAAATGTTACACAAGTTTGCCTGGGTATCACATTGCAAACACTGCTGGCACCTGCTTGGCTGTGTTGCCACAAGTAGTCCCACTTATCATCAACGACAGCTCGGTGGGATACAATAGATGTGTGTGCAAACTCCTCTGGGAACCCAGCCTAAATCAGCAGTGCAGGCAAAACCCAAACTGGCTGGATGCTACAGCTTTTGAGTGGTCCAGATAAATGTAAAATATCGTTATGCAACCTACAATATACAATTCTGGGAAGGTGTTGCACCTCAGGCAGTGAGGGATAGACACCTAAGCATTTTTGAGGACTGTGCAAGCTCAAGTATTGTCTTTTACATTTCTTTAGCTTTAAATATCCAGTGGCATTCAGTGAGGTTATTGACTATCGGCAAATAGAAATTAACATAGAGCTTCTTTGTATTACAATCAACTTTGGGAATTTTTACTCAGAGGTTGGTAAAAGATCTTCATTATTATTGTAATTTAAAAGTCATTATGCTAATGATCCTGAATCTCTAGGTCTGTGCCTTCTCCATACAAATACAGATGATGCAATACTTTTGGTGCAGCCCTTCTGAGAAAGGTGAGGCCGAAGCTGTGCCTGAGATACAAAACATTGGGGGTTACTTGTGTGAGGCAAGATTTGAGATTAAAGAGAGAAAGGAAATTCTAGCAAAAAGGTATCTTTGTAAGTACAGGGACACCTCTGGGCACAGAGGATGAGCATGGTGTGACCTCTCAGGATACATGCTGGACACCTGGGCGGCATCAGGGTGCACCCCGGCCTTGTGCCCCTGCCTTTGGGCAGCAGGGCAGGTGGGGCATTGTGAGCTTTGGGGGCAGGTCCACAGGGCAGCTGCTTCTGGCTGCCAGCAAGGACTTGCTTCCAGGGACAGCGAGGGGCACTTAGCACCCAAACTGGCCTCCGTGGCCTCCCTCCCAGGGAAATATTCCTGCAGGCAGCTGGTGTAGGGATCTCTGTGAATTATACAATTAGGAGGTGATGGAAACGGATGGGTGGAGGGGTGGAGAGTCTTCCCCTCGGAGCAGGAGAGGTGTGTGAGCCTGTTGTGTGGCTGCAGGGCATTTGCACGCTGGTGTCCCAGGGGCCTTGGGCTCTTGCACTTCCCTCATGCCTCCCACCATAGAGCGAGGGGAGGAGGCAGCAGCTCAAAGGCTGCCGAGGCCTGGGAGGCAATGATGGGAGACCCATTTAGAAAGATACCACAAGCTGCAGGACTGTATCCCCAGTCATTGTGCGGTGTGTTTGGTGGGACTGAAGTGAAGGATGACTGATAATAGCTAGCAGTGGTGACTTTGAACATTTACATTTATTTTCCTAAAACAGCAAATCAGGAATTGTGACCATCGGTTAAAGTTAGGGTGGTTCCTGGTTCTGCTGGGGCTGCTTGTATCCTTTATTGCATCCATATAGGTTCTATATTCTAATTCATGCTATAGCATTTTAGGTGTGTGTCCTTCCAGCCTGCTGGAATGTGACTTTCCCTTTTCAGCTGTATGATCTGTTCCAGCTGATAAAAACGTGGCTGCCTTGTTGCTTCCCCACAGGCTTCCTTCCACTTCATGCCTGGATTTCATAGGAGTGGTGTATTTTTGTTTCAAAAGACAGGAAAACATCTATGGCAGTGAGGGGATAATATTTAGTGGCGGTCTGACTGACAAAATAACTTTTTACTGAGATACAAGGTATCTTCTCTCTGTCAATAAATAAAATGTTGATACTTTTCTCAGCAGTTTCTGGGAAAGAGAGAAGCTAAGGTAACAGAAAGTATAAGAAGAATGAAAATTGAGATATGACAGGGAGAAAGATCTAATAGGCTTTACTTGATAAATCTCATGGGAAAGTAATGTAGAGAAGTATGATGGTGGGATTACCTTGAAAACTTTTTTCCTCTCATTTTCAAATTATTTGCAAATGAGTATATAGTTGTAATAAGCGTTTTTAAAAATTGGATTAGTAATTGGCTTATATTTTTTGATTACTTTTTAAGCTTCAGGGTATATTAAAGAATTGGTTTCCTTGGTGTATTCTCTTGTGATTTGCTTCCCTCTCAGAAGTCACTGAAGTATTCTTACTTCTGACCTGCGCTCATGGGTTCCTAAGAATCCTCTCTTGTTCTGTTTTTGTGGTCACGCATTTCAGGATTGTTTTAGGCTGGGATTGCGGAACGTGCTGCAAACTGCCAAATACCGAATAAACATTGAATTGTTGTCCAAGCAATGGCAAAAGGACCCTTTGTTTAGAATACAGGAACAGTTTTCTAAGTTTCAATGTTGGCATGATAGTAAACCTATAGTAGAGGTGGTGGTGGGGAAAGTAGGTGACATGAAACAATGGGATTTTATACTTCATTATCTCCAACATCCCAAGTGTTACCTGAGGAAGTGTCTGGCTGCTGATAAAGCCTGTCATTTTACATCTGCTCATTGAATGGTCTGTTTTCCTTCAGTGTATGTACTTAACACCTTGGAACTCCTGTCCATTGTTGACTCCCATCTTAGAACTAAATGAATTTTCTCAGACATCCCATGACTGAGGAACATAATGTAAAGTTTTAAAGTATAACATTAGGTGAAGGTAGGTAGTGTGCTCACTGCTCTTCTGTAGGGTGATTGAGAGACCCTTAGCAGACACTTGAGTAGGAACCCAGACATCCTCACATTTCAACCAGTCTGGTCAGAGCATATTGATCAGAGCATCATGGCATCCTGGTGTCTCCCAGCATCTTCATGGAGGGTTTGGGGTGACTCACTTGTCATATGCCTCCTCCTCAGAGTGTGCAGCAGGTCTGTCAGACACCGCTGTGGCTGACAGGTTGTCTCCAGTCTTTGGGCTGGCTGGGTGCTCAGGGTTCATGGGTCCAGGGGCATGTGAGAGCATGCCACACGTCTGATGGTGGTTCCAATTCAGCCAGGTGTGTAGCTGCTGCATATACTGGCATAGCTGAGCTCCTGTTCATGTGGTTATCTTGGGTACAGGCAGCAACTGTTGGGCACAGGCTCAACTTGCAATTTCACTGGGCCCCTCAATTCCCTTGTGGGTCAGGTGAAACTGATACAAAGACCCTGGGAATATGACTGCTCTGAAAGTTGGAGCAGGAAACAAGTAAATGTGAAGCAGAAACCTCTTTAAACCTGTGTGCAAGTACCTTTTCAATATTTAGCAGTGTAGGCAACTCTAGCAGTAATGCTCATGCATGGAGGATGAGTAAGGGAAGGATCAAATGTCAAGACACAAGATCTATGCTCTCCATTCCTTCACCCTCTCTTTCGTAAGCCCTCAGGATTTTGAGAGTCGATTGGTAAGGACAAGCTCTCTATGTTTGAGTACTTGAGATAACAACACAAGTTACCTGCTTACCTCAGTATTGCCTAAGTTACAGGGTTTGGGCAACTATCTCTCTTGGCTTCCTTTGGCCTACTGACTTGCATTTCCAAAAATATCTATGGAAAGTATTTAGGAAATGTAGGGGGGTTAGAAGAGCTGAAGATATTCAGATCAGATCTAATGACAGTCATTGGCAATCTTCCATGTCACAGTTTTTCTGTCCGGGTTTCTGTGGGAATTATGATGTTTTTAGGTAAAATAGCACTTCCAACTACTCTGATACCTACTTTGCCATTTAAGAAACAAGCATAGTGGTACTGTCTTTTCTGAATCATAGGCTTTTTTGTTGTCTTCTCATTTTTTTAAGACTACTTGGGCAAAAGATTGCATAAATCAAAGTACAGAACAAGCTGATAAGGGACTCAGTTCTTCAAAGATTTGTTCACAGTGATTGTCCACTTGAAACAAAGAACATCTGAGACCTAATTAAATTGAGTTTTGCCACTTTGTACTTCTTTGACAAGTGACAGTATTATTATTCCCCCTCAGTGGAGCTCTTTTTTCAGTGTTGAAAAACACTGAACTACTTATAGAAGTAACACAAGTTTCCAAAAGGGGCAGGATGTAATCCTTATCAAAAATTTTGAAATCTGTTGAGATTTGCCTAACACCTTTTTTTTTTAAATTCATAAGATTTTGCTTGAGAATGAATTGCCATGTATTGATCTTGTTGGATTGAAAACAGCTTTATCAAAGGTACAGCTTGGCTTTTATGGTCAGATCTCAATCTGGTACCATGATCATCTTCTATATCTCTTCAAATGCTTCGAGTGTAGGTTGCAGCCATGACTGGTTGATAAGCAGGAGGGCTGTTGACTGGAAATGTCCGTCTCACCCCACTGATGAAAGAGGGAACATAAATGACTGACTTGGGCTGATTGCCTTGTTGTTAGGTGGCTAAAGTTCAGTGGGATGAACCCACCCTGAATGTGTGTGCCAGAACGGAAGGGTTTGTTTTCTTTTGGAGTGATGATTGTACTTATTTCTGTTACAGCAAACTACCTGTAGTAACAGGCTTAGCAGACCAGATAGAAAAGATGGGGGAGGCTCTAATTTGCAAAAAGGAAAATGTTTTGCCATGAATAATGTTAGGATATGTTTTAAATATTGTCAAGAGTTTGAGTGAATGAAGAGGGAAAGTATGCTTTTATGGGCATTTGGCATTCAACAAAGAAAGAAAATTTTAAAATACTTCAGAAAGGTGATCTTCACACTTGAAAAAAAGCGGTTGAACAGAAAAGTAGGATTTGCTGGAGAGAAAGGAAAACCGTTGGACTTTGTTTCAACAAGTCGTTAATGCTGCTAAGCTGTAACCACCTTCATATTTATTCCAATGTTTACACTTGCCAAGCACAAAAAAAGCAAGTAAATGGAACAGTACACCTGTAATAAATCCTCAGGGGACCACATAATAAACATAGATGTGTTACGGTTATCACATACAAAGGAAAGTAATCTGTTTTCAACACCATTGCCTGACACGTGATAGATGCTACATTCCATCAGGTCTCCAGCACTTTTGGAAATAACGCATATGGTCAAAATATTTCAGTGCTTTTTGAAGGAGGCAAAAGAAGAATCCATCATTAACAACCATTGTCAACATGGCATCTCCTGCCTGCTGTGGAGTCTGTGGGCTAGGCCCAGTTTCAGGAAGAAACAAAAGGTTCTGGACCCCACCAAAAGGGGCAAAGCAAGGACTGTGCTATCAGATTTGAGTTTCCAAGATGTGATGGCCAGTGCAAACCTATCAGTCTGTCTGTGCTGTGAAATCCCAAGGGGCTGTTAGTTTTGGAAGCTAAGGTACTCAAGGCAGATCTCTGTAGCTGCCATGCCACCAGAGCACACATCATGGTCACAAAAATCTGCTGGATTGATTGGGTTTGCTCTGTCCTTTTGCTAGCCACAGATCAGACTCCTTGATCCTATTCAAAACTGATGTTAGCAAGTCATTGAGCTTATTGCATTGAATTCCTGTCATAGCACTTTTGAACTTTCCAGGAACTGGGCCAGCCCCTCATTTATTTGTGTGCTTGCAGTGGTGTTCACGCTGGCTCTGTTTCTAAAGGAGACCCTTGCACATCCAAGCTGTGATTTTTACTTTTAAAATGATTTGGCTGTGTGCATTTAGTTTAAATCATGTAAAAGCTGTCCCACACCAGTGCATTGCTCATTTTAGCAGCCTCCAGACACTACGGGCACCACTCAGCATAACTGGGGAGAGGCATTTGGTACCTTTCACACCTTAGATCTAGTAGAGGACTTAGATCTAACCAGCAAGTGCTACAGCACTTCACTTGTAGGTGCCTGTTCCCTGCAGCCGTATTCTGTTTTAGGCAGTTAAGTGTCCTATAAAGTGGGAATACTTGAAATACCAACCCACTACAGCTTGGGCACTTCACTCAGCACAGCGATCAGGACACTCAGCGAGGGCAGAGATGGGCTGGGCTCCAGCCCTTGATCTAAGAGCTCTCACTGTGCTATACATTAAAGAGGAGCCGAATAAGGTTCAGAAGCTGCTGTGGGACTCACATTTCCCATCTCTTTGGTAAGTGCCATAAGCCACAGGATCATACTCTTGGAGAGCGCAGGAGAGGATCTGGCTCATGTACGTGGGCACCTCTGCTTCAGCAGCAGTGTGGGCAGTCTGGCTTTGACCCTCAGCTGCTGGATGCTGTTTAGGCCATAACAAAAGTGGGGTCATGAACCATTCAGGCCATGTCAGGACTAGGTCACTTCTGGTTGTCACCAGGAACTCAACTCTTCTCACCTGGGAACTCAAAAGTAAAATAAACAAGAACCTTGGGAATTTCCATGGAATACTTTCCTGTTGATCAGAGATGATTTGTTTGCCTTCTGGCTTTAACTATAGGTAAATGTATTCTGATTTTATGTGGAGCAGCCCCCAGATGAGCTAAAGGGTCAGTTATGGAAGAATTCATGGGCTCAGACTTAAATTACGCTGCTAAATATTCAGAGTCCACCCATCTTCTCCTGCTGTTTAATCCTCTTTCTCACTGCAGCTTGCCACGATGATAGACTTGCTAGTAATTATCGACGTGTTGCTGCTCGTCGCTTGGATGCGGTGGCTTTTCCTGCAGTGTGCTCGCTGATGCTACAGCCAGCCAATGCTGCCCTACACATGTGGTAAAGGTCTCTTGGCAGCAATGACTGGGTTGATCTATCCCGTCGGCTGACTCAGTTTCCCTTCTCATGGGGTGTATTTCTGATGTTGGTCTCCTTTTACTGACACAGTGTAATTTAGCGATGTGTGCTCTGCATGATGAGCTCTCCATCTGGCAGATAATTGCCTGCTAGTTTAAATCCCATCTTAACTTCAGTTTCTCGAGATCATGAACCTGCTGGTGCCTTCTGGTTAGTTTTGCGGGGTGTTTGCAAAAGGATTTGTTGCAAGTTAAAGTGATGTGGGTAAATTTCTCTGAGTTTTTTTAATTGATAGGTAAGGTAGATTAACTTTTAGGTCCTGTTTACTAAGCTACCTGACATTATTCTGCATTGAGTTTGGCAGTCTGACACCTGGGTTTGTAGACCGAGCTGCTGACAGCAGGCACTGATTGTTTGCACTGGTTATACAGAGTGGGAACCCTGGGTATACTCTGGGACCTGGTAGATGCTGAAAGCTTGTTACACAATACATGCTGGTGTTTTTCTTTCCTTCTTCCTTATTTTTTTCTTGTTTCTCCCTTTGCACTCACTGGATGTGTTTGCCCTGTTCTGTTGTGCAGCAAAGTGCTGCATCTCTGGAGTTTGCTTGCTGCAAGTTTGTACAGGGCCGTGCACAGCAGAGACCTCGTTGGGCTGCTTTTGTAATACCCGCTGTAAATAATGAGGGTAACCAGCAGGCATCGACTGAGTGACTGCCCTGTGAGATAACAGACAGCAGTGCTGGGGACATCCCGGGCCCAGCCCATGGTGTCTGCGGCAGGCGCCAGGAGCTGGCTGGCAGCTGCCCACCAGGCACGGGGCTTGCTGATGGTGTGGCAGCCTCCTTTCTCACTGCCTTCCCTCTTGCATTTGGGGAGGCAGGGCAGATTTCTCATCCACTGTGCCCCCTCTTCTGACCACTGTGCTGTCATGTGCTATTAAGAGGGTTTGTTGGTGCAGGGCGAGGGGCAGGGTCCATCCCTTCCAGGGATGCCCTATGAGATGTGCCTGGTGAACCAGTGCGTTGCCCATGCAGCCCTTGCACTTCCACTGGCAGTTCTGGGGTTAAGACTTCGGCAGTGATGGCTGCTGGCTGCAGCTTCCAGAGGTTTTGCAGACCCAATCATTTGCCCCTCTCCTTGTGCAGAGCCCAGGGAGTCACAACAGAAGGTGGTGACAGTCCCACAGAGGTCACCAGCACAAGCAGTCACGGGACATCTGTGTCCAGCTCCGGGTTGCAGGGCATGCTGTACACTGAGTGTCAGTGCTTGTTGTCTTTGCAGTCTGTGGGAGCAACACCTGTGCCTGGAATTGGGAATTTGGCCCAGTCTGGGTATTGATGTTGACTGCGTTTTTCTCCTATCCCTTGTGAAAAGTTGCAGTTGCCTTTATTGACTTGTTCCTTTGTGCCTCAGCTACCCTATGGCTCAGCTAATAACAGTGTCTGGGACTTTATTCAGCTTTAAGAGGCTTTAAACTGAGAAATTCATATTTACTACTAACAGCATTGATGGACATGACTGATTAATGGCAATAAACTCAGGTGAGAACTGAGAGACAAGGACATTTTTTCTGTTCTATGCAGTGAACATGCTTGTTTTGTATTACTGAGTTTTATGAACTTTTGTACAATCTGCTTTTAAAATATCTCCTTTGCCAAGTGGTGGGAATTTCTTAAGCTGAGATGACTGATTCACTCCTTTATCTCAGCCAACCTGCATCAGACTGGGCTGAAGCTGAGATGCTAAGACGATCAGATAAAATTCTTCACACCACTACTGGCAGTTAAGCATCCATCCCTTTTTTTCCCCTGGGGCAAGTCCTCCAGGAGAGTTTGTCCTGCTCTGAGGCTGTGTCAGTGATTCCCTGGGTTTTTGCTCTGAGTCTCTTTGATCAGTCTGTAGCTGTTAAAAGATTCCATTGCTCTTTTCAAGGCCTAAAGGGAAAGTAAAGTGACAACTTTGATGGCCAGTTTGAAAGCTTTCTCAGACTGGAAAGTATCCCATGGGGCAAACAACTTTACTCATGCTCTACGCATCCCATACTGGTCATACGTGATGGCATAGTGCTGCGTAAAATTTGGATATTGTGCATTTTCAGGTATTTCAATGAACTTATATAAGTGACTATTAATAAGAAAACCCTAATTAAATTTTGTTCCTGTGATGAAACTGAATTTTAGAGGAATCAGGCTGAGATTTCAGCAGTTGTGAAATTCACAGTGTTGTTCTTTGCACTGTAGAGCCTTTGTGTTTACTGCTGTAGTCATATTACATGACATTGCCTAATACCCAGCAAGGCGTATTCTTGGCTCATTCAGCAGGTAAGATTCCCTGAGGGTCACTGAATCTGTCCGTGCACTCAACAGAGAGCTCAGTCTGATGATTTCACAGCCATGTATTTGCATTTGTATTTCCAGTGCTTTTTTCTTTTTGCCATACTTTTCCTTTTAATTCTACCATGATTATCAAAACTAAGGCTCTGACTAGTTTTGTGACCTGTGCCAGCCCTTCCTGCATCCCACGTATGGCAGTCAGCAGGTAATTAGCTGGTGGTCTGTCCTGGGGATGGGTTTTTCACTGTTAAACCCCGGCTCCATCCTCATGATGCAGTGGGAGGGGCCCGTGGGTGCAGGCACCTTGCAGAAATGGTCAGGTCATGGGGTGGGGGATTGAACTTGCAGCTGAGAGCTGGTCCTCTAATAAATGAGAAGCTGATCCATTAGAACTTCAGGGTAAAATAATCCCTTTTTGAAAGCACAGTAGTTAATAATCCAACACTTAGAAAGCTGTTTCTAACCACTGTTTCTGTTCCTTATTAGACATCTTGATTAATTTATTTTCCGTTCCTGTTCTTAGGTATTTTGTAGCATTTAATTTTCTCTATGATAATTTATGAGTCACAAAATCTCTTGGAACAGGTTAGCTTCTATGTGATGGCATTTCAACACCTCTTGCATTTCCTTTGGTTGGATCATGTGTTGCTGCTTGTTTGGAGGCGATGCTGCTGCTTCTCTGAAGAAAGCAATATATTGTTACTTGAGTGTGATATGCCAGAGTCACACTGCCCTCTCTTTGGAGACGGGCCCTCCATCAACTTATATAGTACTTAAAGTGCTTATCAAATACTGGGATGGAAAATTACTTGATTTTCTGCAATGACACTATTTGGGTGACTTAATTTTCTTGCCTGCCCACTGTCTATTTGTTTGAGTTGGTTTATAAAGATGGAAGCATCAGACCAGATGAAAAAACACAGTGGTGCATGGGGCTTCTACCACAGGGGCTTAATAAGTGAGATGGGTTTATTATATAAAGTATTACATGCTGTTGTACAAGGCACTGCAAATATCTCTCCTCTCTCCCATTCTGATTGTTCCTAGTCAAGAAAAGTTAATGTATATTGTAAAGAGGACAAATTGGAGAACAGAGAATTCATTTTACTGGAGGTATCATTTATGGTAGAAGATTGCATCCTTCTTATTGCAAAATAAAAATCAAAGAGGACTATGATTGCTACCTATGTCCCTGAAGTGCAGGAGCAGGGCAGTTTAAAGAAAAAAAAAAGTGTAACTGAACGTAATAAATTTAGGTGGGATGTTAGAAGGCAGTTTGAAACCTTCAGGGTAGCAAATTTCTGGGATAACCTCTCTGTGAAGGGATCCAAAGAAGTGTAGCTAGGTTTAAGATAAAGCTTGATAAATTGATAAGCTTCCTAGTTTGTAAGTTGTATTATGTATATACAATGTATTTCCTTGAGAACCTTCCTTAAATAGAAAACTGAACTTGATGGTGGAAGAATTATTTCCTGTTCTCTTTTTGCTGCAGAAATTAAGCGTACATATTAATAAATTGTGAGAGCAATTAGCCCTTTGAACTGCCTGAGCTTGTTTAATTTGCTGTGTGTTGGTAACAGCATTGCTATCTTCTCCTAAACTTGGTATCAAAAGAAGGTAAAGAATCCACAAGGTAACGTGGTTCAACAGATGCATGAATGGGGCTGGAAGTTATTCACAAATGTCACAGGATGCAAGTTGCAGCAAATCTGAACCAATCTTGCTTCTGGCTGTTACATCCCTTTGCTTCCCATCACCTGTATGACTTTGTGCTGGGCTGTTTCTGTGCACCAAGTTTCTAAAAAGCCAATCTGCCGATGAAAAAACCCAACAAAACAAGCTTCTGACTTAGCATGAAGAAACAGCTAAGTTCATCAAATGAGTAGAAGACAATGCAAGGGAGGATGAGAGTTGACAAAAAGCCAAACTAACAATAAAAAACATGCAAAAAAGTTGTTACTTGGTGTGAAGAAATAGTTCAATGGAGTATGAGTTCCAGTGCAGAGGAGGAGAGGAGCTGTGGCAGTCAGCCCTTCGTTTAGTTTAGGGCTGCTGTGCATTTGCAACAAAAGCAAAACTAATTTTTGTTGGGGCTTTTTTGTTAGGATTTCTATTGCCTTGTGCTGGAGCAGTTCAGCACATGGTTGGACAGACACAGGGATGGTGTTAAAGAGGAGGCAGTAATTAGGTGGGTTTAGGCTCTGCCCTTGGCTTGATGGTTTCTCTGCTGCTTCTTCTTGGAAGAGATATTATAAAATTTTGCCCATGCTTGCATTATGTCCCTCTGGAAGGTCAAAAGTTTCTAGAAAGTCCTTATAAGTTATGAAAATGTTGTACTGACCCGTCCTCAGGCCTGTGTGACCACACAGACTCATATCAAATGAAGGATATGTTCCAGTGCTCTGTGTGCAGTACTCAGCACCTAATCCATGTAGGTAAGAGTGTCAGCACTCACCACTTTCTTCTTTGGGTACAAAGCTCCCAGCTTTCACTTGTATGAAGTTCTGCCACCTAGAAATTCTACAGCTTGAACCTACCCCAGATTTTGTGATACAAAATGCAGCTGCATTGTACTAACATCAAAACATCAATAAACATGTTTAAAAACACCTGTCTTGAAAACACAGAGTACATGAAAAAATGGTAATAAATGGATGCAAAAATAAAAAACTGAATATATTTTCCCTGTAGATTGCTGCCTTTTTAAGTTTGTTAATTTAAAAGATTAACAAATTTCAATTTAAAAAGGTAACACATTCTCTGATAATAAGAATTTTGCATTGAGAAAGTGTACATATTTATGAGCTCTGGCTCAGTCCTTTGAATTATCTAGGCACTACTGTAACTGATAAGTGAATGCTGATAACCCTGTTAATATTTCAAGGACTCTTTGCAGCTATAGGGGAGCATTCGGTAACTATCACATTCCTTTGCACTGCAGGACAGGTTTTTTTATTTGCTATCTTAATGGTATTTTATACATACAGTTTTTTTCTAGCTCAGTTCACTTGTCTCACAGCAGCTCCTTGGCACACAGACTCATGAACTCTCTAAGATGCTTTTTACAGCAGCTAGGCTCGTTGCCTGCTCTGGTGTGGCTGGGATTTGGATTGCAAATTCCTCATGTGAACAAAGAGGGGGAATAGAAAGGGCTGGTCTCTGGCCTCTCTCACACTTTAGGAAACTTTTCTGGCTTCAGAGGATTGTTCTGGTAACTCTGGTTACACTTCAAAAAAAACCAAAAAAACCCTGCCTCTATCTTTGCGAAGATGGATGCAGCCTCACCAGTTGGAGAGAGGTGGTTCTGGGCAGGCTGCTGGGATTTCAGGCTACCTTGAGTTTTGTCCACACTTGTTCTCTTTTTCCCCCCTGCTTTATTTCCTCAGAACCATGGGGCTGGAAATCCATGGGTTTAGAGAAGACAGAGAGTGGGAAAAAAAGTGAGTGGAGACAAGTGGTGTATGCAGGATGTATCCACGTGTGTTCCCTCACCAGCTTGCTGGCTGCATGCAAGGGCCCTGCAATCTGAGAAGCAGCTTCCTGTAATTGATTTCATGAGCCAGTATCAACTGGGTAGGATTTGGCCTGTGCTGGCTTGTGTTCCTTGAGGAGCAGAGGAGAGGAGTCAAACTAAACAGGGTGACTCATGAGAGTCAGGCTCCTGCAATGGTTTGTATGAAAATGCTCAGAGTTGGGAAATGGGCTGTCATGGTCCTTAAATCATTATCTCCCTTTGGTTTGCCGCTCTTTGGAGCCGTTGGAGAAGGCCCATGAGGTCCCTGTCAGCCACAGTCAGAGGGAAAAGTGACTCTGTGTGACTGGCACCTAATGGCCCAGGGGCTCTGGACAAGGACAGCCACATTACTGCAGGGCAACTGCTGAGACTAAACTAGTGTACTTGCACCTGGGGTTCCCTCTTTGTTGCCCCTATCATTAAAATTGACCAAAATTGCTCAAATCACTCATTTGTGTGGAAACCTGTACGGAGGACTTTGGACAACGGGCAGTGCTGGGCTAAGCAGCCTGTAATTATTCAGCATTTTGGTTTTAAGTGTGGCAGCTGCTTCCCTGAAGCCAGGCTTGTGCAGTGCAATGAGGAAAGGCACTGCTTTGCTGTCTCTTGCACTGTTTTGCTTTCACACCGTTCTCCCTTTTACTCTTCTCTTAGGGAATTTGCGTGTTAAAGATGTTCACCACATGCTGGGATCTCCACCTCTCTTGTGGCGTAAAATCACAGGTCTTTGTCTTAATGGACTGGGAGGAGCCAGGTGGAGGCAGAGAGAAGGTGGCCAGATGGACACCAGGATTACTCTGTCCTGCGCCCTGGGGTTGATCAGAAGAAATCCAGTCAGGGATGTTTTTCTCCTGCATGAGAAAAAACTTCCTGAAAAGGGGAGCTGGAAGGTAGACCCAGCTATGAAGCTCTGGGAGGAGAACCTTGTTTGATCTGCAGATGAGAGCTCTTGTGGGTGCAGAGCCAGCATGGTGGCCAGGAGCAGCTGTGGGAGCAGCCTGGATGGTGGCCGTGGGCGGAAAGGAGCCCCAGGGCTCCCTCACACCGATCTCTGCAGACAGGAACAGTCTCATGAAAGCGTGGTCTTGAATATAATATGCACAAAACAAGCCTCTGGGAAAAGCTGGTGCTTGCTGGAGACGTTTTTTGGGTGTATCCTGCTCTGTGAGTTACAATTTCTGTGAGATACAACACACCCTCTTTGGGTGAGTTTGTTAGTCAAAAAGTACACTGACTTCCTTCTGATTCAGAGGCAGCAAGGCTGGAGGAGAGGCAGGTAAACAGTGTAAGGGGATCTCCTGGCATGGCTCATTTTAGAGCTAGGAAGCCACCGGGACTGGGACTTGGCTGGGCTGCCTGGTCAGTTCCAGCCATATAGGTAGTTAAGATATATCCTCCAATTAACCTAAGTGGCCCTTTAATTGATGTGTGAGATCAATGAGCCCAACTGCCGTACAGACAGCAGCAGAGTCTGGATGATTTTACCCACTGCTTTGCATGTTTAAGTAATTTAAAGTTAGAGAAGACCTGCCCTGTTAATATTTACAGGGGCTCATTAAGCAAGACAGGTATGCTTCCCTGCCCTGCAGGTTAAATGGCAGAGCCTGACTGGGCTAGAATGGTTCTCTCTGTTTGGTCCATCCTGGTGTGGCCAGTTCTGTCCCGCCTAGTGAGCCAGCTCAGCAGGGTGCTGCTGCACCTGCCAAAAATTGCACCTGGTCCAGGGCTAACGCTGCTGTGTTATGTGGCTGCACTATGTATATATGTGTTGTGTATGTCTGTGGTGCCTTGTTTTATTTAGGGCCATAAGCATCACCTCTCAGACCTGCTAAATGCTGTGAGACCAAAGGGATGTCCAAGATAATACCCCCACTCTTGCCCTGCCTAGCAACAAATACTAAGGGAAATGTATGAGAAACAGGACAAGTACAGACTGATCCTTCCCTCCTTGCACTGTTCCAGCTTGCAGCAGGCAGATGTTTAAGGGCTTTTGGGGCTACAGGTTTCCCCCGATCATGGTGTTGACTCACTGTGGGGCAAGTCAGTGCCACAATCCATGGCCCCCTCATCTCTCAGTTTGTTTAATCCCTCTGAAGTTTCTGCTTTCCCCAGTGCCTGATCACAGTCCCCACCATTCAGATGCACACACTTGCAGAAATTCTTTTCTGTTAATCCATGTTGCCTGATCATCTCACTCGAGATGGTTCTCTCGAGTGAGATGATCTTTAGTTTTCTTATTGTGAGGGACTGGGATTATTTGTGTTTTGTTTCCATTCTTGTTGTGATTTTATATTTCCTTGTCATGCTTCATCTTAGCCATCTGTCTTTCCATCCTATGATGAATGCTCCTAGTCTTGTAATATACTGTGGAGGTGATTACTCCAGATGTGCCTGAGTTGCACAGGGGGGTGCAAATGAAAGCATCCCAACGTATATGGGTGCATTTATGGCCAAACCATTTCCAGGGAAAAGGCAAATTGCAGAGGTGGTAACTCTGCAATGTTCTCAGATGCTTTGAGCTTTGTATTTTTTCTGCAAAAATTTTACGTTGTGTTTATATTATTTTTTAAAACTTCTTTACAGAACTTTGGATATAGAAACACTGTTGTCCCCAAATAGCTACTTCTGGTGGCTGCTGTTTGAAGAGCTGCAGGGTGCCCCATACAACTTTTTGTTACTCTCTTTGCTTGTCTCTCTAGCTGGGCTGTTTTGGATACTGGGCTGTTTTAATGCCCATTGCAATACACAAATAGTGGCTATATTGCCTTCCCACTCATGTCAGAGCAAAGCTTAGTCATATATTTCAGAGAAGAATAAAGAACCAGGTGCAGTGAATGTATTTTTACATTTTTATTTGCATTTGTTGGCAGTATTTTAGCCTGCAGATTGTCAACATAAGGGCAGGCAGGAGAGCTGTGCTGAGCAGTGTTTGCTCTCTAGCCTGTGCCGCAGCTGATAGAGGGTAGCCGTGACCTGGGCTGGGCGTCTTGTCAGAATGAAGAGGTTCATCCCCGCTGGGCTCTTGCTTACATTTGGGCCCATCTCCAGGTAATTGCTGGTTGTGGGAACAACCAGGAGAGGGTGGGAGATACCCATGACGTCAGGGTCTCTGCTCCCCTTGAGCCGGAGTGGGCGTATCACACCTGCCGAGCGCTGGCGGCTGCGCGGGGTGCAGGGACCATCGTGGCTCTCTCATCCCTAGGGGCAAGGCTTGACTCGAGCTAAACGTTTTACCCCGTTCCTGGTTTATTTATTTGTTTATGCATCTGGATACTTTTGCTTTTATAACCACATGAATTGTGAGCACATCTGAACTTGATACTTTAATTGCTGTATGAATTGCCTTTGGATCGCTAAGGGAAAATCCCTGGTTTTTCCTCTAACGATGCTCTCTGCCTGGTCAGGATTTTGCTTTGAGGTGGGGCAGGTGTGGCTGCCTGGTTTCTTAGACCCCCTTGCTCAGCCGTTTGTGATAGAAAGACCATGGTGAGTGCATGTGGACAAATTATTATTGTTTTTACAAGAACTCTTTCTGCTAAAATCAGAACACACTGGATTTTTTTACTAGGTCAAAATCAGCTCAAGAAAGAAGATTTCTGTAGGCTTCAGAAGAAGACCAAACCAGTGAGAATATTATCTGCTTGGCATATGGAATACAGGGTTTTGGGAGCTTCATGGTGCTGGGGGAGAGGGTCTTCATAGGGGCCCTGTTGCCAGTCTTTTGGAGAATAACTTTACCCAGAACAGAAGCTCAGAGCTTGGCAACAACACTGGATGTTATTTTTAGGTGTTATATTTAAATTTGTCTCTGTTTACTGATTTTAAAAAAGGACAAAAAATAAAAAGCAGAAAGTCTTAAGCATCATTGTTCAAAGGATATAAAAAGCAAAGTGTTTGCTGTTTTTCTTGTGTGTATATTTAAGGGCATAGGGGCTTGATCTTGGTTCCACTTCGGATTATAAATCACTATAATAAAATGAAAAAAGCCAGCAACTCTGCTTTGCCTTGCACACAAGTATGATACACCATTTGCTTTATTTAATTTTTTCAAATTTTCCACTTTTACACTTAACCAGAATCCTATTGGTTGTGTCTTGGTCACAGATGGTTGAGCAGGGAATTATTAACCCAGCATAAGAGCTAACATGAGGATTACTGGAAAGTTCCTGGCTGTGTCAGCTTTAAGTGAACTGTGTTACTGTGAAAGCTACAGAAAGTTCAAATTGCTTGAGATCGTGCCAGAGGACTGTCAGTGGTCTTTTGTTAGAGGCTGACCACCTCAGGCAGGGCTCACAAAGGGAGCCTATTTTGTTTAAACCAAGCAGGGCTAGTTCTGTGCTCCAGAGTTACAGCCTAGCTACCTTCCCCTACATCAGCATTTCAGATATTAAAACTGTTACCCATGTCTCCAAAAGCCTCTAGGAGAGAACCTGGCAGTGCTGTGACTTGGATCTTACCAGCTTTAATGGGAACTTAGGGCCAAGCTCCTGTTGTCTTGTGGACTACCTCTGTTTTTATCTGAATCATAAAACTTGGTTTTGACCAAATACTGCTGGCTGACCCCTCCATATGGCTGGCTGACACCTGGGTCATCGGTGCTGGACTGGACATCTGTCTCGGCTGAGGCTGAGCCCTGCCCGGTTGATATATCGCTGAAATAGAGCAGTACCCTAAAGCCTGAGCAATCTAGATGAGGCTCTGTGTCTTTTCCTCAGCAGTACAAAGCTGTGATGGAGACATCTGCAAGGACCCTTGTGTGGCTGAGGTCTGGGGAACAGGACTCCATGGCCATCAGTTTCCTCCTCCAGGCTGCTGAGAGAGGTCCTCTCCATTGAACATCCCTCCTCAGTACAGCCCCCATTGCTCTGAGAGATCTCAGATGTTGCACTGCTATAATTCTTCTGAAGCAGAAAAGCCTGAAATGTCATCAGTTGCATTGAGGAACTGAGGGTCTTCTGTGCACTGGGCCAGCCCTTTCATATAAAATCGAACAGGAGTTTGGAGTATGGACAACTCCTGTTTCTCATGCTGTCATTTAAAGCAGCCTCCACTGAGTAACTGATGTCCTTGATTCCAATATCTGCAATACCTGGATTTTAGATCATTTCAGGAGGAATTTGTCTAGGTTGCCAAACCCTTGGAGACAGAGGAAGCAGAGATAGCAATCAGAGATAGCAGCAGAACCAGGAACTGTTCTTCACTGTCAGCTCCTTGAGAGGCTGAGATCACCCTCCAAGAAACTGGAAGATGTTGAAGCCTCTTGTGCTGTTGTACCTTATGGTGGGAAATGCCTAAGTGGTGCCTGTAAGAGGCCAGTCAGAGAGCAGAGCAGTGAGGACAGGAGGGATTTCCATCAGTTCCTCAACTGCTCACACATACCAAAGCCACGTTGCCAGCAACTGTCCTGAGTGTGTGACCCCAGCTTTCTCATGTGTTCCTGGAGGATGCCAGGAGGACCAGCTGGAGAGCTGCATGCCTTGTTGCTGGTGAAGCTTGGTGCTCTCTGGCAAAGTCCCCTGACAGAAGTTTTAACAGAAGAAATAACCTGGTCGGTGGTCAGCAAAAGTCATGACTTCCAGCTTTTCTTGCCTTTTCACCTCTTTTCTAGATTGATTGACCTATGTCTTCAGCTTTAGCCTGGGAGGTGTTGCCTTCTGGGGTGATTTTTTCCATCACTGCCAGCAGATTATGGAGGCTGAGCCTGACTCTGTGCACCTGTGCCTCTGCTCACTTTGATGGATGCATGAGTTTGTCACTGTTCAAGCTACACCCAGCATGGCCAGCCTGTCCTGGAGGACTAAACAAGGACCAGCCTTTGTCTTAGCTGAGAGACAATGCCATCTATGTACAGAAGCTGTAGATAGCCCAGGGCTAACTGTGTTCTCTCATAGCCCTGCTGCCCTCAGAGCAAGAGGCTGCATTTTCAGAAAGGAATTTGTTGCTCTCATGGAGAGAAGCATTGCCAGTCCTACCACGGTACCATGTCCTGCCCACTCCCAGAAGTCCCTTTTGCTTAGTCTGGGGGCTGTGAATACACAGCCTTAACTGGGTATCATGTCTTGAAGTGAGATCTGGTTTCTTGTCCCTTTACTGATGTAATTTTTCTGACAAAGCTTATTTTCATTAGCCAAATGTATAGGCATTCATAAATGATTTCTAGAAAAAATCCTGAGATCCTGTGGCTTAACATTTCAGAGCTTAATTTTTTTTTTTCCCTGATGATAGCATGACAGAGACACAGTATTACCAGGTATTTGGGGTGGCTGGACCTCTAAGAGGTCTATAAATAGACTTATATTGCTGCCTTTTTCAAGTTTATTCTGTGCTTGTGTATGACTATATCTCAATATATCACTGCAACTATTTCTGAGGTAAAAATATTGAGAGATCCACTGTTGTCCCAGCATTTTAACCCCTAAATAGTGGCAGTAGCATGAGACAAGATCTTGTATTAGTTTGACCCTTTCAGCAGCTTTCTGAAGCAGCATATCCTGGTGAGTCACAGGCACACATATGCAGGTTTATGTGGATTCTTTCAGAAACAGAGGTGTTTCCCCAGCTCCTTTAATTGTTGTAGGGTTTTTTTTTTTTCCAAACATCTCTGTCTCTAATACATATGTACTGCTTCTAGAAGAGAAGGCTCAGTACAGTAGTTGTAGTCTTAGCAAGTCAAAGGCTACCCCACAGTTCTGTATTCTACTCAGGCATGTCTAACATAAAATTAGCTCCTTTCTTTTAACTACTGTATATTGTATAACATAGTATTGTTATCGGACAACATTGAAGTCCTCTTTCTTGTGTGTGTACCTACACGTGTGAAGAACACCACTGCGGTAAAAGGGAGCAATTCCTGCGACACGTTATTCGGGCTGTCAGCTGCCCATGCAGGCGGTTGTTGGGGGTGTGTGTAGCCTTTGCATCCCTCAGATTCAATAGCAACAGCTGCTAAGGCTTTTGTTCTGGCTCTGATTGCAAAACCACTCTCTGCCTGTTTTTCCCCGTGCCGACCCACTACCCTGCAGCAGGCTGCGTGCGAGCTCTGGGTAGCGTGACCATTTGTACAGGATGAGTCTCCAAAATCCTCATTTTGCGCTCCAGCATCTGCCACTGATTTACTGCGATTTACTGTTTTAGCTGTGCCACGTAACCTGTGCTTATTCATTTCCCTGTGAAAGTAGTAACAGGTTAGAAGTCAGAGCAGAAAATGATCTCGGCTGGAACCTAGGTGGGTGCAAATCCTCACTGAAAGGGAAAACAGGGCGGCCACATGGCTACAAACCATCCCGCGGGAATGCGGAGCACTTGGGGGGCTGAGTTAATGTGCCTCTGAACTGGCACCGGCTGAGAACTGCACTGTGAATATTGAAGAGTCTCGTTTATCGTATTCCCGGTGAGGTAATTCTTATGGAATAATATCAAATTATTGATATTATTATAATATCATATTATCGATGGAAGGGAATTCTTATGGAATAGCATCAAATCATTGATTAAAGGGAAGCCCTTTATTTGCTTATTCTAGAGAAAGATGGCAATATAGTGCAAGAAATGCTGTGTAAATATGAGTGGCAAGAAATGGTTGCATTTGATTTTGTTGATTGAGATATGGCAGAGACTTGGCAGATAAAGACTGACAAATGCTAAAAAGCCCTTATTGTAGATTGAAATAAAATGCAAATATGCAGAGGTATGTAATCTTCTCCTTATCTGTCCCTATACAATGCATCTTTATAAGTTTACAAACTCATGAGGTACCAAAACCTTTAGATACCAGAACACCCATGTTTTACTCAAATGATGGTTATGGCAGGTTGGTCTGGCCTTTTTTTTTTTTTCCTTCTTATTCTGTCTGTTATTTTCTTCCTTCTCAGCAGCAATCTTTTGGCAAGCTGTAATATAAAATTCCTGATTCTTTTTGAAAACTCGTATTTGCCAAAACGGTAACCTCATAGATTATTCTCTTGTCAGTAAGGCTTTTAACCACAGTTTTGGCAGAGCCTTAAAACATGCCCTTTCTCAAGAAAGAGTTGTCTGGGCTAGAAAATCATTGGCATTAAAAAGAGGTTGTCATAGTGATTGAAACCTCCTCATAGACATTCCTTAGGAAAAGTAGGCTGCAAGATGCACCTTTGTAGTCCCTTTTTTAAGTAAGGGACCCTTTAAATTGAAGAGCCTATTTCATTGTCTAAATGCAGATTCCTGTCACTTGTAAAACAATAGGACTCTGGAGTGCTGTTTGTGTATCAATGCTTCTTTTAATTACTTTCTACAAGAAATGACTCAATGGGAATTAAGTTCCAATTTCTTGCTATTGCAAGGCACCAGGTTTTTAGGTCTAAACCAGGATCACAGCTTGGTTCCCTAGATTAATAGGAAAAGATTGAAGGAAGACACTCAAACTGAGCCCTGAATGACCAGCTCTGATCAGGCTTGAAAAGCACAGCCTGGGAAATCCTTCCTTGTAGAAGTTTGGTCCTTTGCCTGCAAAGACCTAAACAAGGTCAGGAATTAACTGTTACCTCTGGAGCAGGCAGATCCAAATGTGTCATCAGTGTGTTTGGCTCTGGACAGAACTATGCAGATACAAGAGAGAGTTGAGAACATGAACAGATCATTCTTATGCTAAACCTAGAAACACAGTATTGAATCAGTATGGTGGGTATTTTTTATAGAGAGATGTAATTATTTATTTGAATCACTGCTATATCTGTGCTGCATTTCTCAATAAGACTAAAATAAGATGAGGGGGAACATGTTTCTTGGATAGGATCTTTACTATATAAAGTGAATCAAAATGTATGCTGGATAATCTGGGAAAAGATTGGAGGATAACTAAGCTAGGAATAAAATATGTGCAGGGGCTGGGGTGAGGTTGTAGAAGTCTCTTGGCAATTATGTCTTCCACTACGTGGAGTGTCTGGATGTGCTTTATTCCCTACACCTACTTTCGATTCTTTCATAACACATGCACATGCAAGGAATATTAATTAGATGAAAGCTAAACTTGTGGCTAGCCCAGAGCCATCTGTTAAGAACCCACTTTTTTACCTGGCTGCCCAGCAAGAAAGGTCTAATCCTGAGTTATCTGGAGACAGTGGCAGAATGAGAGGTGTTGATGTGAGCTGCACTGGATTTCAATGCCTACTCCTGCAACAAAATTAACCCCAAATTCCAATCCTGTTGGGATTAAAGAAAGAGACAAAGAAAGAGACCTTTAGGAAGATCTTGTTATTTCTGGAAGTACCCAAAGCCCTGCTGGGAATGAGGCCTAATGAGAACCTATTATTGTTCTTATTGTTGTCTCTGAAGTCAAAGGGACTTCTGCAATCGACTTGAAAGGAGCAGGACCTGGGAGCCATTTATTTCACTTTCATTCCCTGCATGAGAGTTCATCAATTCCAAAATAGTAACTTCAGGGTTTGTGGGTATGGGAAAATCCATCCTTTTTGTATTGCATCAAGGTGTCTGGGAAGTTCGGCAAAGCTGAAAGCTGCAATGTAGTTTAAATCTGTCTCACCATGGGTGCATCTATGTCAGCATTTTAGTTCAGATCACAAGTATGCTTTTGAAGCAGATCTGCTGATCGTTTCCGCTTACTCCACTGCGATGTGCACTTCCATGTGCTTCATGCAGTCACTTGGGAGTGCAGGAACTGGGCTTCTCCCAGATGAAGCTTGTCCAGAGTGCTCACTTTAAACACAGCCAGTTCTCAGGATGGAGCCAGGACAGGCGAGACCAGGAACCCCTGAAATGCATGCAAAGAGGTTGTCAGCCCCTGCTCCCTTTCACCTCACAGATCCTATTGCACTGCCATGTCCCTATCATGTGTCTGTGCTGCCACAGCAGCCTGGAGGGGAATATGTGCACCACCCCGAGTTTCCCAGTTGTCCATCCTTGCCTGGATGCCAGGTGGTAGCTTGGAGCAAGTCTGCAGGGTCTCATCAGGGGAGGAAAATCCACAGGAGGGTCACCAAGCTCACAAGAGAACAGGAGACAGGTTTGTCATTTTAGCGCACAGCCACGCTTGCCCCATGTCTGCCTTGCTCTCAGGGTGCTGCAGCAGGTGCTGGCCCACTGCTTTCATAGAAAAGTTTTTCTTTTCACATATGCAGCTGATTTTAAATATTTCAGAAATACTGGAATATTGAAACATGTTTAGTAATAGATTTTTAAAGCAGCACAGCGTGGTTGGACTTGGCATTACACTTGGCAAAGGGATTGCTACAGGTGAGCTGATGGTTGAAACAATGTTTTGAACAAATTTTTGTCTGCCCTTTCTTCTTGAAAGCTCTGAAGTTATGGAGGAACAAAATCTGCATCCAACTCATAATTCTTACGTGTTTTCTCCACATGAGAAAGTGCTGTAAATACTTACTCAAAAGTCCTTTAGGAAGAATAACAAGGGCATTTGGCAAAATTTGCCTCAATACTCCCTTTACAATGACTCCCACCAGCTACGGGTGTCTCTCCAGCTGCTGTTTCAGCTTGGAGACTTCCCTGGTTCCCCTTCTCTGGGGTTTGTTTCAGGCTGCAGCCTTTCATCCCCCATTCCCGGCCGGCCGCGTTAGGGACCTGCGGGAGCGCTGGGTGCAGCCATTGTCCCCGAGTTACTCATCAACCGGAGGGGCCAGGGGCTCGGGGAGGGGGTGCCCCGTTACTGTGGTTACCGGCAGCATCGCGCTCCGCTTGTAAATGCGATCTTTGACCGCAGCCACTGCACCGGAGGAATTTTCACAGCTCCCGGAGAAGACAAAACTCCGGGAGCCGGGATGTAAAAGGTTATCTGATACAAGGTGGATGAAGCGGAGGCTTGTTCTGTGTGAAAGCGAATCCCTCTGCCTCACAGTGAGGGAAATGTTGGGAAGATTTTAAAGTTTCAGGCATATTCCCTTGCAGCTATGGTCTTGTTAAATTTGTTTTCTCTAGCTCCGGTACAAGGGTCGTACACAGTGGTAGGAGTTTGGCCGTTGGCCATTCGCAGAGCTATAAGGTCACTCAAAATTGTTCTTGCACTTGTGTGTTCGCAGCAAGAAAATTTTAATGAGTCTTTCATCAGTAGCAGCCAGATCGTATCTGCTCCAGGGTATCACTCATCTGGCCCCAGCAGAATTAAGGCGTTGAATGCCCTGAGCTACAGGCTGAACTCACAGAAAAGGAGCTCAGGTCTTTGTCTGCGTAGCCACAGCAACAAAACCACAGATGAACTATAAGTTTCTCCAGGATCTGACAATAAACATGCTTTAGCCTGAAAGATTGCAATCACCTGCTTATAGGAGGGTATTCTCAGTCAGGACTTTTTGCTTATCTATTTCAAATTGATGGGTCACTGAAGAACAGAAACTGGGGCCAGAGCACTGGAGACATGATAATATCACTTCATTTTGCATTGCACTTTGTCTTACATTCACTGTTACATTATGTTAATAACTTTTTTTTTCAGGGGAGTTTGTACCCATAGACTATATGTATCGATTCTGTATCACAATTTTATTTACTTGAATTGCTTGAAATGTTTAATTCAAGGCATGGGTTTAAGAGGGGAAGGAGCTGGTGCTGCGCTGGCTGAAAGGGAAGTGCAAGAGGTAAAGGTGCTGGGATTGTCCCCCCTTGCTGGGACTCTGCCCTCCTCCCCTGTGCTTCAGACACTCCAAGCTTTTCTTAGGATTTTAGAAGTCCCTTCCTTCTTCCCATACTTATGAGTTCAGGTCTTCTCTGCCTCTATTCTAGCAATACTTAAATGGAAAATACACTGTCACCTGTGCAGTTAATGAAAACACAAGAAATTATTGCCTGCCTGAGTTTAAAATTGTGTGATGGCTCTGAGTAGATCCTCAGCCGTTACAGTGTGAAGATGGCAGCTTGCTGCCAACAGTGGAGGTCCTGCCCCTGGGTCAGAGGACAAGAAGGGATGACAGTGGCATGCTGTGTTGGCTCCAGGTTTCAGGGACAGGGTGAACAGCTGGTCTCTTGGATGGCGTCAGGAATGAAACCAAGGGAATTAATGCAGTTAAACCTACATCCAGTTTTTTCTTGGTTCCCTCTTTGCTACTGTGGGAAGCTCCCAAAGCGAGTGTGATTCAGCAGGGCCAAACAATATGAGCTTTTGAAGACGCTCTCTTTGCTCCACTTCGGGAGCTGCATTCAGATCTTGAGGGGTGCTGCAAGGAGAGACATCCCAAGGTAAGCATGCAGGTGAAGGCAGTCAGGGTGGTGTAGCAGGTGGGGGCTGCGTGGTGCTGTGGGATCACCGCCCCAAACAGAGATGATAGGCCAGATACAGTTTCACTGGGGCTTGTACTGTGGCATAAAGGGTTCTTTTTTAGTGCAGCCAAGAATTCCATTAGCCTTTTCTTTTCCCAAACAGCCTGTCTCCTATCTGCTGGCAGTATGTTTTGGTTACCTTGCATCATATAGTGTGTCTTAAATGGTTTTGCTCTAAAATGCATCTCTTTACATTTGCTCACATTACAGTGAATTCTGTCACTTTACCACAACCAGCTCCCACAGGCCTGAAGTCATGCAGAGTGTCCTGATGATTCCATGAGTCTGTTCCCAGTGGGGAGGTGAGCAGAATTTGGTTGCTAGTGGTACCACAGCCTGTCCAGCACAGTCTGTGTGATGTGGGACATTAAATGTCCTGGAGAGATTTGAGTGGTCCGGGATGCGAAGCCTTAGAGCTTGTGGAATTGCAGTGCTACAGTGACATTGTGAGGTGTTCGACTTTACAGGAAATCCTTTGCTCATTTCTTGTCGTTTTTGAATATCTATCCCATTTGTAAAGACAGAATTCTCCCATCTCTTTCACTTGAACACTCCGAGAAAGCAGCTCTTCTGTTGTGTCATAAATGTTACAATATTGTCTGTGTGCACCCTCTAGTCCCTATAATGTCACATCACTTGGGACTAGGAATTTGAGAAAAGTTATTAATTACTTTAGTGGAAAGAGCACCCAAAAGATCCAAGTTTTACACCATCAAAATTAAAATAGTAGCTTTAGGCACTATCACTCTTATGTTAGTAACTTTGTCTGCATGTCGTGGGTTGACCCTGAGTCTGATGGACAGATCTCTTGACCAGTCACGCTTCTTGAAATTTCCATATTTAAGCCAGTGGAGACACAGGAAGTGTCCCTTTTTTCTTCTGCTCAAACCTCCTGGTGGGGAGTTTGGGGG
>VZRV01001881.1:781940-920851 GCA_013398115.1 Falcunculus frontatus | reverse complement strand
CTGTTTTCTCCCTCTTTAATCCATTTAACATAAGGGGGGGATGAGAATTCAGTGTGCAGCCTGCGAGAGAGATAAAGGCTGTTAGCTGGTGCAGTTTGGGAAAAACCACGCGACGTAAAAGAGACCTCTATTTCCTCAAATTAACAGAGAGAGACTTTTAAGAATTGTGAATGCTGACCAAAATTCCATGTTTTGTCATTATTTGTGCTGGAGGAAGTAGGAGGGGGGGGGGTTTGGAGGAAAAAGGGGTTTTTGTCTTAATCTCTTATTTCATTTTACTCTTAACTCTGTTAGTAATAAACTTTCTTTCATATTCTTTAAGTTTGAGCCTGCTTTGCCTTTCTTCAAACCTCTTATCTCACAGAAGGTAAGAAATGCGAACTAAACCACTACACTTAATTGGTGTTTCTGCCCGGTTAACGAACCTAACCCGCTACACTGCATTAGAAGAAATCTGTCCTATGAAAAAGCTTTTATCTGCTAGTAAAAGTATCTTAAAACTGTTTATATTCTTGCTGAATTACATGTGAACAGTCCTTCTGCTGTGAGAGGTAAATACTAGTTTAATTGCACTTTTTGGTGGAGCTCTTTTAGTTTCCCTGTAGATTACCAGTAGCTTATACCTACTCTGGCCATTATCCATCATTGCAGAAAGCAGACTCTCCAATGCTGACTCTCAGAATAAATTGGTCTGACAAACTGTTGGCAAATAAACTACTGCATTTAGATGGTTGAGAACAGGGCTAATGAGGATAAATTTTCAGGGATATTTGGCGTGATTCAGCATGGTGGCCAACCATGTTCGCTGTTTCTGCCCAGAATACTAGAACATGTAATTTGGTTGCAAGTGGTAAAACAGTTTTCAGGTATAAACAGGTCAATTCTCTGTGGAGCAGAGACACCAAAGGTTATTATAATAATTTTCAGGTCTGAAAACTCTGTCTATCACTCACAAACATCTCTTTGGGCACCGACACTACAAATTCTTGCCTGAGTGAGCTATTTTGTCTACCTTGAGCAATTTCATTAACTTCATTCTAACTGCTGGGATAGGAGGAGGTTTGCAAGACCAGATCAACAGTTTGACTTCCTTTCCCACGCGGTGCTAGACTTCATTGTAACAAACTCCTGGTTACCATTTCCAATTCATTTTTAGGAGGAAAGACTGGTTTTGACAAGTGATCTAGACCCTCTTGTTTGCCCTCTTTTCATATGGATTTTTCTTGTCTGTGGATTTTGTAACATTTTTCTCTGTTGAGATCTATTCTTTTAAGAATCGTTATTTTGGTAAGGGCTGTTTGCTTGCAGATATGTGTGTACCTAAAGTGCTGAGGTTGCTTGTACACTGATACCACTGGATTTCCATGTCTCGTGTATTTGTCTCCCTGTCGGATTAACTGTTCTTGCTGTGCCACCAGGAACATCTGTCAATCTTTTCTGCACTGTCTGGCTGCTTCATTAAGGATCTCAAATGCTTATAAACACCTTGAGGCTGGGCCTGTCTCTGATTTTTCTCTTGGCTGATGCAATATCTTTAGGAAGTGCCGCTCCTGCGACAGTTTTAAGTAACAGACTCAGGTAGCACACGAATACTCAGAAAAAGTAGAAAATTCATGGTCTCAGTTTGAAGGGTTTGGGGACCAGCCTCTCTCGCAAAAGTCATTGGGATAGAGAGAACTTGGTCTTTTCCGGGTCAAGCTTTTAATCTCCAGAATGTCCAGATTCTGTTCTGTACTGCAGTTTAACGTTGGAAAAGTATTTGAGGTCTTGGTAATTTTGTTTAAGTGGGGGTTTTGTGTGATCACTTGAGGGAATCAATGAGTTCTTTTGTGTTTCTTAATTTTATTTTATACTTGCATCATAGGTTGTTGGACAGATCAGAGGCATGGTTTGTCCTTGGTACATGCACTTCAAGTGACATTTCCAGTGGTGGCCATAAGAAAAAGAAAGCAAACAAATGCAGTACACACAACCCTTTTTTAGGGTACAATTTTAGGGTACAGTTCAAAGGTGCATTGATGGAATATGCCTTCTAACCTGGAGATACCTCAAGGAAAGGCTAAGACCTTCACTGCCCAGCCAGGAAGGCAGAGAGGTGGGGTTGACAGTCACTGGGACTTTGCCTTCAGAGTGGATATGGAGTGGGATGCCCCAGGCTGCGCATTAGGCAGGTCTGCTGTGAAATACAAGGTCTTTCTCCTCTCCCTTTTGAAGTGCATTTTGTCCTTTTTTTGGAATGCAGCTTCCTTGGGCTGAGCATAATTCAAATAATCTGTGATTGACAGCTGCTATCAGCACTTCTCTTCTCAGACACATTTCAGGGATGGTGTGAAGAGATGGCAACCACGAGTCAGATCTGCCCCATGTAGAGTGTATCTTCTCCTTTTTTATATGGACCCTGTGCTTCAGAAATGATGCAAAAACTTTTTTAGTGGAAGAATTATGTCATGTGAGTTTGCAGTTGTTTTCACTATGGAAAGTATGTCACGTTTTCTGACTTGGCTCAAACAATTCACTTCAGTTACCCAAGTCATGAGATCAAGAAGATGAGGGACTTCTATAATCCTCTTGCAAATTTGCTGAGGTCAGTAGAGTTTTCCTACCTGAGCCCTTTGAGCTGACCTTACAGAAAATACGGGTGCCTTATCTTGATCATGGTTTCCCTCAGGGTAGGTGACATGCACTAGTTAACTGCAGTCAGAATAAAACAAGAACCTCCCTCCCATGTATTCAGTACTCTCCTAAGCTTCCTTCCTGTGCTTCTGCTGATATTGCCACTGCTAACATAGCTCTTGCTGATTAGTGCACCTTTGTGGGACTTCTCGCTTTCCCATTGGATGTAGATGGCAATCTAGGAGCAGGATCCTTCTGCGTATACAAATACAGAAGACAAGGGACTGTAGCTATAGCTCACAGGGGAGTTTGGTTTGTTGTTTTGCTGTAGCGTTAGTTCAGTCTGTTTTCCGAGGTGTGCAGATGGCCCAGTTCTGAATAGTGTACAGACTTGCATTTCCTCTATGTGTTTTTCATTATAAATTGTCTTTCTGTATATATTTGGTAATGTACCGATATCTATATATATTTCTCTTTTAAATAGTTTAAAAATCTTGCTTTTTAAGGCAATGACAAACTATTGTATTATTAAAAGATACAAATACGTTGCCGCCTTCTTGTATTTAGCCCAAATACCGTAAGTGGAGAGTGATTTAGTAGGGCTGTGAGAATGTAATGAGTGCATTAGCAGGCTTATAAAGTCAGATTGTGAATCAAATCCTGACTCATGCACAAGAAGTTTTGACTTGCTGAGTTAGCCTGTTGGATTTCACACAGCCAACAAATTCATGAAGTATATGAATTATTGGCCTTTCAGCATCTCCCTTTTCTTTTTTTAGTTAAAATGTTGTTTTCATTTTAAGTACAAATAGTTCATATTATACCATTGTTTTGGTAACTGTAGACTCTTTGTTTGTGTTTTCCTGCCCTTTCTTGGTAAAATTGATGCTGAGGTTTCCAGGAGATTTGCATTGGCAGAAGTCCATGTCCAGCCTCAAAGGGCCGTGGGTGCCTCCTGCACAAAGACTGCATCTCATCCTCCCTCCAAGCTGCTCTTTGCCTGTTGAGCAGGCACAGCATGGTCAGGATGGCAAAACAGGTTCCTGAGCCAGAGGAGAGTAACGGAGACAGCACTCGCACTTTTTTATGGCATGAAACTCTTGCAAGCAAGCCCACTTACTGGTTTTCTGAATGCCCTCACACCTGGAGCCCTGGGATTTCACAGCTATCAATTTTTCATTTTTGAGGTTAAGAAAACCAAAACACTTTAATGAGCAAACATTTAATTGCTTTAATACAAGATTTCCCAACATGCTGCAATTTCATTTTAAAATCACGTGTTGTTATGAGAAAGCCATACTCTGACAGTTGTGCCGCATTTTAATAGAGTCCTGGGGCCTGATTCTGCCATGTTTGCATTAAGCAATGCTTTGTTCCAGGAGCAGTTGTACGGCAATTACCAGGTGTACATTACTGCACACCATGAGTAAGCATGTGATTTCATTACCTCATGGGAGATTCTCACTGAACTAAAAAGAAATATTGACCCTTCCAGAATCTAATAGCTGAAGTTTAGTGAAACTAGATAAAGCTGTTTTCTATCTGAATACCAAGTGTACTAATTAAACATCAGGAACTCACTGTAAAAATGTGATGGGAGAAGTTGGCCACAGCTCTGGAAGAATTGTGGTATGGGCTGGAACCTGTGCCGTTCCCAGGAATGGGAATTTTTCCTTTGACTTGGTGAAGAGCAAGATAAAGATCAGTTTGCTGAGTTCTGAGGGACCAGTTAAACAACTCATGTTGGTCACATTCTCACGGTAAGCCTATAGACTAAATGTGCAACTACTTCAACAAGTAAATGCCTCTAAATTAACACTGATAAATTAATTAACCTAATCCTTTGCTGTAAATAATGTTTGTTGCGTGCCATATTTTAGCATGTTGGGATCTGAAGAGATTTGTAACGTAAGAGCAGAGTATGCACTCTAATGAGGGAGAGCAACAGTCTGTAAGCACACCTTACTTTTGGGGATCTTAACTGGACACTAATCAGTAGAGACCTTATTAGCAAAATTCTCCTTTCAAGTCTGTTTACATATAATGCACTAAGCACCTTTTATCAGATTTTCTTTCAGAGGGAGTGGCAAGAGTCTCTGATGACAAAACTTGTGTCAGTGTGTTGTGTTTGCAGGTAGCTTGAAGGGGGAGATATATGCTGTACAGTTTATTCTCATCAGGTGAATGAGAATCCGCTCTTTGCTCATGGGGTTTTCTTGATTTTGTTTGGTTGTTCTTCCTTGAGTGTTTTAGGTTTTCTGTTTGAAAGATGTATTGCTGCCCTGTAGATTTCTCTATCGTTTGTCTCTGTAAAGTTGTAGAACTGGGTTCTCAGCTTCCGACTCTTCTGAAGGGGCATCTTCTCATCTGATGATTTTGAAGTTAGCAGCCAAGGGAGCAGATCTTTGTGTGTGCTCACCTACACTCGCTCTGACCAGGATGCTCCAGATGCTCTGAATGTAGCCTTGGTGTGGCAATTACACTGACCTCAGGCTGGGAAAGCCACAGAAGGTGAACCTGGGAGAGAGGAGAAGAGTGGGGATTATCAGGTGAAGGTTTTGGCCTGGGAGGGAGGAGTGCTCTATCCTTTAAAATATAACAAATTACATGTGGATTGCTCATTAATGTAATTAATTTGGTGCACTGCAAAGATTTAGAGCAGCAGGATGAGACTACAACATTTAACAATTCATCTTCTAATAATTTAGAAGTTAGTTTCATGGGGTGTAGAGTCAGGATCTGCCTCCTTCCCTCACTAAGTCTTTTCTGGTTTGCAGACTAAGCCAGGTTGCCTGTCTTCTCCACTTGATTATTGCAGCCAGCCTGGTAGCATGTGCCATGGTGAGGAAAGGGTGCCTGGGAATGCTGGGGCAGGATGTGAGCCCAGGAAGGGCAGGGACAGCTATTAGGTCTCCAGCATTAGAGTCGCCTTTGCTTCCCAAGTCACACATCCTGAGGGTTACACAGTATATCGTTTTGTTCATTGTCTGAAAAATTTGTGTGACTAGGGAAGCTCATAATCTGTGGTTTCTTTATTCATAAATAACAGCTCAGTAATTCTGTTTAATTCTTGGCAGATCTGCAGTACTGTAGACCATAAATGCCTATAGAGGCTATGCCCTTCAGGATAGCATTTTTATTGGGGTCTTACCTTGGTATTCAGAAAAATTCAGAGGAAGAGTGTACTCCTGGTTAACTATATAACATCTGCTCAGATGATTTACTGCCTGAGTTGGAGATGTGATTGGATTCATATGCCGTGTTGGTATGTTTGCCTTGCAGTATATATTACTGAATTTGAATGTAAGGTTGCTGGAATACAGCAGACACCAGGTCTACTGTACCTTCTGCACAGTGCAGCTGTCATGCAGAAGATTCATTCCTTGTGCCACAGAAATATCTCAGGTTCTTGTTCCCAAATGAGGGAAACAGATTTCTTATTTTATTACTTTTGCCCTCTCTGAGGTATTGGGTGAGGGCTCTGTGTTAGGCGGCACTGAAATGTTGAAAACTAGAAGATAGTGGAAGGACAAGGATACGTCCCCTTTCACAGCAGGAATCCCTCTCTGTTAAACAGAAAAAGAATTCATCTATAAATTCCCTTTTAACACTTATATCTATTGAAACAGGATTATTTGAACAACATAATAGAGGAAGTTATGTGAAGTTTTTAATGGTGTGCCATGTACCGCTTTCAATTATTAATAGAGAACTCTTTCATCAGTGTATTTTTCTGTTTTGATGAGTAAGTGTTTTCAGCTGAAGATGATGAGTGAAAACTATGAAAGTTCTTGCGGAACACATTGCTCTGGCAGAGGGATGGCCTGGGGCGGCTTGGGGCAGCACATCAAGTAGGTGCCCGTTGCTCCTGCAGTGCCAGTGGGAACCGCTTAGAGGAAAAACACTGCTTGACTTCTCATCCTAGTGACCACCTTGCTGCTTTTAAAAAAAGGGCTGTAAAAGACCTTGGCTTATGCTGCTTCGAGAACCAGCTTGATCATACAAGCCTTACTTACCTCATCGTATTTGTCCCCTTAGACCGAGACCAGAGGCCGCTGCAGAGCGGCTCTGAGAAGTAACTCTTACCAGGGTGGACCTGAGGTGACTCCTCTGGCACAGGTCCTAGCTCATCACAGTTTAGGCCTTGCAGTGAGATTCCTAGGGGGTGGGAAGGTTTTTAGGACAGGAGGAGTAGATTAACAGAAGAGTGTTTAATAGGGAGATTTATAAACTTTCTGTGTCAGATATGTAGGTAGATATTTAAGAACTGAAGTAGAGCCACATGAGATGTGTTATACAGTTAGAGCCATGTATCAATTTCCCAGCTGTAGGACCTGGGGCAATGTAACTCTCTCCTCTGGTCACCACTCATTGTCTTCAATTCAAAATATTAGCCCTCTGGTTTTTTTCTTTTTGTGCTGCTTTTTTAAACCTTTGGGCAGGAGCAATACATTCTTGGCATTGTTGGGTGTTTTGGGGGAATGCAATTCCATGCATTCTTAGCTTTGGGAAGTGATCAGGCAGAAAGGTGTGAGCTAATGTCCAATGATTTATCATTGTTCCACCAGAAAAGGGACACAAGACTTTTAACAATTACTGTCTGTATAAGCTCAGAAAGTTATTTTGCATGGCGTTGTTTAAGCCCAAAATAGGAATAGTGACAGCCTTGCATACTGGAAAGGTGCATTCCTGTTTAAATCCATAGGCATTATTTACTTGCATGTTAATTTTGATAATGCAATAATGGGGGAAAGTGTATAAAGGAGAGATTTACTTTCAGGAAAAATATTAAGACTGTGAAAGCTTAATATGTCAAAATGTTGGGTACTTTGTTCAGTCCGGGAGGTCTTTATCTTTGTAACAATGGTCTTCTCCAACCTAGGATTTAAGGTTATTGATGGGCTGTCTTGGTGAATGAAGAACTTCCTTTCTGTGCTGCTGAGAGAAAGAAAACAGCATACTTGGCTGAGATTCCACTTTTATTAAATCCAAAATCAGTTGCTCCACAACTGATTGTATGTTCTCAAGTTTTTCACAGCAGAAACGTTGCATTTAAACCTTGTTTTTATTCTACAGCATACACTGTGTAGTGGAAATTCACTAGTTTAAATACAGTAGTTGTAAAAGGAATACGTCAAGCGCTGTTTCAATTTCGCTCTCTTTCAGAAAGCAATGGCAAATCAGATAGGTAGTAAATTGTTTAAATTTACCTATGAGTTCTGTAGAAATTATCTACAAAGTCATCACAGTTCTAGGTTTTCTTGGATATGTCTCCTTTCTCATCCCAGCAGTTTTGTTTGGGCAGAAGGACAGGACTTTGCCTATATAAAAGCACAGTTTGTTGGGCCCTTAGCGTATGAAAATTTTGCCTAAAGTGGTGTTTGATAATTAGACTAATTAAAAGTAAGCACCAGGCCAGATGCACTATTTATGGAAGTTTATTCTCTGTGTAAACAGAAAAGGAGCCACTTAAAAGGCTGAAAGCTTTATTTTGTGTCTTTCAGGCTTGAACCAGAACACTAAGTAGCACAACTGCTACTTTGGCTTTAAAGATAACACTGCTGTGAAGATTCGTCTGGTTTTAGGTACACAGTTTTGTGGGTGTCAGTCTTTTGAAGTCTGTGATGGACTACTTTGTACAAACACATGCGTGAAGTGTTTCCAGCCTTGGGTCGTGATAAAGCCTCTTTTAAAAGAAATCAAGTGGTGTATTTTTTTCTGGTTCACAAAAGTGGTATTGAATAACATAGTGAAAACCTTTGCTGCTTAGTGAATCAGGAGAGAAACAGCAGTCTGGCTCTGAAGGGAGGAGAGTTGGATGTACAGAGCCTTGAGAAGGTGAAGTCCCAGGGCCTTTGGGTTTATATTCTGAAAGAAGTAAAGAACATTTTCTTTTTGACAGAAGTCAGTCTAACTCTGACTTCCTTCAATTGGGAACCATGGGCAGAGTCAGGAACTGGCTCTGAAGCAAAGCAGGGTGAGAGGGTGAGAACTGGAAGATTGGGAGAGAAAGGAGAAGGCTGTTTGTTGTGGGAAGCTGCTGGAGTTGGACACTCTTACTTCAACTGAAAAGTTTTCCTTTCCCGACTTCCCCAGAGTCCCCTCCCAGCCCTCCTGGGTGAGAAATACCTGGTGTCCGGGATCTGGCAAAATGTCTGTCTGTCAAGGTGTAAAGATTCCTGTTTATAGCTTTACTAAGAGAGGGAATATTTGAAAGGGGAGAGTGGGAGGGGAAGAATATGTGCTGTGTCTTGGGGAACTTGTGTTTCCCCATGTGAAGGACACAGGAATTAAACTCACTGCTTGAAAGATTCAACTCTCATTCATTATCCTCAATCCATATTTATGTATATATATACACCTGTGTGTGCGTATGTCTATGTAATATATAGTTATATATTGGGATTTTTGGGTTCTGTAAAGAGAGTGTAGAGTGAGAAATTGCTTGTATTGTCATATAATTACTTAGCAGCATTTGAAATAGATGGAAAATAGCGAACAAAGTTCCTTTGAGTTAAAAAAACTTCCACACTGAAAACCCCCAGCAAACAAAAAATCCAATTCCAATACATGAAAAATTATCATATTCAGTGTCTGCAGATGGAAGTGGTTCACCTTCAAGTCTGAAAGTGGAACTTCCTTAAAATGAAGAAGTTGGGGAAAAGAAAAAAGAATCCCAAGTCCAGAAGCATTCAATTTTAAAAGTTTGAGCTTTCATGCTCTAAGAAAGGGAAAGCATTTGTCTTTTTTCAGTATATATACATGTGTCTGTTCACAATCAGAGTAGTGTAAACCTCATCAGAACCACTGAGATTATTTCATGTTGGCATCCGTGAGAATAGTATTTGTCATGTGATCTTAATATTTTAGCTCCTCGCCAGAACTCAAATCCACAGGTGAAACATGCTGATATTTTCCTGTGAAAGTGAGAATTCACAAGGGAAAAATTGAATGTGTGGAACGGTATTATTAAAGTTGAAAGCTAGGGGAAATTGTGCAAAGTCCCGAAACGCAGACACTTAGGCTCGGATCTGCTTCCATTATAGCAAATGCCAAAATTCCTATTGTTTTCATTAGGAACTGGATTAAGACTTCTATTGATATCGTGCCAGTTTGAATTCCTTCTCTTATTTTTGATCTTGGCAATCACTTTTTTCATTGCAGTTCCATTAAAGACTTATAACACAGTATAATAAAAGTCGGTGAAAAAAAAATACACCTAAATTATTATGCAAATGGATACAAATTAAAATGCATTCACATAATTGCAATTCTCTCTTTATGGCAAACAATAGACCTAAATTTTGTTCTTTTTGCTTGCTAATCAATTTCAGTTCACTGTCTTTTTTTCTTTCAGGGGTCTCTAGAGTATCAAAGTAATTGAAAATAATTGGTCTTTCACTTGTTTTACAGTTAGTACTTGAATAATTAAAAATTAAACAGATTATGCGTGTTGTATTTTAATAGAACAATTAATTCAGTGGCCTTTATTCAGTGGCCTCTGTGGAGCATGCCTGGCAGCGCTCAGCCCCAAACCAATGGAGAGCAGTCCAGAACGCAGAACTGGCCTCTGCATTTTGGCAGCAACTGGATTGCTATTATGGAGTCTCCACAAGGGAACAAAAATAAAAGGACTGAAGTATCCTTTTTTAACCCAGGAGAAACTGCTGCAGCAGAGATTTGTGAGTAGAGGCAGCAAGAGGCTCCAGGTGTCAGAGGGTGCTGGATCAGCAACATCTCTTCTTCATTCACTTTGGCGTTTTTCTAAGTCTGCAATAGAGGTATCTGTTTGGGGATCATATGTGGATCTAAATAAATAGTCCTTAGACAGTCAGTGTCAACATAGTAAATTCTGTGACAAGTGACCTCAGTACGGCCATCTTCCAAATGATGTATTTTCATAATTCTGGAAACTTTTAAACTTGGTGTTAAGGTATATTGACTCAGAATTTGCATGTAGAAATAAATGGAGATACTGCAGGCTGTCAGTGTGCGGCTTTGCTGTTATTCAGACTGGTCGTGGTTTATTTTTGTTTATATGATTTTGATATGAATTTAAAGATGGGCTAGCAAAGATATTGTTTGAAGAAAACCGATACATTGCATCTAAAATATTTGTGGTGAAGAAACGAAGTGTTTTCTCCCATTTTGGTTTTGGGTCTCCACAACATGAATTCATTTGCTTCCACCCTTTGCATAGGACAGCTGTAGGGGCATTGCTGTACTGTTCTACCACTTCGTACAGCAAATACTACAGCCAATTAAAGACAGTTTGAAAAATGCTTTTATTTTTCAGATTTGAAATAGTTTTTTTGAATAGAACAGCCTCCTGTCTACAATATGCAGTACAATTTTTCATATTACACCAAGTGATAGGACCTGAGACAAAGAAGGGAAGTTCTGCAAGCTTCATCTGTTTTGGGATACTTCTATCACTTACGTACAGGAGCAGGGTGTTCAGGTAGTGCACTCAGATACTGAAGAAATAGTAGTATTGTAACAGGCATTGTTCCCTCTTCCAGACATTTTTCCCTCTTCTGTACACAAGGACACGCAAGCATTAGATGCAGTTTTAAGTCAGTCCCAGAAGCCTATTTCTCCCTGTGAAGCTCAGGCCAAGGCCTTTGCTGGTTAATGAAACAAACATTTATGGCCTCCAAAAATTTTCACTGTCCTTGTGATAGGGCTGGTTTTTAATAAGGATAATGGGGGGCTATGGAATCTGTTGCATTCACTCAGTGCAGGCTCTGTGGTGGCTGTTAGGGAGCATAAACATGTTCCTGTGTTTTCCTTCTGTGGCTGGATCAGGAAAAGAAGCATATGTTAGATAAACTGAGTTAATGGAAATATTAGACACATTATCCCTAGGTTTTTCCCCTTCTTTTCATACATTTCATTCTGCATACATTTGAAAAGGAACGAGCATTGCCAAAAGGAATGAACGGCATGCAGGGACGATGGAACCTGAATTTGGCAGCCTGCAGCCTGCCAAGGGCTGGGAACCAGGGGGTGCAGCCATCACGGGGCGCCAGACCAAGTAGGCTAGACCACATGCAAATCTCGATTTGAACTGTAAAGGCAATTTTGGGATGGGTCTTGCTGGGATGGGTGTTCCAGATTACTCTCATATGCCCAGGGCACATGTATTACTGTTGGAGCATTTGGTTGAGACTCAGCGAGCTGTTAGCTCTGCTGTTGGAACCAGGGATGCCAAGTTCTCTCTTCAGTAATAGCCCTGTAAGCCTCAGCAAAATCAATGGAATTATGTCAGGTTGGCATCTTCTGGAGTGAGGACAGTGGGCAGACTTCAAATATGCAGATAAAAAGGAGCTAGTTTCTTTTGTCTTGCTACAAAACAACCAGCTCTTCTCCAGATTTGAGTGGGTTTTGGTGGCCTGAGTCTTTCATCCATTGTGCATGAAGCATGGTGTGAAGCTGCTCTGCTCTTGCTTTGCGACAGCTCTATACACATGCTCACAGCTGGGTGGTTTTATTCTTCAGGGGTCTTCTAACACTCCACCCAAAAGCTGCTAATAAAATTGTCCTTTCTATGCAGGTCTAATATCATATGAGAGATCTTACCGAGATCTCTCAGCTCTGCTTTTGAGTAAATTTACATTATTTCGTGGCATGTGGTGACAAGTCTGAAGTGTTGCAAAGCACTGGGGTGACTCTGCACCCACGGCTGGAGGGGCAGCTCCTGATAGATACCCCTTTACACATACACAAAAATCTGTGTCAGTTCTGATTGCAGTAGGTTTATGGGCTGTGCAAAGGGATTTCACTAGGTGTGATCCCTCATGGTGCAGCTGCAAGGACATCAGCAGAGCCACTGCTGACAGCTTTCTGCTTTTTCCTTTCAAAGGAGAGACATGTACTTTCTGTGGCTAGTTTGGAGTGTTACCTGCCTAAAATAATCCCTTGATCCCTATACTCTCTGAGAGGCCTCTCAGGTGGGTGAACACAAGCTTAGTAGAACACAAGAGCTCAAATAGTAATCAGGTGGTTGTTTGGATAGTAATACTTTTTTATAATTTTCTTCACAAAGGGCTTAGTGAAGGTGTGGATTACTTGCTAACAGCTGAAGTCAACTAGTGAGAGGCAAATCCTTTCTCTCTATTTACACAAAATAACACCAGAAAGCAAGAAATGTTTTTGAAATAGTCTCTGTAAGCACTGTAAAAACAAATGTCTCCACCCTTCACAAATAAAGGCTTTACTGGAGAGGCCATTTGCCATGTATAGAGCAGAGAAAAGGAAATAAAGCTGGTAAAAATACCCTGTTCATAGTGGAAGTGAGAATCCTGGCCATTCCTCTGTTGATGTTTGCAGACACATCTCTGACAACTCCATGAGCTTCACAGAGCTGAGCACAGAGGAGGGAGAGAAAAGCTTTGGGGGAACACTCTGAACATTAACCACCTCCCAAACCAGTGCATTTTTGAAACAGGTTTGAGAAGGGGGTAATGCCATTTGGCTCTTCTAAGAGCTTCTTGGCATGGATTGGTTGTGGGGGACTCAGTTTCTGAAGGCTGATGCTTGGCTATAGCTCACTCCTGCCCTGAAGATACCTGTTCCTGTGCTAGTTAGTCACTACTCTAGTATTTTGTACACGTTAGCTACTGCTTCCCAAGCAGCCAGGGGTGAACCACAAACAAGTTGCAACAAGACCCTTTAAAATGCTGAAAGGTTAGAATGCAGCAAGTGGGATTTTTAGCATGTTAAAAAAAATCTTGTGAACCTTTCATCCCCAATTTTTTAATGGACATTGTTTGTGTGTGTGTGTGTGTGTGTGTGTGTGTATCTTTCTAGGAATAAAAATTTATTTGAGGAGATCTAGAACTATAAATTAACTGTAAAATTAATTGGGAAGGAAGTCCCAATTCAAGAGGGAGAATGAGACTCTTCTCCAGCATTTCTGGAGTTGTGCAGTAGGGTACAAGACTTGTAATGATTTTTCCACTTATTTATTTTAGCTTTTTTCAATATGGCTACTCTTCTGTCTGCCTTTTACTCTTCAAAGTGGGGCTTGGCATGAATTGGGGGTATCTCAGATCTCAGCAAATAGAGTATTTGAGCCCTACATCAGCTGCTGTTGCAGGTCTCCCTCACACCAAACAAAAATCCCAGAAAGGAGTATTTTTCTGTGTCCATGCAGAGTAGAGGATTGCTTAGTTGTCTTCCTTGCACTGAGAAAGATCTGTGGAGGCTTCAGTTGCAGAACATGTGGCTGTTTGAAGTCTCTCAAACTTCTGTTTGTGAAACAGTGATCTCCAAATGAGCACGGAGAGATCCTTTGGTGCACTTTGGAAGCTGCACAGTGTTTTCAATTTAACATGTGCTGTTCAGGTGGTGTTTTGGTGCTCAGCCTGGTGGCCCAAAAAGCACAGCCATTGCTTTTGTGAACCTTTCCCAGTGGGGGCTCCAGGAGGTGTTGGTGGAGGTGCTCAGGAGCCTGTGGGTGGGCAGCATTTGGCATGGCACGGGACAGGGGATGGATGGGCAGTGGAGTGGGAGCTGCTGCTGCAGTGGCCCCATGCCCTGCCTGGGGACACTTGTACATGGGACATGTTAGCCAGGTTTAGTGCTGGAGTGTAAAGGTGCTGAGCAGCCCAGGCAGGGAGTGTTGGAGGCGGGGAGTGAGTGACAATGCAGGAATGCAGTGAAACTCCTAATAGTAATTAACTGCATGCTCTGGACTAGATGAAAACTCTGCAAGTGTTTTCTCTCTTAAAATCCTTTCTTACATGCTGTAATAAATGGTAGAATTATGATGATCAGCCAAATAAGCTGGGGTGGCAAATGAAATGACCTTTATACAGGAAAGGGTGTTACATTACTGTTCCCATCTTCAGCTGAAATACGTCCAGTGCATCTTTCTATTGTTTAAATTGCTTAATTGCTATGTTCTATGAAGGTATTATTTTTCTTGTCCTATTATTCTTTAATTTGTAATGTAAACTTTAATTTGGGGCCAGAAGGTCAGCTCATGAATATTTTTTAGTTTTTAGTTAAATAATTTTGCTTTTAAGAAGTCTTTCAGTGCTAATTCTCTGTGTCCTGTAAAATAAGTCTGCACCGAATAAAATGAGGAATAAGAAACATAGGTTAATGATCAATAGAATTTATCAGGAGCAGAGTGCCACTGGCTTGCCCAGCGATATTATCGATCACTGGGTCTGCAGCATGTCACCCTTTGCAGAAGCAGCTTCTCCAAGAACTTGCTTGGTTTCTCTTGGCAAAGTTAGTCTCTGATGCAAGGAGGAAGAACTCCCCTGGGTGCCAAGCCTTGAAAGGCTGCAGACCCCTGAGCTAACCAGCATTAGTCTAGTGGAGACAGATTGATGTGCTTCTCCCAGCATGTTTAAAAATATTGCTAAAACCTTCTGAATGCTAGTCTATACAAGTCAACCAGCTGAATTTATCCCTCTTCAGTGCCCTTGGAAGGCGTGCTCTGTGTGTCTGAGCTTTACCTGAGCTCGGCTGTTTGCTCTGCTTTGGAGAAATACAGCAGTAACAGATGATAGACATTCTTTCTCACAAACGTATTCTTTTTTCCATACTCCTCCTTGAATGAGCTTGTGCCAGAAGTTGCTGAGCTGTTAGGAAGGTGCCGGAAGCTGGTAATTTGCTCCCTTACAGCTTCACAAAAGATACCAATTTTTTGTGTAGTTCTTACCATCTAAAGGCAAATATAATTAAGAAATTTAGTTGGTTTACAAATAGGTCATGGACCATCTAATAAACTGCAATTGTTGACATTTATGGAGGCTTTTTCTCCCAAACATTGTTTATGAAAGGCAACTGGCAAAGCCAATGAGACAAAAACTGCTGTAGGCTCCTATTCTGGGCAGCACTCAGCGTCTCCAGCTCCTCCTCCTCTTTCTCTCCCCAGCGTATCTTTTGAAGCTCCCTTTGAGTATTTTCGTGTACGTACATGTGCTACACTTCAAATGGCGCAGTAGTTGATTTTCTTGTACTGAGAGCTGTGGGTTGTTAATTGCTGGGCTGGTATTAATGGGTTTCATCCAAATTCTGGCTTTTCTCCGGCAAGGCTGCAGTGCACGTTGGTGATTTCAGCTGCCATGCGGGCTTGGCGGGGTGTCCCAGCCAGGCACAAAGTGTCCTGCCAGACCTCCTGTGGAGCTGTCGTCTTCACTAGGTCTGTGTGGAGGACTCTGGCTGTCTCCAGAAGCACAGATATTTGTGTGTCTCAGCCCCAAATCAACCTCTGGAGCAGCTGTAGGTACATGTATGGTCTTGCTCTTTGTGGGAGAGCAGCAGTATGTCAAGCACCAGAGCTGCTGCGGGCAAGAAGGGGTCAGGGTAGAGTCTGTCCTTGAAGCAGCCAGTAAATTTACCGTCAGGTTTTTCTTATTTCAATGCTGTGCATTGCATCTCATTCTTGTACCAGAATCATTTACTCCAGTTAGAGGCAGCTGATATGAACTAAAAAAACTCTTGCTGGAGGCAAAATGCATATGCTCTCTTCATTACCCACACCAGACTGGTGAGAATAAAACAAAGGCGGGGTGGCAAGGAGAACCAGATCAGGGAGAGTTGAAAGCAGAAGCCTGGTCTGTGTTCAGTTTTTTGCCTATGATCGTGTGTGCTCGGAGGTGTGGTTAGTTGGATTCAGGAGAAGGAAAATAAGGGTCAGTCAAGGAATGACCTCAACCTGATCTTCTCAAAAAACTGGCAGTATTGAGTTGCAAAGTTGTGGTTCAGCACTATTGGTAAGGAGGCAAAACCAGGACCAAACAGAGTGGAAGCTGCATCCTGTGGGGATCTTCAAGGAACAATAGCATCTTTCATACTTCATACTTCATGTCTATAAAACACGTGAATCAACTCACCTGAGGCAAGAGAAGTCAGGAGCAGCTGACATCAACCTCCAGGAGCCGAGCTGCTCATTCTTTCGGAGTTAGCGCATTTCCCGACCGACCTAGTCTGCACTCTGGAGGCTGATCCCTCCTTCCCTGCCAATAGAGCTGGGGACAGATGTTTCATATACTTGTGCTGTTGTGTCAGACAGCTCACCACTCCCACTGAGTCCACCATGCAGGAGCATGGTGAGAGGCCCAGCTGGACACTCCTGTTGCTGGACATAACACTGGGCAAGAGGTGTTGTGTCGTGCCCTTGGCGGTATCCTTGCTGTATGTGGTACCCTGCAGCACACAGGGTGTTGGGAACAGTCCTACCCTGCATGGTGTGGGGACAGGCCTGCTCTTGCTCATGATGGGAAGCTGGAGATCAGTGTGCAGGGCTTGGCTTTTTGGATGATTCATGTGCAGTTCCACAATTGTGTCTGAGAGGCCACATTTTTTGCACCCAAAATTACTATAGCTGGAATTTTAGTGCAAAAGGTCCCAGAGTGACCAAGCTGGGATTGAATATATCCATGAGAAAACCCCTTGGAGCAAAATCCTGTCCCTTCCTGCATGGCATGAGTCAGTGTTTCAGACACCAGTAAGAGACAGAGAGAAGCAAAGTTAAACAAATTTAATTTTTTCTTTTGCCGGGGCACTTAGCCTGGTGTGAAAGACTCCTGTTAGTAGGATTATTCTCTTGTCAGATGGAAGCTGGAGATAGTTGTCCCAGATGTGTGTGTCTGGTTTGAAGGCCTTATTATCTTGTTCATGTCACTTCTTGGCCTCTTATCAAAAGAACTCTCACACACATCACCTTTCAGCTCCTCACTCTCAGCTCTGCAAGGAGGAGGAGTACACTTAAACCATTTCCAGCTAGTAAGCCGATGTTTGTAATTTTTTTCCTCTGGGGCAATAATGTCAAGAGGAACAGGCTCCTGAGCATGTTAGGTGGAGGGAGGATGGAAGAAGGTTTCTCATGGTTGAGGACAATAGATGAGGACAGAGCTGCTGTGCTGCAGCAGGAGGGTTACAGCCTGGTGCAGTGCCAAGCACGAGGCACCTGTTGGATGGAGCCTTCTGGGTGGCTGGGATTTGATTTAAAATAATTTTTAAATACCCTTTATTGGTGAAATGGAGCTTAAAACCTGAAAGTGTTATTAGATGGCTCAAGAGGAGACCTTAGGGAAGATTCAGAAGTACTGTAAATACTCACTTTTAAAAAAATAATCTATTATTACTTTTATCAATATATCAATAGATTAACTGGAAGTTCTGGTATTTCTGGATTCATTTACATGAACCACTTAGTAACTTTTTGTAACAAAGGTATCAAGAAGAAAAACCAAGTATTTCTTGCTTGTAAAATCCCCAAACATAATTTCGTGCCTGTCAAGGTGTCACCAGGCTAAATAGAGGCATATGTCCTTCTGGAACCAGCCTGAGCATAATAAATGCAGGAGCTTCCATCTCTGTCATTCACTGGAAGGGAAAGCTTGTCCTTTCCCAAAGCACGTTGACAAGGGGCTGTTTAATTGAGCTGAACAAACTGGTACTTGAGGGGCCAGCAGCGCGGGGGGAGCTGCCGGAGGATGAGCAGCCCTGGCTGCAGGGCAGACAGCTGGCTTGGCTGGGAAACCCGCGTTCAGCGAGGAGCCCCGGCTTGACACGGTGAATGTGCGTTCTCCGGATAACTTCATGGAGTGCCGGCAGCCAAGCCCACATGCTGCACTGCAGCCGGCAGGAGGGAGAGAGAGAGAGGAGTTAAAGGAGAGGAGGTAAGAGAGTCAGCGTGGTGCTCCCAGCTAGATTGGCACAGGCAGCAGTTGTGAACTCAACACTCTCTAACCATCTCTCCAGTTCAGGTGGACTGGAAGTTACTTCTGTGGTTCAAATAAAAACACTCTGAAGTTATTCCACTTTTATCACGTATCATTTTTATCAGTAACTAGTCTATGTTAAGAAAAGTGCAACCAGTGAAGTTAAGAAAAGTGCAACCAGTGAAGTTCATGTTGGGCTAACTTGGCTTCTGTTGTGTCTGAATCCTGCAGATGGAAGCATTACTAGAACTAAAGATTTACTTGTTGTATTTGGCAAATCAGTTTTAACTATGGTGACTGCTGTATGTGTCCATTTTCAGCACTAAACTGCCACATGTTGCATTGCCAGCTAGTTGTTCCTTTGATTCTTAAGTCCTCTCAAGTCTTTTTTCTTGTAGTTAAATTCTACTGTTTCTGTTTCACAGAACTGTCCTATAGATCTGCTAGCAGAAAATATTTTGTTACCATATGTTGAAATGCAGTGTATTAAAATTCCCTACCTCTTTACAAGGTATGAAAAGCCAAGCAAGTTTATATTGTGATGTGATCTGTTCCTGATGTCCAACTTTGGTCTCCTCTTATAGCTGCTTTGGGGTTTGTCCCATTTATTCACTCCCATAATGTTTTACCCTCCTTATTTTCTTCATTGTCATACGGGTTTTTGTTAGCAACATCTAGCACTGCATGACCCACCCCTCTGCCTCCATTCTCCCTCTCCATTGCTAGTCCAAGAATCATTGTTCTCTGTTTGGTGATGTTGCCTAGGTCACAAATTGCATCATTTATTAACATTTTTGCATAGCTGACTTCTTTCCCATACCCTCTACATTGTGCGTGTGTACATCAATGTAGCTGTCACCAAGCACTTATATTTCACTTTTTTAATTAGTATTTTGACTTTTCAGGGTTTCTTTAAGCCATAAAAAGGAGCAGAGAGTTGGCTTTGCAGAGTAACATATTCAGGCATTTCCCCAGGCTTGCAGAAAACCCAGATTACACAGACCTGAGAGGTATGTCTGCGTTAGGAAGATGTTTACATACTGGGGGGCTGTCAGCAGTGGAGCGAAATACCAGCCATCAGTGTACCATGGGTGGCTTAGCTTCTTGTAATGTATTTTGTGGTGTACAGTTGAGGAGTGAGAATGTATATTTAGGGAGTAAGAAAAACAATTATATTTTCTTTTACACTATATGCTGGAGCCAGTAATGAGGCCTCTGAGCCAAGTGCCTCCTCTGGTGTTTTGCACTTATCTTGAAGCTCTTCTGAGCTGTCAACTGTGAACACAGGGAGGTTAGCACCCTCTTTGCTTAAGACCATTTAATCTTAGTACTAACCTTTCATTGAAGAAAGCACCCGTGAGCCCTGCCACTGCAGGTTCATTTCTGTGGCACTCCTGCATCCCTTGTCTGCTGTGCAATCTCTGCTGGCCTGCAGTGGGTACCAGAGCAGAACAGAGGGGGCTTCCTCTTGGCTTTTCTCATCTCACATGTCTAACATGATCCTATTAAGCACTGACTTCCCTGCTGCCCTTCTCATTAGTTTTCACTTGAAAATACTGACTCAGAAAAATCCCCTGTATTCTCGAGCTGATCTACCCTCCATATGTTTATTGTATCAATCCCATCCTAAACTCTCAGAAGGTAACAGCACATCCCATTCTCTTTGTTACAGACTACAGGCTTTGGCTCTTCACCGTGAAATACCAGTCACGGTCACTTAGGTCATCTCTCTGTCTCCAGGCTTTGGCTCATGTTTGCTTCTTGACTGGGAGTTTGTAGAGTTTTGGGTTACATGTGTCCCCTTCCATGCACTGGTCTCTGCAGGAGCGGCGGCTCAGTCAGTCTGAGCAGTCTCTAAGCCCACGCAGTAAATTCCTCACAAACATATGCCCCAGGATAACAAATCCTTTTCTGCAAGGGATACCTTCGCGAAGAGATACAAGATATGAGATATATTTTAGCAGTCTGCTGAGACCCAGAGCCAGGTGTGTGAACACAGAACAGGCAGCCCTTGGGGCTGAAAAAAGATGGTAAAAGTTTGTCCGGCTCACTCAGGGTGAGGGATGGTGGAAGGGCAAGGCCAGTCAGCTGTGTACAATTGCACCTCTGCAGCTGGGACCATCCCTTATCCATGTTAACATGTGAAGATGGCATCAGTGGCTGCCACCCCTTGCACCTGCTGGCACCTGCCATCACAGGAGGGCAGTTTCCCATTGGTGCTTCAGAAGAGAGAAGTTTATAGTGAGAAAAGGAGGGAGAATTTTGTGGTCACTCTGGGAGGTAGAAAAAGGGGCAGACACCGAGAGGAGATGAATTGTAGGGTAAATCTGATGCTGGGAGATGGAACCTTCTGTGCTGATAGAGCAGAGGATAAATGGCAATGTATCACAAGTAAAGGCTGCAGAGTGACCTTAACGACGTGAAGATCTTGATATGCTATGCCTACAGCAGGATGGAAGCTCTCAGATGTTATTCCTTAGCTCATGAGGATCCTATGAGCCACTACACTATGGCTCTGAGGACTATATTTGCTTTTGTTGGTGCGACAGCTCTCCTTTCTTTCCCATCTCCTTTGAGCTCTGAAGGGAGGACTCCTTACAGTTTTCTTTGCAAGCTCTCTGCATCTGCTCCAACAGAAGCATCAGCTGCAGGCAAGGGCTGACAGGACCTGAGCCCACACTGGTAGTACCAAACAAAAACTAATATGTAGTTACCCTTGAATGATTAGTTTTCATGTCTGCATTCATGATTTTCCCCTGCATGTGCTTCTCTGCCCCGCTTCTTTACTGACTGTTGGCAATTTGCATTTGAAGTGGCTGGCTTCAGTATCAAGAGATGTTTTGTGACGTTTTGGGATGCCAAAGTTGGACCTGTTCACCTCCTCAAACATGCATCTGCATCTTTGCCCTGCTGTGCAAGTCTAGCAGCTGAGCAGAGAGGGATTAGCCTCTCTAGACAGGGCTTTCAGAAACAGGCTTTAATTAAAGGTGCAGAATGGAGCTCAGTGATCACCTCTGATTACTGGTGCAAATGCTTTAAGAAGAGAAATTAGAGCAATGGCGTATTAGGAGGTGGGTTCTCAGGTCTTAGTATCTCAAGCAGTTCAGTCTTTTTAAAGTGACTTGGCCAGATTCTGCCTCCTGGTACCTGCGTGCAAATCCAAAGTAACTCCAGTACACCAAAGGTGTTTCAGGGCAGAGTGGATGCTTTGCTCTTTTGGTTGGAGGCTGTTTTGAGCCCAGTGCTGCTGCGTGTGTTACTCTGGGCTTGGAAAGAAGAGAGGGAAGCACCCAATTTATTTTACAGTGTTAAGTGGTAATAGAGAAATATTCTGTTTCATGCTCATATGACCTTGTTGTTGCCATATTGTTTCTTTTGGCGTTTCTCAGCTTCTGCTGGTGTCTTGAGATTTTGGTTTGCTATTTTCTAGGACAGTATAATTATTCAAATCTCATGCCTTGCACAGCAGTGCACAGCATGCACCAAGTGAGATCAGGACTTTAAAGTAATTACAGAAACATCATTACTTGATTGGCAAATAAAAACAGTTGTGAAAGAGGGGTACAAGATGCACTCAGAGACCTAAGGAGCCCCTCTGTACTTCCATGATCTCCAGAGCATCCTGTGCTTTCCAGACGACTCAGTCAGTAAAATACAGCAGATGTTAAATGAAGCTGTATTTTAAGAAATTGTAGTATTGTATCTATTGGCCTCGAGTAGTGTCTGGGTATGAGTCATGGACCTGTACAAAACCACCCTACATTCTGAGTGTGGATCTAAAGACAAAAAGGTGCATTAGGTAGGTAATATGAAAATGTTTCCTCTTTCTGGGTGCTGACTTAACTCTGACCACCTGTTACAGCATTTCCTGAAGCCTCAGGTTACTGCTGGAGAACATGCAGGAGATGTCTTGAGCCAGCTGAGAAAGCGAGTTGAGAGAGGTCATTTGACAGAGCTGGAGCTGTTTTAAAGAGCACAGGAGCCTGGTGTCACAGCACAGCTTCCTGTTCACAAGAGCCTCTTTCAAAGACAAATGCGAAAGGGTTTATCCGTTAAACACGGAGCCGGCAGCAGTCCTGAAGCAAGAGCATGGCGTTGGATTTCCGTAAGAGGAGACTGTGAAATGTCCTCTTTGCCAAACAGGTCTCTGAAAAGGACACAAAGACAAATCGGTAATTTTTTCAGGGCTAGAATATCTTATTTTCAGCTTGAACTTTTTTTGAAATTTTGATGCCTTTTTTCTTTTTGCTTTTAATTGTGAATCTATCCATCCTAAAATTTTAATGTCTTTTTTGCTTTTTTTGCCTTTAAAAATTTTTTTTTTGCTATTTTTTTTTATTTACATGCATCCTTAATTAGAAGATTGTTCTCTTTTAGGGGAAGAGGGGGAAGCACTTTTAAATTTTACTGTAATGATGTTAAGAGTTCATGAAAGCTTGAGTCTGGCCAAACCCACCTCACCCCATGGGCTTCACACCCATGAACAGTTTCCCCCCACGAAATGCACTGTTGGTGTTTGCTTCTGCATTCTGCTCAGAGTAGATTGCCCATGTGAGCTATCCTTTTCTACCTCCATGTCCTTGTAGCTACAAATGCAGCAGTTTGCTTTTCCTGGGAAGACCGAAAAAAAAAAGAGGAGTAAAAGCCAGCTTCTCTGGGACAATTCTCTGCTCTTCTGCGGGTGCTGGAGGAAGAGCTGCATCCACTTCTTATTAGCAGTCACGGGAGTCAGCCTGAGCTGGAGGTCAAGAACTTCTACAGTTTTGGAAGATTCCTGGTAGAAATGTTGTTTCTCCACTTGATGCTTTCCCCAGACACTGCAGCCAGCTGTCATGATACTTCCATGTGCGTCTTGCTCTGTGTTTTCTGACATGAGGAATGACATCTATGTGACAAATTGTAGAGGTGGGTTGGGTGACAGCTGAGCATTGCCATTGGTTACTACGCTGCCCCTACCCAGCCTCCTGCCTATGCTCCGCTGACCTGGGATGTGTTGAAGCCCTCCCTTGCCTGGCACACGTTTATGTGAATTTTGCTGTCCTTTCCACTAATATTGCTCTGTGTTGAGCTGCTGCTTCCTGTGCTGCTTGGGCCCATTGGCAGCCCTATAAACCTCCTGATCTGGGTTACAGCTGCTTTGCCTTTCTCCCCATCACCAGCTGTCACATCCAGAGAGAAATAGTTCTTTCCATGTGAATACTGAAGCTCTAGTTTCCTTTTGCATGAGCCCACCTGTGAGACATTCAAGGAAATTAATGCTTCAAGCAGCCAGTGCTGTCAGGTCCTGCAGCTGTGCACCACTTTGGGTAGGATTTGGCTGTCTCAGGGCCTCCCTCATGGATCAGCAGGTTTCCAGCAGGCTGGGAAGCAGAAGGGGGTTTCTGGTAGGCCCTGTGGAGAGAAGGAGCAAGTCTTCCCATGTGGGATGTTTTCAGGGGTTATTAATACAGTGCAGTGACTGCAGGTGTTAAAACTGGGTGTTTTTTCAGCATTTAGGAAGGTCTTTCATGAAGATGCTCAGCGCTGGCCAAATAGAGAAATATCAGCCTAAATCCAAACAGGGCTAAAGAGGGTGTGGTCCAAAGAACGGATGTACTGTCTGTCCAGATGACCTCAGAGCTCAGGTGGTGAAAAGGTGTGCTCTGGACACTGAAACACAAATGCTTTCTACTAATTAAACTTCAGCAATTGTCTGAGCTCTTGGGAAGTGACTCCACAGTATGAAGCATCCTGCAGGAATTCAGATAAGCTCTTTGCATGGAAAAATCCTGATTTACAGACAGCTGCTTTTCACAGTGTGTACTACGAAATTTTTTTAGGAATATTTAAGAAATAAAATTAGTATTTATATTCTCTCAGGGATACCATTTATCTCATATTGCATGCTTACAAATGGAGGACACAGGGGTTTGGTATGTTTTATAGAAAGGTGATGGGATGAACATTGACTAAAGCTTGGGGAAATTTCATCCTTGTGACTCAGTGGTTTCTCAGGAAGCTGCACATTCATGTGTTGTACCAAAGTAGTCTCAGAGCTTGGGCTGAAGGCTTCATGTCCAGCAGTCCTGTAATGCTCAGGCTCTACTGAGATCAGTGGGATTATAGGGGTAAGGATTCCTAGAATGAAGATTTTCATATTTTACCAGAGTGATTTACATTTTAAGGCTCAACATTAACAGTGCCAGTTTTTGAGTATATTTTACATACGCTCAGTATTTTATATTTTTCCATAAAACATAACTAATACAATGAAAAATAATGCCTTTAAAGATGTTAATAGGAATCTACTGCTACTGTAATGAAGGAGATACATAAATTCATTAGGCTTTGTAGAACATACAAACAGCCTTGGGAAAACTCAAAGTACAATAAAACTTTTTCCATGGGTAGTTTATTCCATGCTAGTTGAAAAGTGCTGCTTCCATGGCATCGTTAAGGTCACCATATGTCCAGCTTTCACTGGGTGTGTCCTCTTCTACTTTTCTTCTACAGTTCTGCTTGGGTTGAAAGAGAAGGCTTTGCTACAGATGTTAAGATGTCCAGTGATCTGGTGGGAATATTAGTTTCAATGGGATACCTGGAAATGGTGAATAAATTCTGACTCAACTGGTAAAACTTTGTGCTGTGCATGATGCAGGTGTCACAGGGAGTCATCTTGCCCTGATTTGTGATAGGCACATGCTTACTGGGTCTTGGCATGCCCTGTAGTAAGGCTCTGCTTGCTGTTGAATATCCTGGTCTCACTAAATACAACTCGCCTGAATTGTCTGCAAATTTGGCAGAATAGGAAGGAAAGAACCATCACCCAGAAGAGAAAGACACAGTCACTCTGCCCTTGGCCAGAAACATGTGACTGCTTGGCAGAGCCCAGCCTGGCACCCTCCTGGTGATGCCCTGCTGATGCTGCGCTAAGATCAAGGATGTACTGAGAGCACAAATTTTTTCTCTGTTTCTTCATTATAGTAAATTTCTTTAAAGAGAATCTTTTCCTTATGGAATTTGTTGGATAGTCTTACATTAGTCCTAGAATGCAAAATACCCGTTTTGCTCGAGATCCATGTCTTACAAAAGTGTCTAGCAGAAAATCTTATCTGATTCTTGAAGAAGTGAATCATGTAGTTATGACTTCATTTCTACAGTTCAGCTGAATAGAAATCCTTAGATAGGCATTTGAGATTACAGTATCGTTTCTGAAGATCAGTGTAGTTTCTGTGTTTCACAGTGGCTCCGAGTCACTGTGTTACCCACTTTCATCTGTCATAACTCGACCTGCCCTTTCTCTGTATCAGCTTCCCGAGATGACGTGCAGTGATAGGAGCCAAGCTCTTGCATTCTCCTCATTTTGTCTGGGGGCTGCTTTTGTCTTTGGAAAAGTTTTGGGGATAAAAATACCCACTGCAGGTTCAGTATTATAGAAACAGGAAGCAAGTGCTTTGTCTCTTTTGATTCTTGTCCAGCATTCTAGTTTTAATGGCAGGTATCCAAGAATAATCTCAGTTGACCATGCAGCCAAACCCACCATGATCTCACTGCCAGTGGCCAGCGATGTGTAGGTGGTTAGTTAATCAAAGGGGGGTTGTTTTTGCATTGCATTTTTAAAAGACTGTGTAGGTCACCTGTCAACAGAGAGTCTCAACAAAATACACAGCATTTTTCCTATAAATATTCCCAGTGCCTGGTGACTCTTTCCCTAAGCTACGAAAGTTTGGTAAGGGTGGTTTTGCCTGTTTATTTTGTTTTTCTGTTCTTACTTCTTTAATCACATGATGCAAGCAATTTTTTTAAATTTACATTTCTTATTTGCTTAAATTTATTTCCTCAAGTTTCTGATTTGCCTATTTGCTTTTTACTCTGCTTAAGTCAGCAGACCTCAGTTAACAGAAAAGACCAGCTAAACTGGTCAGCTGAAAATCTAGTAAGGAAAAAGAAAACCTATTCCCTTTGAACCCAGAAATGGAGGAAAATGTGATATTTTATTGAAGATAAGATTTTCATGAGGGATTTTTAAATGGAATTAAGCTAGTTGTAAGTCTAAATTTTTCAGACTGTGGGAGATGGGTATATTTTCTGTCGGATCCCAGCAGATGGACCGTGATGGACCCCATCTCTTCTCTTGAATTTGATCTACTTTTTATTAAAAATTCTTAAACATTGCTTGAGCTTGAGAGAGGAGGGGAGAAAAGAGAGTTATAAAGGCTCTTAAACTTTTTTTTTTGGACGTGTGCTACAGGTGGGACATCCATGCCCCCGTCACTGCTCCCATCAAAAAATGTGAGAACTGAAGCAGCCTGAGAATGTTATCTTGTTTATGTGGGTCCCTCGTGTTGGAGTCTGTTTGAGTCTCCTGGGGCAGAAGGAGTAGCTGAACCAACTTTTCCTGAGCCTGGTGCATGTGGAAGCTGATATGTAGCCATTGCTGCTGATGCCTGAAGAGGCTACCTGGAAACAGAGACTAGACAGAAATAAGGGAATAAAGGTGATATTTATTTGAAAGGTCTCCAAAGGTACACCCTGGGGAGCCCAGAGGCTACTGCCAAAATGGACCCCAAGATGGATGACAAGTCACGAGATCTTCACACTTTTATAGGTTTGGTTCATTTGCATATCAGCATAAATTCGCCAATTAAAACTTTAGCTACTGATGTGAGTTCTCCAAGCTCAGCCCCCCTTCTCCAAGATGTTGGTTTACACATTTCTGGGCCCAGCACGGCCTAGGTGTCCTTGGAGCAAACCTAGAGACTTTGTTATGTCTGTCTTAGCATGAGAGAGCAGCAGCAGCAGGCTGTAAGACACTTCAGAGTTTTACAGTAGGCAATACAGAATATAAAAGTTAAAACTCAAGGCATCACTGCTTGTCCTGTCCCACAGAGATAGCCCTCTGTTTTTACCTTGTATTAATTTGCAAATGTCTTAAGATGATAGAAACCACAGAAAACCAAAAAAAAGTAGTGCCCATATGCCTAAGAACCTTCTTATTTTCCCAAGGTGGGCCTCCACAGCACACAAGCACAGTCAGCAACCTGCTGAGCTGCCACAGCTGAATTTTTCTGGTGGCTTTTCTGCTTCAGAGAGCTGGGCAAGTCTGCATCACCCCATAAATCAATAACCTTCCGTTGATACGTAACTGTTTTGAAAGCTTGTCTGTAAACAGAAATGACATCAGAAAAACATCAATGTTGTCTTTCTTTTATTGTTCCCTCCTTTTCTTTCCACTCTAGATAGCAAACTTGAACTCCATCCAGCAGGAAGTGTCCCCGTGATTTCACCGTGGGTCACAGCAAGGAGCAGAGCATATCTCCAGGCAAAAGGAACATGGGAATATGGAGGCATTTAGAAAAATAAACCTGATGGATTTCATTTTGTTGATGATGTTTTGAAAGGATACCTTTGAGGTTACTAATACGCAATACGGGTGCAAACAGTGAGGCAGAGAAGCTATTTCCTTATCACTGCTCTCAGTTTTGAAACTCTCAGGCTCCCACCCCAATTCTTCCCACCTCACCCTTGCCATCCCCAAAACAGTTTTCATCCATTCCTGCTTTGAAACTGAAAAGAGAGAGATTTGAGTAGAGCTCTGGCTTTCCTGGGGAAGTTCTTGCTTTAATCAGAGACAGTGAATAAAAATGTTTGCAGGGGATGCGTAGCTGTGACGAGAATGGAGGCTTTTATGGTGACCCCATAGTTGTCCCCCTGGCAGCCCAGCCAGGCACCCCACACAGGGGCTCTCCCTTTTGAAGTGGGGCAAATGACATAAAAGCATCTTGGGGTAAACATGCTGCTCTTACCTCCTCTGGACAAAATGCATCATGTACTTGAAGACGATCCCTGAATGGAGATTTAATGCTGGAGCATCCCGTGACTGCAGTTCAGTTTGTCCAGTGCTTTCATGGATCTTTGACTCCTGTATACCACTGGTTACAGCTGGGGAGGTAGAGAGGCCCATGAAGTGCCCTTTGGCTGTGGGTGAGTGGGCAGCTGTGCTCCCCGTGCCCAGGCTTCGTACACCCCAATGCTGGCTGGCATCTCTGCCTGCCCAGCAGTGCCCCACCCAAACCACTGAGGCCACCACTGTGGTGCACTGCGAGATGTGGCTGCAAGCCATGTGAGTCTGCTGGGAAACTATCTTTTGGCTAACAACATTTAGTTCTGCATTTAATTAGAATTAAAATGTAAATTATATTGAACCCCTCTCCCTTTAAAGTTCAGAGAAAATGACTGCAGTAATTAGGCAATAGTTTTGATTATATATGAAACAAGATCAAGCTTTATAGGAGGTGCTGGAGCCCCCAGCAAGTCAGTCTATGAGTCTATCTGGTGTAGCCATCTGGAGTGGGGTTTTTCAGCTGAACAGGTCAGATGAATGCTGTAAGATGCTCAGTTTCCATGGGCATTAGCATTAAATGGAAATCCTTGTCTTCAGCTGGAGTTTGGAACCTGCATTGTGGCTGGCAGCTGGCTGTGGAGCAACAGCAGGGTGGGCTCCTGGGCCGTGCACCCCACCAGGGGCTGGTGTGGCTGAGAGCCAGGCAGGGATCCTGGGCTGTGCACCCCACCAGGGGCTGGTGTGGCCCAGAGCCAGGCAGGGCTCCTGGGCTGTGCATCCCACCAGGGGCTGGTGTGGCCCAGAGCCAGGCAGGGCTCCTGGGCCGTGCACCCCACCAGGGGCTGGTGTGGCCCAGAGCCAGGCAGGATGCACTACCAGTAAGGCAGATGGGGAGCTGGCCCCGCTGCCAAGCACGGCTGGGCAGGGGAGTCTGGCCAGTCCTTGCTAACAAGGAAAACCAGCTGAGGTACAGGGAGGTGTGCAGAGCCCAGAAGGAAAATTGTTTTGCATTTTAGCTAGAAGGAAAATCTTCTCATCAGTTAAATAGTCTGTAAGGCGCTGGTTGTTAGTATGCTCATGCTATCTTCCCCCATATCGTTCTTCCCTCTAAGTATCCTGCATCCCTTCTACTTGTGCTTTCTATTCAGGACAGGGACTTGTTTCCTTGTTCAGCTTGTTGCTCCTGCATCCCTCTCAGCTCATGCTATCTTCCCCCCTATCGTTCTTCCCTCTAAGTATCCTGCATCCCTTCTACTTGTGCTTTCTATTCAGGACAGGGACTTGTTTCCTTGTTCAGCTTGTTGCTCCTGCATCCCTCTCAGCTCATGCTATCTTCCCCCCTATCGTTCTTCCCTCTAAGTATCCTGCATCCCTTCTACTTGTGCTTTCTATTCAGGACAGGGACTTGTTTCCTTGTTCAGCTTGTTGCTCCTGCATCCCTCTCAGCATCCCCTGCTTGCATCTCATCCCCTACAGCAGCTATAGCCCATGAGCACCAGGTACCTGAAGAGCAAGAAGTGATTCTGTGGGAGAGTGTTCAAGGAAATTAGGTGTATCTTTAGCCTTGCTGCAGTTAGAATTCAAGACTGCTTATTCCTGCCAGCAGATCCAACTTGCTTTACCTCCTACCCTCCGGAAATGTTCCCCCAGACTAGTGTTATCAACCCAATTAACATTTCAAAATTCTCAGCTTGCAGGTGCTGGTTTCAGAAAAGCAATCTTGTACAATGTTGAGCAATCCAGTTGGCATAATTTTGTTCTTAATCCTCTGTTCGAGCTGCAGACTGAAACATGCTCTTTTTCTTTCCAGTATTGTGTACAAAGTAAATAATCCTGAACAGCACAGGCTACATTAAAGATAATGGTGCCAGAATTGGTTTGTTTTTTTCTCTTATGCACGTCGGGAATTCACAGTTGCTTTATGCGCAATTTATCCTCCCACAATTTGGGTATTTTTAGCTGTTTGATTTAGCTGGTACTGCTGTGGCTGGTGCCAAGGGAACTGTGGGGTGAGAACCCCAAGTCCCACTGCCCACTTTCCCAGGTGTTCCAGATATTCATCTTCTTTGCAAAAAGAAGTAGATTGAAGTTTGACTTGAAATTGAGAGTGCCTGCAGCTTGTGAGCAGAACTGGCTTTGCCTGGAAGTGTCTGAACAGACTTGTTGGGATCTGTTGCTTGCAATGACCCTGACATCATTTCAGAAGTGGGGATGTGGCTAATGCTGCCATGGGGCAGTGCCGTGACAAGGCACAGGCTGGCATAGCCATGACCCAGGTACATACCCCCTGGCCTAGGGCAGACCCCTGGGGTGCTCTGAATTGCTGCAGTGGCAGCAGGAGGGTGCTGGAGGCAGTGTGATTAATGCTGGTTTGAGGAGAGCTGGTCACTGGCACAGTCACACGCTGGCACTCACTCTGCCAGTGTGGACTATTGCTTGTCTTCCAATAATCTGCCAGCCTTGCTGTAGTTAATCACAGATACCTTCTTTTCCCCAAAAGACATGTCTTACTCAGGACTTTCCCCTTCCTTGTGGCTCAGTCAGGACTGGGTATGCCAAGGTACTTCCATATACCACGTGCCTCAGCACAATGAATATGACGCTGTAATCTAAAATACCCCTGTAACACCAGGTAACACGTCTTTGTCTTCCCTCTTCCTGTGACTGTTCCAAACCCTCTTTCCTCCAAATGATGCTGAACAGCATTGGCCAATGTTTTCAAAACTGAGCATCTGCCAATGCTTCCTTTCTGAAAATTGAGAGATGTTGAGGTACAAGATTCGGACACCTGATTTTAGGAAAACCCTTACCACCTTTACAAGTCAGGAGGTGCAGTCCATGTGGCATATTTCTAGTGCCCACATGCTTAGCCTGCTCATCCCTCATGTTTTGCTTTCTGCTCTTGTCATCTTGGTTTTTCAACCCCGAGCCGTTTCCTGGGCAGACTGTTCTTGTTTGGGGCTGCAGGGTGAGGAGTGAACAGGCAACAAGAAGGAGTGAAGCTCTGTGCTCTGTGCCAGTGTGCTGGCAATGACTCCAGGAATTAGGCTCTAGGCCCAATTTTGGCAGGGAGAGAAGCCCACTGAAGTCAATGGGAATCTTCCTGTTGGCGTAGTGGGCTTGGGAGCAGACCTGGGCTTTGACATTCTTCAGAGCAGTGGTTCCAGTGTGAACCTTTGGCATTGTGTGAATAATAGATAGTTATTTTTATATATTGTTTCCAAAACCCACAATTTGTGTTGGCAGCAAGTACTCCTAAATGCGGGGAGCTGTCTGGCAGCCTGAAACAAAGGGACAAAATCAATAACATAAGCTTCATGTGGCCAAAGAAGGTCATCTCCATGTTGTTACATCCGACTTGACATAATGACAGAGTTGCTCATCAGCAGTGTTTCTGATTCCAAACAGAGGGAGGCTTTGACAGGATTCATTAATGCCGAAGAAATAATAGGGTATTATACACAATATGTTTATGTTTTTACAAAGCAAGTGATGGAGTGTATTTGTCGTGGATGTTACTTTTCTGTTACTGCACCATTTAAGATCACTTATCTCCAGCAAAAGAGACCTTTGCACTTTTATCTGTTCCTGCCACAAAACAGAGATTCTTTAGGGACACGGAGAGGACATTTGCCACTGGACATTGCTCTTGTCTTTTGGAAAGCTAAGACCAAAACCAGCCCCTCCTTCCTTTTCCAAGGTGCCCTGAGGGGACACTAAAACTGGGGTCACATGTACACTTTCTATCCTGAAACACTTCCTCAGTGAGGCTGCTTGCTAACTGGGAAAACCCTGAGATGGGATATCTGTAAATTCACAGTTATGCCCATTTTCCTTTTCCTTTCTGGTAATGTGTTCCTGCTGTTTCAGCAGGAATCTTACTTAGGTTTCCACCTGCCATTTTCTGTGCAGTTTATTTTCTTTCAGGATATTTTCTTTGCATTATAAGCTCCTGAACTTTTCCGTAATGTAGAAGATATTTTAAGGAGTGGTTTGGAAGGGACGATATTAACACACTGAAATTTTATGCGTTTTAAATCTGGTTCCATGGCGGTAGAAGCACGATGCGAGGAAAGGACTCAGACCTGCAATGCTGGCAGATTCTCTGAGGCAAACTAAAGCTCAGTGCAGGACTGTGCACTCTGCCTCACTTTTATTGACATCTGCTGATTCTTTACTGCTCAGTGGGAAGAGTAGTTTGGGTGCCAGCCCTGCTCAGACAGCCAAGCATTGCCTGCAGTATTCATTTCTGTGACCTGGTGCAACTGATGTACTACTGCTGCCCAGGCAGTGGAGAGGACACTAAAAGCACAGCATCCTTGTCAGTAGTTCCAGGCTTAGTGCTGGACTAGGTGTGTATTAACTCCCGTATGTAAAGACATGGCTGGAAGCAATGAGGATGGAGCTTTGATCATTCCAAGGCCTGTTACCAAGCAGTGGCTGCTACCCATGGCCACGGCTGCTTCTTATGAGTTGGGAAGAGCAAGAGGTTATTTGAACCTCTAGCCAAGGATTTTGCATGTCTGTTGTAAAGGCTGACTTCCGCTATTTCCAGATGTGTTACAAAACAAAGTTAGAATGGGTTTGGGTTGATATATCTGTGAAAGAAATCTCCGATACCAAAGTAATTGTATATAGTATGTAGCTTTCAAAATTGGTACTAAGACCTCTGTATGTAATAAGCTAAAAAAAGTGTTAATTATTTTATTTCTGTGAACTTAAAAAAGAAACAGAAGAACCTTTCTGGCCAGGTGCTGCCATTGCCAAATATGCATTTCAGTTAAACTTTGCTGTGTTTACATTTCTAGATAATAAAATTCTTTGGTTTATGGACTGCCAGAAGATAGAAAGCTGAGATTAAAGTATCAGATTTTATAAGGTTTGTTGTCAAGTAAGAATAATAATGAAACAATGCCTATTTAGTCAATTTTCTAGTTATTAATGTATTTTAGAATGCGTCAAGCTTTCATCAGCCTTTCTTGTCTTCTCTTTTCTTTGTAATGCATCAGGGTATGTGTTTGCTATTAGGTCTTTTCATTAATTTGATGAAGGATGAAGATGAGTAATTCTAGTTTTAAGTATCCTCTTCAGCAATGACAATGACTCAAAAGACAACAGTCTGCTTTGATTTCCACCTTCTGGAGAGCCCTTTTGTGGAAATTATATATAGAATAATATTGCCAGGATAAAAATTCAGTGTGCTGGGACCACGTTTTTAATGAGCACGTTTTTGGTGTAGCCACCAGGCTGTTCAGAATTCTCTTTGTTCAGTCACTGTTCTGTGAGACATTAAGAGTCTTATTTTAATCTTTCCACCTTGTTTTTGACAAACTTGGCTGCAGCAGCATTTAAAAGCACCCTTTATGATTTCCTAAGGATATTTGTGTTGCTTTTGCTACCCCAGTGTCTCAGCATTTCAGCATCTGTACCCACTACTTCAGAGTGTACATGTTAAGTGCTGTTATCCCTATTTTATGGAAGAGAAACTCAAGGACAAAGTGGCAAAAGCCATTGGTACAGGGATTTAGGAGCCCAGCCAACAAAAGGATTGCTTGAATCCTTTTTTTTCCCTTGGTCTGTCCTGTGTTTCCCTTTCCTCAGGCTATCCGGGTGGCTTGGGCTGCTAAGATCCAGGCTGTCTGCTCAAATCACTCTTAGCAGGATGCCTGCACATCCCATCTGCCAGCATGATCTGAGTGTTTAGAGCTCCTTCAGGAATACTCATGCATCCAGCCAGTTTGCTGAAGCCCCCACATGATGGCTGTGAGAACTGGTGATAGCTAAGCCTGGGGAATGTGTGTGCGCTCATCTGTGCCAAGGTCTGCTCCAAAGAGTAAAGTGCAGCCAGAATTTTCTGGTGTAGCAACTTGAAGGTTGTTTCACACCCCTGACTGAAACCATCTTGCGCCTCCCATAACATGATAGGGGCTTCTTATAGATGTATTGTAAGACCATTGGAAACTCAGATTGTTTGAGCCTTTTTAGCAGATTGGAAGCTGCATATGGTGGGCATCTCAAACACTGAAGGCCATGAAGTATTGCCGCCCCATAAAATAGTATGGGGTGATTCCTAATGATAATTTTCTGGCATTTCTGGCAGTAAACATTTTAAACATGCATGGAGTACTTCACTTGTAAATCTCAAAACACATACATTATTGGGTATTTAGGGCCTAATTCATTTCCCAAAAAAAGACAGAATTTCCACTTTCTTTATTGTACTTGTTCCAGCCCTCAAAGAGAATGTTGTCTGTTGAAAGAAGAATAGATACTAATTTGGTCTCATAAAACCACAGATTGTTTCAACTTTCCTTGAGTTTCTGAATGAATAGATGATCAGATCCTGTGATGCTGCTCCCAGCCTCACTGGTGATATGAAAGAGGCGCTTGTCCAGCCAGCTCTATAGCTGTGCCATTCTTTTGTTGCCTATAGTACACATGCTCTGCTCCTTTTTTTCTCTCTTTTTATTTTAATGCTCTGCAACAGGGTTGCACAAAGCTGAGTTGGCTTTTAAAACACAACTTCATTTTGCAGCTATACGTCTGTGCCCAGTTTTCTTTTGTGCTGCCCATGGAACAAGGAGGCTGTGTGGTATCCGACACCAGGCTTTTTCCAGTGATTTATTAACTGTGTCAGAATAGCTGTTGTGAATGCTGGGAAGCTCTTGCGTATTGTGACAGTTGATATTGATTATGACAGTTTGTAGACTCTACTGCATTGTCAGACAGTGGATCGTATTTTGTCTTCTTACTATACATACCATGGGCTATAGATCATAGTGTTTTCTTTAAAAAGGGACCCATTGTCCAGCATTCTGGCTGGTATGAGAGAGCTTCTGTAGCATATTGTGCAACAAATAACAAAATAGTTCAGGCACCCTATGGGACAAACAGGCAAATGTCAATTGCTTTAGGAAAAAGAAAAAAGTGAATAGTTTGTTCTGGTCTTTCAGGGGAATGAGCTGTGCAATTGATAGACGTGGGTAAACTAGTCTGAGGATGTCATTTATGAAAATGCTAGTATCCCATATTGTCTGTTGGCCAGAAATCCACAGACCGTGTAGGAGGAGTTTGCAATGAGGATTTTGGCTACCAATCATTTGTAAAGATTGCTTTGGGTCTCGATGGAATCTGAGACTACACATTTCTAGAATGAGTCTGAGGGAGAGAAGATAAAGATTTTTGCAAACTTAGGAGAATATGAAAGCTGGTATGTGAACTTCTGTGATGGTCACATAGAATCATAGAATCGTAGAATTGTTTAGTTTGGAAAGGACCTTTAAGATCATCAAGTCCAACCATTAACCTGGCATTGCCAAGCCCACCATTTAACCATGTCCCTAAGGGCCACATCTACACGTTTTAAATACCTCCGGGAATGGTGACTCCACCACGTCTCTGAGCTTCCTGTTCCGATGCCTGACCACCCTTCTGGTGAAGAAATTTTTCCTCATACCCAATCTAAGCCTCCCTGGAGCAACCTGGGGCCGTTTCCTCTTGTCTTGTCACTTGTTACCTGGGAGAAGTCAAACAGATCACTGCAGACAATGACCCCTCCTGGCTGATTGGTTTTAGCCAGGCAGTAGTTAAAGAAGCATACAGAAGAAGAGATTTTTCTAATTGCACAAAAGCTGCTTCAGTGGGGAAAAGAGTCAACAACTGAGCTTTTACAGACAACCTGGTAAGAGGAGGGAGTCAAAAGCCATTTTGTTAATTATACTGCTGTAATTTACTATATTGCTGCTATAATACTGGACGAAAAATCTTCCAACAATACATTTCTTTTTAAAACAAAACCATACTTGAGATGAAGTGATGACAGTGAGTAGGGAAGAAATCATTCTGATTTTTACTGTTCTATTTTTACATGACCATAATGGGTCATAAAGTTACACTTTGAGATAACAAACCTTAGCAAAATGACATTTAGCAGTCTACACTGTTAGAATTTTGATCTCACACTGGGTTAAGATTGATTCAAATGAAGTTCCTGATGCAATTTTACATTGATGTGATTCAAAATCCATTTCTGCACGTACCTTGTGGTTAATTGAAATCAGGCTAATAGCAGGTTACTTGTGTAATGATTATTGCTGGGATACTTCAGGCCAAGACTTTAACACTGAGCTGCGGCCTATGGGAATTGGGCTCAGTTCTTAACCCCACTCTGGGCCGGATATTGACCACTCAAACCAATTTATCTCTCTCATGAGGTTAACTCATGCCCATTTATGGTTGTTTGTTTACACTATGACATCTTTTAGAAGGAACATTTCCTATTGGAAGTCACTCTTAATCTCGTCTGGGATTTCTAGATGCTGCTCTAATACTAACCATATTTTCTGTAATGCGATCTGTATTTTAATGAGTCCCTAATGTTAGCAAGGAGATGGATTTAAAGTAGGTGATTTGATTTCAGAGATGATGCAATTTCTCATTCCACACTTTCATTGAAGATGGATTAAATTTAGCACTCACTGTCATAATTATTTTCCATAATGACAGAATAATCTAGAGTTTGTACATTCACAGCACTACTGTAAGCCTCAGGGTGTACTGAAATTTTACAGTGGCATCTCTCAGTCCAGTGTCAAGTATTAGTGCTATATTTTTATAATTGCGAGTTTTATTGCAGAACAGCCGCAGCAGTATCAGAAATGCCTTAAAGGAAGGATAAAATTGAAGAGTTTTTAAATGTCGGCTTTTCACTGCAGGCGTATTTCATTTTTTTCTAACATTCATAAAATATTTTAAGAAGTTATATGTAAGAAATGAAGAAGTTCTGGCATTCAAATGTGAAGAGTTGTTTCCATAGATGACTTATATCTGAAGCTCGGGTCACAATTCTGTGTCTGTGCAGAGTTCTGGCTCCTTAAGCCTGAGACTACATCTGAAGAAGATAATTTTGGTATTGTGCTGTGAAAAGCAACAGCTTCCCAGCACACGTTGTAGACTAGCAGTCACTGTCATGTGAGTCTCCTTCCTTTTGGCTTCCCCTTGGCCATCATAGGGCCCTCAGACTGTTTCCACGCTAACCCTTGCTACTTATTTGCCTAGGGTCTTCTCCGGGTGTTCTGGCCTCTTTGAGATGTGTCAGGTCCTTTGAGTTACAATTCTTAAGAAATTTTATTTTGTTTTCCTGAGGAAAAGGCATGGGTAGTCACTGCAGAAGGTGGATACATTTCCCTCTCTCATCCTGGTGCCCCGAACTGACTGCCTGGCAGGTGTGTTTTATTTTCAGGAGACTGTGGGAGTCTCCCTGTCCATAGGTTGAAGCCTGCTCTCTGACATCACTGTTATCTTTCTCTCTTCCCTTCAGATGGTGTTCACAGTGTCACTGCGGTCTGCACCCTGCGTGTCACCATCATCACGGATGACATGCTCACCAACAGCATCACGGTGCGGCTGGAGAACATGTCCCAGGAGAGGTTCCTTTCTCCCCTCCTGTCCCTGTTTGTGGAGGGGGTGGCAACTGTGCTCTCCACTGCCAAGGACGGCATCTTTGTTTTCAACATCCAAAATGACACAGATGTCAGCTCCAATATCCTGAATGTGACCTTCTCAGCCTTGCTCCCTGGTGGCATTCGAAACAAATTCTTCCCCTCTGAGGACCTGCAGGAGCAGATCTACCTCAACAGGACGCTGCTGACCATGATTTCGACGCAGAGGGTGCTGCCCTTCGACGACAACATCTGCTTGCGCGAGCCCTGTGAGAACTACATGAAGTGTGTCTCTGTCCTGAAGTTTGACAGCTCAGCCCCGTTCATCAGCTCCAACACTGTCCTGTTCCGCCCCATCCACCCCATCAACGGGCTGCGGTGCCGATGCCCACCGGGCTTCACGGGGGACTACTGTGAGACGGAAATTGATCTGTGCTACTCCAACCCTTGTGGGAGCAACGGGCTGTGTCGAAGCCGAGAGGGGGGCTACACTTGTGAGTGCTACGAGGACTACACCGGTATGTGTTTATCTTATCTTTGACCCATGATTTATATGTTAGACCATCAGCCTGGCCAGCTTTGTGTCAAGCTGAAATTGCTGGCATTCTTAGTCTAAGGGAAGAAAACTCCTGGCGTTGCCTTCTAGGCAGGAGAAAGTTTGTGAGTATCACTTAGGGTAAGTCCCATATCTCTGCATGCATGGTGGTAGGAACCATGCCTTGCTCCAGGTCATGCAGAGGGACTGTCAGCTGCTGAAGAGATTTGCACTGTGTGAATTTCTGCTCAAAATGCTTTATGTGAACGCATTTCTTCTGTCTGGAAGGAAAGAGGTGGGACACATCTCCTGGGTTTGCACGTAAACCCATTCCACGCCCCTTTGCATACCAGGGCATAGTGTGGGTGGACAGCCTTGATAGGAGCTCCTCAGCCCTTGGTCATCAGCCAGCACAGAGCCTTGGGATTGTTCTTGTTCCCAAAAAGCTTCAATAATACACACTTAAGGGAAATGCTGTAAGTCAGCTCTGGTTTGTAAATGTTCAGATAAAACTCCAGAAGGACGTAGCTGCTTCCAGGCCTGTCTCCACAGCCCACTGAGGAACGTACTTTGCCTCATCATGGACTTGACAGCTAATAAAGATCAAAGTGCTGCTTCTCAAATACTCCTGAGAAGTTACGAAAGAATATTGGGTGAATGTTTTCTGGTGCTTCAGTAAAGTCAGTGGGATTATTTATGTATTTGAAATTGCACACAACATTTAAGCGTTCTGCACTGACGTGCTGCCGGCTGTAATTTACACTGACAACTCAGCAATGTCTTCTGTGACCCCTGCAAACAAGGGGTGAAGCAGAGGGGGCTGGTTCCCAACAGTGCCTCTCACTGCTGAAGTTATAAAAAATTGAAAACATAAATTATTTAAGTTCCCATGTAAAAAAAAATCTAGATGATGTGGATCCAGCCCTCCAGGTGGAAGGGTTTTCCTTCACTCTCTCTGACTTTTGCCTCAGGGCTGTCATCAAAAATGTGACTGGGGTAGGAGCCAGGGGTTAGTGAGCAGGGACATGGCAGCAAGGGAACTGAGCTTTTCCCAGCATAGGGGACAGGAGATGCACCCTGAAATTTATGCAGGGCTTAGGGCAGCAAGACCTTTCTAAGAAGATGGGGACAAATTTTTTGCCTGATGGGAGAAACTCTGAATAGAATTGTGAGATGGCTGGGATGATTGGTGTTTGTTGAGGAGTAATTTTCCTGCCACGCTTCTCATTAATGACTTCCACAGTGAAAGACATTATAAAGTTCATTATCCATTAATACACAATACATCCAGAACTAGGCATCACAAAATAGGTTTTATGATCAGTAGATTTCATTAAAAATGTTTGCATACTATACTGTAAATAGGAATGCTTAGAAGTAGCAAGTTTCATTAACCAAAGATATGCATAAAAATGATGTTAATGCATCCATGTCTTAGTTTTGGAATGACATACATTCCATCATGTTTTTAGAATCTCTTGCTAGAAATCTTTAGGAAAAAAGGCTAAATATACTTCTAGAATGAAAGATAATAAGCTTATATTAATAATTGATGAACATGTTTAATACTTAATGCTGTAGTCAGAACAAACACAGTACATATTTAGAAGAGAAGCACCATATTATTCATACACAAAGAAAGATTTGATCTGTAAGTCTATTTTCAGTGCATAGCTGTTGGGTTAAAAATTAACTGTCCTGATAGCAGGGTATTAAAGGTGTTCAGAAGTTAAGGAGTGAGCACTGCTTATAGCTTTGCTGTCAGGCTTAACTACACTTGAGTGAAACACTTTCTTCTTTGGAAGGACAGTTTGATCCCATTCAGATTGGCCAGGGAAAACCACTTCAAACCACGATAAAGAGGGATCTGGAGTACCTTATCCCATAAATTGATACAAATATTATTGAATATTTCTGTTTTATTACTGAGTGAATACAGTAGAAATTTCGTATCTGCTCTGTGGTTGGTTTACGTTACATTGATGCCTTTAGCTTCCATGTTGTATGACAATGTTTTGTTCATCAAACCCAAACATCTACCCACATACAGTGGCCGTTAGTTGGTTGATTTTCATCCCCTTTACAGAGCAAGGTTGAAAATGTTATCAACAAATAATCTATTACCAGAAATATTTTATGAAGATGCACTATTGAATTTTGTCCTAATCTCCTCTAAGTATTGTTATTTTACCTATGATTTTAATACTGCCTTTAAATATGTTCATATCCATTTGCAAGTTCAGTTTATATCTATTAATCATAATACTGTGTTTTTAGCTTGGATTTAAATTTATTGTTTACAGCAGCCCAGATTTTCTATCTATTTGATACATAAATAGCATAGGTTTCAATAGCAGCAGTGTGTATTGGCTCATGGAATGCAATGGCCATAAATTGGAATGAGCAGAGAATTGCTGAGTCTGAAGGTTGGAAGATTCTGGTATTACTGAAATTTTATCATGGTATTAACTCAGTGTAGTAATATACCAGTATGAGGTACTTACAGATCTTTGAGTTAATTGTAAAAGATGAAATATGGATGGTAGTAGTCTATGAAATGCAGCCTGCTTTGGGAGCTCTCATGTTTCCATTTCCCAGTTAAGAGCCTACATAGAAAAATAATTATAAGAAAATACTAAGATCTGTCATCTCTCTGCGGAGATAGGCTGCAATTTAATGAGAAATCACTACACAATCATAACCCTGTACTGATTCTATCTGACTGGTCACCTGCTAAAAATATAGTGTTTATTTCCTGTATAAGACAATTATGTCCTATCTTAATAGGATGGAATTTCCCTCCATTTTTCCACCCTGCTTTGAAGCCCTTCATTTGTTTTGATGTAATTGTTAGTCATTTATACATGATGAAAGTTTCTCTGTCTTCAAGAGTCTTCTGTTACGGGCACAAAGGTAAACTGAGCTTCTACACGGTATTTCTGAAACCTGATTACTGGCTAGGCTGGGGTGATTTGGAATTCACTTCACTTCCTGTGATGTAAGGAGGTTAGTGAGGAAGTGCATATATTTTTAATCACATTTTTCCAGACTTACAATCTCTTTAACTTCTTTTCTTTATGTACAAATTAATGTATGGAAGTGAACAATGCACACACTAATAGTTGTGCCATTAATGGCAGAGAGCTGTGTTCATGACTGAAGGGTTAAAGGACATAATTTTAGTTAAGCAAACAAATTTAATGAACACTATATAAAGCCTGTGTTGTTTTTCCAGCTCCATTTCATATATCTTTGGGTGCTGCAGAAGCAGCTGAGATGAGCTGTAGGTGAAGGCTTAGACAGAGGTGGAATTGTCTGTACTCCCCAGGGAGCAGCCCCCTGAAGTGCAAATGCATCGTGTCATCCACACCAGTTTTGGAGGCATGGGTGCCACAGCAGTTCCTGCATGAGCTGTACTTCCAGCCCCATCCTAGTGCCTCCTACAGAGCACAGCACTGTGGCCATAAGTCAGCACCTTTTTGGTGTGAATTCCCACTATTCCTGCCCTGCCATGGGTGGGTGCGTCCTCCAGCGCTATGCTCGCAGTCCTTCTGCTCAGCAGCCACCAGGACTGCTCTCTTCTGTGGTCATGTTCTCAAAAAGCAAAATTTATTTGACACAGAACAAAAGCACTCTAATGGAAAAAAAAAAACAAACCACCAACCCCTGAAATAAGGAAGAGATTTAATGTTCCCACAGTTCTCCTTAGCATTATCACATTTTCTCTGCCTCCTTTCCTATGCAACCCCTAGCAAGGATCAGTTTGTAAGGGAAGAAGATCATCAGAGAATTCCCCATATCCTTTGCATCTGTCCTTGGATTTCACTTCAGAGAGAGGAGAAACCTTACATGGTTATAAATCTTCTAGTAATCAAATACAGCAATTAGAGATCTTTTGCGTGTTACACTTTTTTCCCTCCTAATTTGTGTTTATGATACTATATTGACATGAGGAATCATGACATCTAAATGTGCCTGCTATGAATTCTGACTTTGTGTCATGAGAAGGTAATTATAGCTGGTTTCTCAGCATCCTGCCAGAAGTCTCTAATCATATTGCTTAGTAAGTTCTCAGTGTTTGGCTCTTGCAAACATAGAACATAAAAGTAAATGTGAGGATATCTTCTGCTTTATCTTTACTTATATCCATTCTTCAGATAGTAATTTCTCAGCTAACTCTGATACCAGATTCTCATTTTTCAGGCCAGAGAGATTTATTTTGGGGAATTTCAGCATTCAGGTGGAGAAATCTGGCAGCCACAGTAGTCATAATGAGTGTTTTATCTTGCGCAAGAAGGTCTGAAATTCCACTCTTTAGTTGCACTTCTGCGGCTCGGTGGGATCACATGTGTGTAACAGCCAAATCCTGTACAGCAAACCTAAATTTGATTCCTTCAAGTTCCTCACTGCATCTTTAACTCCTTGTTCAGCTTATGAAAGGCCATGGTTTTGTGACAGCAAGGCTGAAAAAAGTTATCCTTACAGGCTTGTGGGGCTTTGACAGTGCTTTCAAGCAGCTGTGACCAAGTTTTTCTTTAATACGAAACACCAAATAGGAAATTCTCTCATTCACAAACATTGCCATGAATGTAGGGACATTGTCCTTGCCACGTGGCAGGTTCGTGGGTCATCTCTCTGATACTTCATTCAAATATTAAGGGAACACAATGAAGGTACTGAAATGTTTTGCATCATTGCTACCTTAACAGTATCCTTTAGTCTAGGTCTTCAGAGTTATGCTACTGGATTCCAGGTGGTTTTATATACTAAAGAGATGAAAACCTAGGCAAGGTCTAATACTCTAAAAAACATATAGTCAATTTTAAGAGTTTAAATATAATTGCAGTTATTAGAGTACTAGATGATTTGCAGTATTTCCATAATTTGAACTCTTAACAGGTTTTTATGAAGTTTTTCTGCTTATTTTAGATGCAGGAAAAGTTGAAGAAGAGTGCTGACTAACTTCCATTGTTTCTCAGTGCCTTGATTAGGATACCTGGTTGCCTTACCTTGCAGTTTCTGTATGGCAATACTGTGAAAAAGCTTGTGGAGGGTGGTTGCATCCCAGTGGAGGTCTGGACAGTGTTGAAGGCCTAGATATTTTTCTAATTTTTTTTCTTTTTCAGCAGTGCTGTGCCATGCCGTTATTCTCCTTGTAGTGAAACTAGGTCTTCATAAGAGCAGCACCCTTTGATTGCTGTGGACCTGTGACTGAGCTTTTTCACACCTGATGGAAAGATAAATAATTGTTAGCTTGTAAGATCCATCCTTACAATTAGTACCCCTTGGCTGATGTCCCAGCACAGTCTTTTCCATCCATCTTCAACTTTCTCTCTCTCATCAGCCCTTTTCTGCCTTTGCTGAATAAGCAGGCATCTCCATTGGTGTAGACATGGCAAGCTGTGACCCCAAGGTTGGCAGCAGTTGTGTACAGCCCCTTCCAAGCCCCCAAGCACGGGGGCCTCGCAAGGACCCCATAAGCACTGCAATGGATGGTCCAGAATCAGAGCTTAAATCTTCCAAACACTTTTCAGAGCACGACTGGTGTAAAAGCTGGAAAAGGCTATCATTATTGTTATTTATTATCCTCATCAATGGCATAGACAAAGGGATTGAGCACACCCTCTGCAAATTTACAGATGACACCAAGCTGAGTGATGTAGTTGACACACCTGAAGGATGGGATGCCATCCAGAGGGACCTGGACAAGCTGGAGAAATGGGCTCATGGGAATCTCATGAAGTTTAAGAAGACCTAGAGCAGGATGCTGCACCTGAGTCAGAGCACCCTGGTATCAGCACAGGCTGCGGGATAAACAGATCAAGAGGAGCCTTGCCAGGAAGGACTCAGCAGTGCTGGTGGGTGAGAGGCTGGACATGAGCTGGCAGTGTGCTCTTACAGCCCAAAAAGCCTGTTGTGTCCTGGGCTGCATCAAAAGCAAGTCAAGAGCAGCTGAGGAAGGGCCATTCCTGGGGTGCCCGTGGCTGGAAACCTGGGGGGGATCCCTGTGTAAGACATTTCTTTCCTGACACAGATTCTCAGCAGAAGTCTGCATGCCCACTCGTCTGGTTTGTTTAACTCTGAGACTTGCTGTGCATGTTAAAACACGTCCTTGCTTGTTTTTGTGGCAAGATTTGCTGTTTGTGTATGCAGGGATGGGGCCAGCACACCACAGCCTTATGGCTGGACCCAGGTGATGCTGGGCTGGACCTGAGGCTGTGGCCCAGATATCATAACTACATGACTGCTTTCTCCAGAAGATAACTGAAATAATAAAAACAGAGTAAAACATTTCAGTCAAATTCTGAAGTCTGTTATTGTCATGTTTCTGTTGATTGCATTCCTGTCCATGTCTGTGACCAAGTTACAGGAGATCAATGTTGCAAATCTGGAGTTTATATCAGATTCAGAGGACCCCCTGAAGAGGTATACCATTTCTCTAGGTGGGTTTTTATCTGGAGGATATGTCCTTCAGCTAATCTTCAACATACGCTCACTTGTCAGGATGCAAAAAGCCCTTCCTAATTGGATTACTGTGGCGTATTTGTTGACAGTTTAGTTCTTGAATGCTGTACATGGCCCGCAGCCTTCACAGCAATCTGCTATGCCTTTTCTTAAACCCAGGCAAAGAGTTTTATCGCATTACCCTCCTCCTCATGTGCATAAACTAGCTACTGTTTAAAGTTCCACAGTTTTCTCAGTCATGTTCAAACCCTCCTTGCCCCTCACCCCAAGCTGCTGCATATGGGATGGTCTTTGATTCAGCTGAACTGCTGCAAGTGCCCAGGGTTCGGATGCCTCTTCTGGAGCCTTGTGTCTTATCTTCCCTGCCCGTGGAAGTATTTGCACCCGTCAAAGTCCTTTGCTATCATGTGGAGACCTAGCTACAGACTCAATGTTGTATTTGTTCTTTTTAATTAGTTTTAGAATTATTTGACTAGGACTCATGTTCTTCCTAGGTGCTCCTGCAGTGGAGGCACGATGGGTGCTTTGTAGAAGCAAGCAGCAGGTCACACGCCAGTGTAATCACTTAGCTCTGGCTTCAGAAGCTACCTCAGTAGTTATCTCCAATATACTTATGAATTCAGCTCTTCCAAACAGTTCAGGGTCTAGAAAATCTTCCTTACTGATTACAGCTTATCTTCTTTTGCTTCTCCATGAGACAGCTGTGGGGCTGGCTTCTTCTTCCCTTCATTTAGCCACTCACCTTGTTTGTCAGCTGAAGAGTCTATCACTGATCATTTTACACTTTCTCCCCAGATTTTGGTAATTAAAAAAAAAAAGTAAAAGCAGCATGTAGCTAAAATTCAGTAACCAGATAACTTGGGCAGTAACCTGTTTCAGGATGGTTCCATTCTCACAGTTACATTTTTACACCTGCTTGCTCTTAATGCCCTTGGTGTCTGTGAGATCACAGTGGAATATGGAGAGAAAGCAGGATTTTGGCTGTGGGCTGTGCAGTACAAAGTCAAGGCTTGCAGACATGAGAGGCCTTCAGGCACAGACTGTGGTGGGCCAGGGTTGCAGCTGTGGAACAAGTGCTGCCCCAGCTCTTCTACAATGCAGGTGTTTAGTATCAAGCCCTGATGGCCAAGTATAACTTCAGGAAGTTTGGGGTTGGAAGGGTCTTCTGAAGATCAGCTAGTCCAATCCCCCTACCATGGCTAACATTGGTTTCAGCCTCTTTTTTCAAGTCAAATCTCATTAAATACCTGTTGTGAAAATAACACATTTGACCCTGACACCATGCCCAGCTAAGCTCCTGTTTGCTGTCAGGCAGCTGGCTTTGCATGAGCAAGGCAAGCTGCTAACCTGGCATGGGTACATGCCTGCCTCTGGCACCCGACCTCTCTTCCCACCCCTTGGCGAGGAAATGTGTTACGAGTATGAGCTTACCAGTGGTGTCCAGTGGGAGAGAGATACACAGCGAGCACCTCAGGTTTCCTACTGGCATCCCAGTTAACAACAGACTGGTCTAAATTTAGGATTCCCTTTGTTCTAGCGCATGTGAAATCTCTTTTATCGTCTTTAACCTGTTGAACTTGTATTTCGTTTTGTATCTTGCTCTGTCAATTTTGAGCAGTTTCTTGAATTATTCTCCTGGTTTTATATTAATGGTATTTCTGTTACCACACCTAAATGGGAGTCACAATTCTCCCAGGCTTTTTGAAAACCTTTGTTATAGTGCACTTTCTTATCATCATTGGTAAAACTAAAAAAAAAAAGACATGGGAAGTGAAGCACAATTAATCAAAGTGGAGGTATTTGAGATTATAATTTTATAGGTACATGTAAAACCCTTCCTCACTGATGTATCTAAATTCCCACACACTGTCATAATTGTGAACATATATATGCATTGCAGATCGTTGGTGTGACAGAAATTACACACATGGAGGTTTATTTTAATTAAAATGTTTTAAATAGTTTATTAAACAACAGTAAATTTCTCTGTGACTGTAGTCTACAATTGTGCTTTTATTAATTTCGCCAAGTTGAGCCTTGTGCAACATAAGATTTGGGGTTTTTTTTTCTCATTGTTTAATTTCAAAAAGGTTGGCTGGATAACATTTTAAGGTGCACAAGTACATTCTCATTACCCAGATATATACTTGCTAAATGTCAAAACAACCCATATGTTAGACTACCCTTTAAGTGGTGGTTTTTTCTCACTGAAAACAAATCAGATAAGGAAAAAGGAGGAGAGAAAGGAAGAGGAAAACCCAACAACTTGCCTGTAAGTTATTTGTGCAGAAGATAAAATCATAATGAGATAGTATTTTTTTCCAGTATACCTTATGTTCTGGAAAGCCCCTCACAGGGTTCACAGCAGATCAGAGATGAAGACAAAAAAAAAGGAATTCCAGGACATCTGAAGTGAAATATTTTAGATCTTCCAAAACAAAAAAGAAATTTAGCTTCCAAGGATGGGGCTCCTTTTCTCCTGTCTGCAAATAAAAAACTGGGAAACAGAACTGGAAAGCAGTAAAACTGAATTATGAAAAAGGTGTTGGACTTCTGTATACATACTTATAATTCCCAAATTAGAAATTTTTATTTTTTTCAGTGGATAAGCAATGGGAAAGTGGCAGGAAGGATGGTTGGGTGCAGAGATGAGGATATCAGGATGATATCCTGTTAGAAAGAAAAAAAGCATAAAATAGTTTCTTGTGTCTCAGTTCTTTGTGTTATGATGATTGAAAGTTTCGACAGTTGAGCACCAGACTGAGGCACTTGGCCTTGAACGTCAAGATAATTACAGTTGTGCAGAGCGTGGTGGGAACCACAACCTCATTGTTGTTGCAAATGCTCTTTTGTTTAGAGCATCATGGTTCAGTGCCTGCATCCCAGCCCTGCTCCTCCTGGGGCGGGTTTTGTTCTGCGACCCGCACTGTACGGTGCCCCTGAAACGCGACTTCTCGAGCAGTCACCAGTCTGAACGCTCCGTTTCTAAAGCTCAAGATGAAGATACTTTACTTCAGTCTGTCTCTCAAATTCTCCATAGAGAGGCATATGAGACCTTTTAAACAGCATTTTCATATAGTATAATTAAAAAGGGTATTTTAATTAGATAGGCCAGCTACAAAGGGTCAGCACAACTGATGTGCATGTTGTAAGAGGAAGATATGAAGATGAGTGCCTTATATTAATAATTAAACACATTCTAATTGACACAATGAAGTGTATTAACTCTAACAAGATGGTAATCATTTAAAGTTACTTTAAAATTGAATGGTATTTAACAAAAAGGCTGAATTTTAATCTACTGGACTGCTATAAGCAGAGTTAAGTACAAGCTGTGGAAGCTGGCTGGATTAATTTTTTATGAGTCCATTTAAAAATACTTTTTAAGAAAGTAACTTTTGAATTTTCATCTGTTCTGTCGGTTTCAAAATACATGGATTTTGAGATTTTCTGTGCGAGATGTGTGTCACATGACAATCCCTTTTTCAGGACTCATTAAGAAAGAGTCAGTTTTCCTGATTAAGTTGCTTTTTGTTTTCAGTTTGTGTTCCTGAGCTGTGTACCAAATATTTTTGAGGCTACCAAAACATAAGATTATGGGATTATCTTTTTAACCCTAATCCTTTTAATTTGGCAAGCAAAGGGGCACTTTTGATTGTTTTTTTTTTTCAGAATTTTCTTTCAATGTATAACAATGGGAATTTGATGAGCATCTTGTTTTGCCAGCGCTATCTACCCCATGATGCTAAACCTCTGAACTACGATTCACAGTAAAGACAGTTACACAGTGTTTTTAAGTATACTTTTCTTTTAAACTAATTCTTCTCATATAAAATGAAAATGTAGAGCTCTGAACTCCTAGCTTCCTAACATGTAATTACAATAGTAGATTGACTTTAAGCATGGTTTTCTGTTGCATTATTAATATTTTATGGCTTCTCTTCAGTTATTCTCACTAATTGGCCATTATGCTTCTTTCCACCAGAGCTTCTGGGACCACCTAGGATGTTAAGGGGCATGATTTGATTTGAGGTCTCTGCCTGGTTCTAAATTGCCATGATATTTACCACAGCACTGGATTACATAGAAAATGGGAGAGTGAGATTTTCCTGTGAAAACTTCTAATTTATGGAAAACACAAAATGTGGGCTCTCACCAGCCTTCCTTTAGTGGAGATGGGCAGAGTTAGCTGCTTGTGCAGTCAATCCCAGCAGGCTGCTGGTAACAAGGGGAGATGGCTTCTTCTGTGTTTTGTCTCTTGTGAGCTAAATCATCACGTCTGTAACAGTTGCATGGAGAAAATTAAGTGGGATCTTAGTGAAATAAGGGCTGAACTCTCCTAAAGAAAACAGCAATATTTGCCCTTGAAAGGGAGACACTGATCTTTTCTGCATATTCTTTAGCCTTCATTTTTCTTCTTCTTTCTGAGGGCAGTTATTTGCAGATGTGTTCCCTTTTTGAACTGCTTTGAGATGCTAACTTGATCAAAAATAAGTGCTAGAGCTTTCCTCTTGCCTGCCAATTTAGGAACTGGGAGTTGCAACCCTTTGGTGCTCTCTGTGGAAAGCAGCTTAGGGAAACCAGGCTGAAAGTGAGCAGGAAGCCTGATGGTGCCTGAAAGCATGTCTGGTTTTCCAGCTCCTGAGTTCCTGTTGATAAAAGATGTTGTTGCACACACACCCCTGCCACAGCCACCACGCCTTGCTTGCTTTCCTCATTCACATAAATAGTTTAATGTATTTTGAAAAGCCCAATGTGAGGCCAAAACAGCCTGTGGAACAGCAGCCTTGTGGAGTTAATGGTCCCGATGGTGGCATTTGGTGTCCAGGAAAAATTGCAACTCTGTGGGATGAAATAATCTTTTTTGTCATGTGAGCAGAAGCACAATGAGTCTGTCCCCCTCTTCTGTCTCACTGCTGCCCATAGAAGGAGGTGAGAACTAGGCTTGGCAGGTGGTTCCCATGCTGAAGTGCCTGCAGGTGTGCAGAGATGCAAATATGGATCAGCCTGCAAAGACTGTCCCAAAGGGAATCTGTCCTGCCAGCCATGGCGGCTGCTCCAGCCTTTGTTCCCTCCATGTGCCCCTCCTTGAGTAACACTCCTGGAGAGAAATCAAGGGGCATAGAGAGCCAGGAAAACAAAATATAATATCAGATGTATATATAGTAAAGGTAGAGGGTGATTGTGCCTCTTAAAAATAAATGGAGGGAGGGATATTCCTCTGTAAATGAATGTGATATGCAAAGGGGTGCTTTGTTCTTACACCTCCAGCTTCTTCACTGGTTTTAAGGTGGGATTTTTTAGGAAGAGATTTATTCCCAGTAAGACAATGCAAATTGCAGACACAATGGCATAATCTAGTTTGAGTTTTATCTTTGACATCTATAATAATGTCATCCCCCTGATAATACATCCGGAGATGCTTATGCTTTTATTGAAAGGCACTGCTTCATCACCGTATCTTACACCAAATCACTGCAATTTGCATTATGATGAATTGTCTTACATGTAAACCTGCCACAGAGTTCAACATAACTGGAAATTTTTGTGCATTTCTTTTTTTCTCTTGTGTAGATTTGTATTGTGTTTAGTTCTGTGGGAGAGACAGAACCTAAAAGGTCTCTAAAGCTCTACCTTACAGGTCAAATGCAGGAGAGAACACCTTGCAAGGGCCTTGTACATTACAATAAATGGTTCAACAATTTAGAGAGCTAAGAGACCATTGTCAAGTCAGCCAAGAGTAAAGATTAAGACATTAAGAAATTACCCATTGGACCCCATAGGGCAATATTTGTTGTTAAGTAGGTGTGGCAGGCTGAAGGCTTGGATGCTAAAGGCCTTTTCCAGCCAAAATGATCCTGTGATTCTATGGGTTTTTCTCCTCCACCACATCCAAAGCATTCCAAAAAAGTGCTTTTCCTCAGCATTTCCTCAGAAGCCTGGGGGTGATTATGTCTGGTGCTGTGGGAGAAGGCAGCAGGGGGAAACCAGACACTGTGTGCACCCCTGCCCACTGGCTCATTGCAGGAGACCAGTGCCCAGATTTCACACAGAGATGTCTCTTCATGAGTTTGCCATTGAGCATGTGCCCCACTTCCACAAAACAACCATCTGGGGCTTTTTTTGGAGGTATTGGCACCAATCCATGGGCTGTAATATCATGAGTTACCTCTTTTCTTTCCCAAACCATAAGGTGGGCTTCAGAATTTGATGTTTTCTTAAATGGAGCGTATTTTACTGTAGCATCTGGCTCCTTGCTCACTAGATTGCTATCAGGAAAAAAAAATCACAATACTTCTGATAAATCTTGGTTGCATTTCTGGTATTCACACCATTCTGGCCTCATGTCTGGAAGGTGAAAGGTGAGTTGCCTGGTGTAGACAGAGTGGAAACTTAATGCCTGGGAATTTTTAATCCTCAACAAATACACAAGGAAGAGAACACAGGTATTCCGTTGTGACTTTTGTCTCTGCTCTGTTCTTGCTAGCTCTGGTGGAAATTGCATAGGAAAATGAGGTCCAGTGACCATGCAACATTGAGCATGTATCATCTTGAGAACATGCTCATAATTTCTAGAATCCACAGACTAATTCATTTCTTCAACAGATGTGCCCCAAATATCACTAATCCTCGTCATTGTTTCTTCTCCCTCCCACCTCCCCCAATTATTCCTTCTCATTTAAATGCAAAATCACAAAACATCAATCCATCCATCCTTCTCTGCAGGGTGTCTTCTGTTTTGCTTTGTTTTGTGACCAGGGAAGGGGAGGAGTCGAGGGAAAATGGAACGTCTTTGCTCAGGCTGATGGTGCTCTAGGATCCTGGGCCTGGTTTGAGGCTGTCAAAGGGCCAGGCACTGTTTCAGTGGCTGCTCTGCATGTGCATTGCATCAGTAGGCACAGCCTGAAGCAGCTTGAGAGATGGAGACCTGCTTTTGCTGCTTTTCTTTTGTAAAATACAGTTTAGTTTGGTTTCCAGTGGGGAAGGATCAGCAGGTAGGATGGGGTCCTGGTCTCTCCCTTGCCTGTTTGGCCCATGGGACTTTTTCATGGTGGTCATCCTCCTCCCAGAAGCTTGCAGGACTTCAGGGCAGAAAGAGTGCAGATGCTTTCCTTGAGGACCCTGGTGGGAAGAGGAACTGGGAAGGCTCAAGTAGCATCATCCTGTTGAGGTGTGAGTGGGAATGGGAGCTCCCTCAGAACAGTTTTGGTTGTACGTTTTGGGCTGGAATTTGACCACCAAGAGCTCTCACGTGCATTGGGGCCAGCAGATGACACCCACAGCTTCAGAGGCAAATGAAAGAGAATAAAAAGCTTCTCGTGTTCATTATTTTAAAGCATCTCATGGTTAAAAGTCTTGTGATCCTTATTTAGCTGAGTTTTAGGATTTTTGAAAATCTGAATTGTGAGTTATCAGGGATCCCTAGGGAGAACTTTATGGAAAAAGCACAGGGAAGGGAGAAGGGTGATGGTAAAGGAGAGGTGTAAGATATATATATAGAGATATATATATATATATGTATCCAAAAGGGCAGTGGTAATTCTGCACACTTTCTTCCCACCATCTCAGAGCTTAGTGCTTATGCCCATGGAAAAACTAAAGCAGATCCAGAGATGAAAGGGTGATTTCCAGAGTATCTTATTATAGAATTTCTTCTGCCTATCACCTCGGAGAACTGCTTGGCAAGCTATATACATAATGTGAGAGGAATGTTACTTTGCTTAGTGTTACAAAGTCAGGTTACTCTCCTGCAAATACATATTATTAAATCTGGAATGGTTAGCAGCTGAAATTCTGCAGGACAGCTGTCACTGCAAGTCAGCAGTGTGGGTGTGTATGTGTGGAGTATGTCTCTGTAGGTATTTGTGTATTATTTTACTTTAACCTGTTTCTCATAATATGACTTTATAAGGCAGAAAGCGGCAAAGGAAGCAGAAAGCAAAAGAAAGGAGGGAAACTGTAAAATAAACCTTAAGCTGGTGTTTCTCCCTATAAGAGGATTTGGGATAATTTTAATTAACCTAGATCAGTCCCTGTTCTAAAAACATAAACAAATGAGTGAAAGGAAAGACCAAAATGTATTTTCAAGTTTAAAGGTTTAGTAGCAGTGTCATTTAGAAACCTCACAAAGTCATGACCATCAGTGTCAAGAATATTGAGTTTGCATGGCCTCTCTGAAGTGGCAGTAGGGGTTTGGGCCTTGATTTCTAAGGAACCCAGATTTCACATCTGTTATTCAAATAACACTTCTGAGTCACTCGTGTAAAATGGTACACGAATTTAGTTGTCCCCTAATTAATATCGGTCACTAGTACACCGATGGCTTCTAACTTCTATTTGATCCAGCTTCTCCATCATTCAGAATGAGTTGGCAAATGTTTCTGGGTAGCTGCTCTCTAACTTCTCTCATAAATCCAGTAGATTGTTTGTTTGTTTGTTTGTTTGTTTGTGTCACATTTCATTGGTAATTGGCATTTGCTGCCAATTTGCTGGGATGTAAGGCTGACCTCCCAGTAGGTTCTGAGGGTGGGCCCATGCACCATAGAGTCACTGAAGTAATGAATTTCCCTTTATGGGCAAAATCCAATGCTAATTTTTATTATTTGACTTGCACCTATGGTTTAGGTAAATTTTCCTGCAGTATATCCATGTACTGTCAGTGGAAAGAGGTGGGTATCTACTGGAGATGTTGAGCCAGTTCACCTAAGGGAAGCATTGAGCCACTAGACTCACATGTGAGCCATCTAAAATGGCTTAAAGCTGTATGTCCAGAACAGTTAAACCTTTCTCATTCCTTCATTCTTATTCTTGGGTGCACGGTCTTGCCTCCTTCCCACGTGCTTGCTGTGCTATTCATCCCATCAATCCTAGGAGGGACTTAATCGGAAGATCACTAACCCTTCAATAAAGAAATGAATGGTGTTTTGCCATCTTAGCTCTACAAATCAGTCAACTGCAGGATTACATGAATGCCAGCACAAGGGAGGGGGAGGAAACTGCAGCGTGCTTGGGGAAAGGAGGGGACTATGGTAACTCCCACTCAGTCTGAACTATGGTGAAACCACCCCTAAAGCACTGGATCCCAACCTCTTTATCTCTTGTCCCAGCAGAGATTTCCAAGCAGATTCTGCAGCTAATTTGTTTTTAACAACCTTCTTATTACTTAGTGCACTGATTGCTTTGGTGCCAATTGTCATGTAAGGTTAGTTGTGCTTTAGTTACTAGAAGAAAAGGAGGATCAATTTCCCATAATGTGCAAGATAGCAAATACATTTTTAATGGTAGCTGGTTCTTTATTAGGGCAAAGGGTCAATGGGAATTGTTTGAAGAATTTAGTTGTTCTATTTCTTGTTGTTTCTCCATTTGCCTAATTTCTTGTGTATTCTCCTTTCCAGTTTAAAGTGTATCATTTTAGGTGGGCTGCTTAAATCAGCTTCTCAAAATGCTTTTTATTCTGGTAAAGCAACTATAAACATAGAGAAGATTAATATGTGTCTACAGCAAGTGTCAGGATGAGGAGAGGAGAAAAGAATCAGTTCAAGTCAAACAATTACAGACAGTGAGTGAAAAATTAACGTGCCCAGGGAAACTGAAGAAAAAGAAAAAAGAACATCAGTGCAGATCTGCTGCTTCCTGTAAATATATATTTAATGTAGTGTTTCAATTGAAAACAGTCAGAGAATAGTAAAAAATTTTGAGGACTAGTCCCTAAACCAGTATATTGGGGAAAGACACTGCAGTAAACTGATGTGAAGAGTAATTCTGTACGTATTTGGATGCCATTATGTTGTTTCCAACAAGCTTTTAAACATTATACATTGTTGTTGTAATGTCAAACAGCTCATCAGCAAAACCACAGTCAGATTTCTGCAAAGACCAGCTCATTTATGCACGCCAGTGTGCTGCTTGAAACCTGCAATATTCAGCTCACAAGGCGTTTGCAATTGTGAGATTATTGTCTCAGTTTTAAGACAGTTTATTTTTATTTCTTTTCACTTTTTTCATCATCATTTATTGTTTATTAGTTAAAATTTCATTACTTTATTTGGAATAGGTCAGAGGAAGACCAAATCTAACCAGCCTTTGTCTTTGCCTGTTCTTGTTATTTTGCACCTGATATTGTGGTGTCCTCACTTACATAAACTTAGTAACAGAAATTTTATGATTAACATCTTTGTAACATTAGTCCTAAAATCAGTGAGGATAAGTATGTATTAAAGACAGGATGTTTGTGAGTAGGATGCAGTGTCAAAAGCAGCTATGACGTTTTGATCTCAAGGGCTTTAAAAATGGGAAGCACAATATAAAGGGCTGCGGAAAAGCCACAGGACTCAGCTTTAAGAATCATCAATATTAATTGGGAGTCTATAAGATCAACTACTGTCGTGTCACAGTAAATTGTTTTCTGGCAAGGGCCAGAATTTTTTCAAAGCCCAGGAATCTGCCAGCAGATAACAGGCAGCCACAGCACAGCCCTTGTTATCTGACAGTGCATGCTTTCGCTTTAGCAGCTGGAGGAGCTGAGCTTCACATCCCCTGCTTGGATTTCACAGAGCTGTGATGTGTAACTACTTTGTTCAGTGATTCCTAAAATGCAATCCAATGTGAAAAAATGAAATTATATTAATTAAGGAAGTGCTGTGAGGAGCAAAGAAGAGTTTCACAGGCTGGGGAGTGGCTGAGCCATGTCGCCATCGCCAGCATCACAGACTGACCCCAGGCTGTGTGTGACAGCTATTTGGGCTGTGCTTTTATCACCTCAGCCCCTCCAGACCCTCTCTGCACAGCAGCTCTCCCTCTTCTGTACTATTTTTTCTACCAGACTGTAAGGCCTCCCTTCCGACAGTGCGTCCCAGCCCTCCGACCTTCAGCTGCAAGCAGGCACACAGGCGCTTTTCATTCCCAAAGGCTGGCGCGTGCAGCTCCCTTCCTTTTCTGCTCCTCAAGTAGCCCTTCCCCTTAGGGCCTTCTGACTCCAGCTCCAGCCGGTAACCAGCTCTTCCTTCAAGTCCATGCGGGCTTTGGCTCAAATTCTGAGGATGGTTTTTAAGCTGTGCCTCAAAGCTCCTGCAGGGCAGAGCTGTGGGACAGGGCAGAGCCATGTGTCCAAGGGGAGGTGGCTGCCCTTGGAAGTGACGAACCCAAGAGTGACACAAAGGTGCCTTCTGTTGCCAATCCTGATCAAATCAGTGCTTCGAATTCTTGCTCAGATGGCTACTCCATAAAGGCAAAAAGGTTTTGTTTCTAAATAATTCCAGGCACTTTTGGAAAAAATGGTAATTAAGGTTTTTAAGTGTCAAAAACAAAAGGTTTTTCGGTAACTTGTACCTCGAATCACAGTGACACCTTGGATTTGCTGTTGAGATTTCAAAACCACTATTTTAATATATTTTGTTAAATACACATAAAATATGAAAATTCAGCATCAAAGAATATGCATCAAATGCAGTTCTGATTTACATTACAGACTTAAGAGAATTCAGAATAATTTTAGTAACTGGGACATCAATGATGCTACAGCTGAATGAATATAGGACAAAGAATCTTGAGGTATATTCTTTTAATTTACTTCTTTACACATCATAATGAAAAGTAATAATAAACACAGTTCAATAGAACTTTTCTGTAAGCTTTCTTTTCTCTTAAATAGTTTTATGCCTGTATAGGTATCTAAACAAATACATTCTTGTTATGTCACAGAATTAATACAGAGCCATCAATGACCTCCAGCTTAGGCTTTTATATTTCGCCTCTGGCATGGTATCACCATGGCATTTCCACAGCATGCTGCAACACCAGGAATCTCTCCTTTTAGCTCACCCTTTTTCTCTCTGTGTATTCAAGCCTGCGTGTTATTTGCTTTTACAAAATACATCATTCTGTTCCCAGAAAGCCTTAATGATTACATTATTTTCTGAGTCAGAGACTTATTTCACAAAATATCCTACTACTTTTTTTAAAGCAACAAACCTGTGTTTTGCCTTTCTGTAGGAATTTTGGTTTTCCATTTTTTGAGAGTTTTGGTACACAAGATGTGTGTATAAGGGCTATGCTTATGCAGTGGATCATCAACAAGTGCTTGCTGTAGTGTCCTCCTAATACATCTGATGCGTGTGTGCACTGTGTATGGCATATCCAATATACTGGGGGAGTTTCCTGTCTTGGATGATATATACAATTTTTTCCAAAAGAAACACACTGTAGAGCATTTCAAAGTATTAAGGAAGGTGTATTCACATAATCTTGCCTGATATGTAGAGCTGATAAATGGAAACAGGAAGAAATTTATCAAGTGATTTTCACAGCATTCACTTAATATGTTAAAGTGAGAATATAGGAACATCAGTGCTGAAGTGGCAAAGCTCAAAGCACAGGCTTAGTCTCAAGGCTATATGGGTTATTAGTTCAGAGTAAGGCACAGAGCAGGTCAGTCCGCCAGAGCTGAGCCCACCTGGAAGGGGAGTGCATTTGCCTGGCTCCTGATCATAGCAGTCTCGTGTTTTCTCCTGCATTTTGCCAGCTTAAACCATACCTGTCTGAAAGGCACGTGATGCTGATGCAAGAAGAGAAAGGCAGCAAAGCTGGAGAGCCAAAACCACCGGGCTGCCCACCTCACCTTATCTCAGAGATCACTACCCTTGGGGCAGTGGCTAAACCAGCTGCAAACCATGGCAGTTTACAGCCTGGCACAGAAAGGAGATGCAGATCCAGGTCTGGGTGCAGTAGTACTGCTGGCTGCAGCCTGCCTCCCAGTGTGGGCAGCTTTGGGGTTGGAACCTGTGGGAGCAGGGCTGTGGGGCAGGAAATGGAGCGAAACTTTCCATTTAAATTTGCCTTTGTTAATGAGTCACTGCCCACAGCTCCTGCTGCTTTTACTTTCCTGCAGGAATGTGTTTAACTGTGCTTGAATCAATCACAGAATGGTTGGGGTTGGAAGGGGTCTCTGCTTGTCCAACCCCCTGCTAAAGCAGGTTCACCTAGAGCAAGAGGATCACGTCCAGATGGGTTTTGAATACCTCCAGAGGAGACTCCACACCCTCTCTGGGCAGCCCATTTCAGTGTGCTGTCATCCTCAAAGGACAGAAGTTTTTCTTCATTCTCAGATGGAACTTCCTGCTTTTCAGTCTGTGCCCGTTGCCCCTTGTCCTGTTGCTGAGTACCACTGTAAAGAGCCTGTCCCAATGTAATTGTATCACCTGGTGGCGAGTAATAATGCAAACAATGAGCTGTTAGAAATGTATTCCTTCAGCTGGCTGTTTTGAGTACTTTTGCTCTACATTTATTTGTCAGACACTGTTACTGGGTTAAATTCAACTATATATGCCACCTCCAGTTTCTCTGAACAGTTTTACATGTGGGATGTGAACATGCTTTATACCATAGGAAGACACATGTCAAAACAGAAATGTTAACTAATTAACTCACACAGAGGGTTTAGCTTTCTGTACAATGATTAATTCAGCAGCTGCTTTTGTCCCAACTGCAGCAGATTTTTTAAAATGAATATCCTCTGTACATTACTTCTTTTAAATTGGGATTCATTTTCAGATTTTGGGTAAGCACAGGAAAAAAAACCACGGCATATGTACAGAGCAAGACACCGCATTCTTTAGTATTGTATTTAGCACATCTTACTACATGCTTTGGACACGAATAAAGACGAAGTATTTAGGGGTGAAACAACTTTAGCAAGTGGCACACAGAATCTGTAACTTCTATGGAGACTTACCATGCCCTGCTTTGAAGGGTTCAGAAAATGGTCATCACCTGCAGGATGCGTGTGTGGGAAAAGATGGAAGCAATCCATATGTCATCTGTATCCTGCTTATTCTTGCTATAGGCATTTTGAGAGCTTTGTCGTGAGCTCAGCCATGCCCTGCTGCCACCATGGTCAGCAAAGCTGAATTCCATTCAAGACAAGGTAAAACAGACATTTGTCTGTTTTACACAATTTCCAACTGTAGTGAAACACCAAAAATAATTTGCACATATTTTGGTTGACAGGGAATGTGCAGGTTTTTTACGTCCTTCCATCTAGATATGTCTGTCACTAGCTCTTTATTTGTCACCAAGTTGGGAAGCAACCAAGGAATCTGAAAACCAGAGGCCAGTGTTGTTGGATATTTGCAAGAGGGTTACTCAGCAAATCATATCCCTCCCGCACTTCCCTGAAAATGAAGACTTGAAGGAGATACAGCATCCTTACCCCCAGCAATCACAGGCTTGTACCTTGATTGCTTAGGGGGTCAGGTGTAGAAGTTTGGAAACAGCTTAACCTATAGCGGGACCACTTGGGCAGCTGAGTGTCACAGCTTGGTGCTGGGGTGAGATGTCACCTTCCCTGATGTCTGCTTCTCCCCTTGCAGGAGAGTCCTGTGAGGTGAACGCGCGCTCTGGCCGCTGTGCTCCGGGGGTGTGTAAGAACGGAGGAACCTGCGTGAACCTGCTCATCGGGGGCTTCAAGTGTGAGTGCCCCCCAGGCGAGTACGAGCGGCCATACTGCGAGATGACCACCAGGAGCTTCCCCGCTCAGTCCTTCATCACCTTCAAGGGGCTGCGGCAGCGCTTCCACTTCACTGTCTCCCTCATGTAAGTCCCAGCGGGGAAGGGTTCTGTGGCCGATGGCTTCTCGCTTGAGCCTGGGACTGTTTGTCACGTACTGTTACCTACCAAAGACCTACCCCTGAAGGTCACTGCAGGGATTTCTGATGGTGACTCCTGCGAGCAGGGCACAGGCATGTTATTTGAAAGCGTTTGATTTTCTGCCCTTCTGTGGATGTTTCTGAGTCGCTGACTCTTGACCTTCCTTGTTGTAACACAGGGTGATAGAGTGGGGAGAAGGGCCACTAGGACCACTCTGGCCACCCATCAGCAGCCTTCAGCCACAGTAGTGCCAGGGTGGATGTTGGGTTTGACACTTTTACTAGCTGGGCCTTCGGCTTCCTGACCTTCCGCCCAGCTTCAGAACCCATCCATTTGCGCTCCTTGTTTGGGAGCACTCTTCCCATCTCCTGGTTCCCCCCCTGTGAGAGGACCTGGGCATGTCAGACCATGGCTAAGCACAGTCTGGTCCTGCTCAGGTTCTTGCTTTCCAGTGGTCCCCAGCCTTGGGCTTGGGACAAGTCCAGCTCCTCACCTAACTCCTTTTGGCCTTCACACCCAGGTCCTGCTTCTGGTCCCATCCCAGCTCCCAGGCACAAGTAGTCTTATCCCCATCCCATCTGCTGCATGTTGGGCAGTCTTCCTCTGGGCTCTCACTTTTCCCCTGGGGTTGCTCAGGTAGGCAAGGAGGAGCAATGATAGCAGCCACTGTCATGGGCAAGAGCTCTCCCTTGCCTGGGAAAAATCCCTCTTCTGGAGAAGACTTCTTGGGTCAGGCATAGGGCTGGCTTGGTGTGGAGCCAGAGCTCCAGGTGCACACATGCCTCTTCTCCAGGGAGGGGATGGGTTTGCAGCTTTCCCATGGTTTAGTCAGTCAGGATTGACTTTTGGTTTTCCCTCACAGCTAACTGTGAGTAAACTGTGAGTAAAATGTGTTAGTCCTGACCCCAAAGAGCAGGGCTGGGGAATTTTTAATAGGTATAACAGCAGTTGCAATGACAGACCTGTTTGTGTGTCTGTCCAGAGAAAGTGCTCAGGGAGGACACCTTCAGGCTTATGTCCCCTCCAGTGCCCAGCTATTACCTGGTGTTTCACATCTGTCAGGAGCCAGGTTGCTTTTTTACAGCATGTTTTTCAGTACTGTCCTTTACTGTAGTTACTTTCCTGAACTAAGATCCCAGAGAGACTTCCCATGTAGTGCTTCTGTTAATATAATTAAGTAATGCCCCATCCCTGTAAATGTTCAAGGCCAGGCTGGATGGGACTTGGAGCAACCTGGTCTACTGGAAGGTGTCCCTGCCCATGGCAGGGGGGTTGGAACTAGGTGGTATGTATGTTCTCTTCCAACCCAAACCATTCTATCCTTTTATGATTCTATAATTTTATCTTCCATCTGCCTTAATGCTGAAGTTGAAATTTTATGGAATCTTGACATTTTGGTTAAATCAGAAAGCACAGACATGGTTTGCACACAAGCCAAGACAAGGGAGAGTTGTGCCTGTGAAGATTGTTTTAGAGCATCAGGTCTAAGTACACAGAAAAACTGGAGAGCAAAAGACTTGCATTTCTCAGACCTACAGTGAGAGCAAACAAAGGAGCGGTCTGGGCTCACTGCCAGCATGAATTGCCTGCACTACCCTTAACTTGTCCCCTCAGCCATGAGGTGTCATTTTTCAGGCTTTTGGAAAGAGAGCTTTGACGTTTAGGGTGCTTCAAGTTAAAATGACTCAAATGCTCTGTGTAGGGGTTATTGAGAAATAGCAAAGTACTGTACAAAGGTAGTGCTTACACCAAGGTTTCTTCACCATCTTTAGAACCACGATGGCATATTTAGTCATGAGCTAAACACCACTTACTCCACTCAGTGTGACTATAAGAATTCTAGGCCATCATGAGGTCCATCCCACACTGTCTGGAATGGTGACACATTTAGCTTTGCACACCTGAAGTTCACTTTTATTTACACTAGCTATTTCTTTGGCTTTTAATATCCCTTAGTGGAGGAGGAAAACATCATGTGAGGATCAGCAAGAATTAGCAGTTTGACTGCTAATGATGATGATTTGCCATTACATATTTGGTGATTTGGGAACATTCGTAAAATCCCAGGGTGTCCAACTTCCCTCAGCCTCAAGTGACTTGTGACCTGCACCTAGCAAAGAGCAGGATGTTTGCATTGTCCAGTGTCATAACTAAAGTGGTTTTTTAGGTATTTAGGTTACTGACCATGCATGTCTTTCTGCTCCCAATATTACATATCTTCCTTGCTTAATTCCAACACTTACTACTCCTTCAATCCAAGAGACACTGTTAATGGAGAGGTTTTCTCATTATTTATGCAAAATTCTCTAAGAAAGAGAGTCTTCTGTTTCCTATGTCGTGAAATGAAACATATCCCTTCTATTAAGGACCGTATTTTTCCCCCAGCTGTTGGATGATAACCAGACAAGTTCAAAAGCAGCAATGCTTTTAACAATGAGTGTGATACAAAAGTTGCTTTTAACTAGTGGCAACGAATGGAACTGAGCAAAGATAGAGTAAAGAAATATACAAAATGGCTTAATAACATAAGAGTTTAATAAATAATGGTCTCATACTTAAAATTATGGTAGGAAATCGTAAGAATATGAGAAAATATATTCAAACAGAAGTAAGCTTCCTGTTGTTGCTAATCATACTAAGTCTTCCTGCCCACTGAAGAAGCATCACTAGTATTATTCCCATTGCCTTTGCTCATATATATTCTGGATAGATGTGATCAAAATACTTGGATGAAGCAGTTATACATGAAAAAATAGTCTTGGGAAATGTTCTACATTTTTTTTCAGCCTTTGGATGAAATGTTTGATGGTGAAAAGTGAAAACGAAATCCATGTTTTGATAATATTGGTATGTTTCAATGGAATTGTTGTAATTAATTTAGTTTGCCTTTTACTTGTTTAATATTATATTATGATAAACAAAGCTACAAATAAATATGTGTATCAAAACTGATTAAAAGTAATCAAAACATTAATTAATATTTTGATGGACTATAATGCAAATTCTTTGAAATTTGTATTTTGCAGGAAATATCAAATTTGTGACTTCTGTTTTTTGAACCAGAACAATTCATTATCCTTCAAAAACATTAAAAACACATTAATAAAATTTCCCATTTCCATGTAGCTCAAATTCTGAAATGTCTTTGCTCAGTGTGATCCACAACATACATACGTCTAACAAACAACTTCTGGCAAAAAAATATTCTTTGCCTTTGAAACTCTTTCTTTCAAACACCAACCCTGGTGTTCTAAAATACTGCTTCATTCACATTCTCTGAATGCGGGTTTTGTTGCATCACATGAGAGTCTTGCTATTAGACATGATATGATAGGCACAAGAGTCACTTCTTATGTCCGTGGAAGACAGTTTTCATTAGCTGTGTTCAGCATTTCATTCATTTGTAGGAAAAGTGGGTTAATTTAAATCAGGCGTATTTCCTGAAGTTCAAGATACAAAATCAGACTAAATTGCCATTGGGAAACGCAAGAAATTCCCATGGTTTCTCTCTTTTTCTCTCTATCTAATATTAATCTTTGTAAAAATGTTTATGTAAAGTGTAATAATTTTTTGGGCATTTCTGAGTAGATGAAAGCTGTGTGCAACTCTCCAGAGATAAGAGAATTCAATTAAAAAATATAAAATACAACAAGCAGAAATTTGAAAAAGAAAAGTTCTGTGCTGACAAAAAATCCCAAGCTTTTTTTAAAAGTGGGGTTGCCCCTTTTTCTGCAAGAAAGATACATCCCATATTAGTAGCACGAGAAAAATAAAACCAAAATGATTAGTGGAATCATTTAAGTGTTTATTTTCCTTCCTCCAACTGACTGACCTGTTGATTGACTAACTCTCATTTTCTACATGGCGTTATTAAAGTAACACTTATCTTTCTTTCCCCTTACCTCCCCATCAGGCTTTTTTAATCAGTTGATGACTGTCCTAGGACCCTGTAGCATTTAGACAGCAAGCAGGCAGCAAGGATCCTGCCTTTGATGTGAAAATGCTTTCTAGCTGTCAGACTATTTGCAGAGTGTACTAAGTGCTACTGTTTGGCGAGTGTCAGATACTGCTGTTGCATCTTGTGTCTGCCTAATTTTAGCCCTCTTGAGGGTCAGCAGATCTCTGCAGGGTAGATTTCTGTAATTTCCATCTGCTTGCCTTGTTGATTGTGAAAGAGTAGATTTATCCTGTGGCTGACTCCTCAGTTTTACCATTTTCTGTCTGAAGATTGATTCAAAGGCTTGTTCTTCTGCTAAACACAATGCCATCTTTCATCTGGGTGATTTGAGCATCAGTCTTTAATCCATAAGCTGTTAAGCACAAACTAACTCCATGTCTCTGTGTTCTAGGTTTGCAACCAGGGAGAGGAACGCTCTCCTCCTCTACAATGGGCGTTTCAACGAGAAGCACGACTTCATTGCCTTGGAGATCATTGAGGAGCAGATCCAGCTCACCTTCTCTGCAGGTGAGGTCTCACCTGAGTCGAGCGTTTCTGCTTGAGGTCAGGAGATACTCTCAAGCTGTTTGGAAATGCACTTCAGTGATTTTATATGGCTATTTGCTGCCTCATTAATTTACTGGCTGACATTGCACAGTATCAGACTGATGCCGGGTGTACTCCAGATTGTAGCTGTTTGTGGTGATTACACTCACGGGCGTAGGCAGGAGCTTGTCAACATATCGGTTATAAAAGCCAGAGTTTATGACTACTGTAAAAGATTGGCACTAGCCTGAATGTTGGCCCCCAAGCCAATGTTTGCTTAAATGAGACTTCACTTTATCACACTGTGATAAATATTGTGTGTTTATGCATTTTTACACTACACCATCAGAGGAACGTAGGTGCATAAATGTTATCTGAAAAATCCATGCAAGCCAAAGGAAAAGCTAGCGGAAGTGAAAACTGCCTGCCATTCATTAGGGCTTGGGGAGGAGCAGTGCTGTCACTAGAATGCATTTCTGCACTGGAGAAGCACCTCCTCTTAGAAGAAGCCATAAACAACAACAAATTTAAGAGAACTTGGCTGCCCACTCATTGCTACAGTGGGCCAGGAAACAAGTGGCAGCTTTGGCATTTGCTTGCTTTCTGCACTAGGAGTAAGCCAGTGTCTTCTGGTGCTTGCAGTAGAAGAGAGAGGGGAGGGCTGACAGGCAAAGTTCAGGCACCACATATCCCCAGAAGCAGACCTGTGCATTTGGTTGGCAGTCTTTGGTGACTGAACGAAATCTCAGCAGTGCAGACAACCTCTGGTTGTCTCAGGTTTAAGGTATTTTTCCATTGAGACAAAAACAAATATCTGGGAAGGGCTGTTGTCCTGTAAGTCACATGGAGTTGTGTAGGTCAAGTGAAATGTTTATGCCTCTGTACTGGGCACGCAGTGCAGGAAATAATCCTGCTATTTCCCATTATCAGGATAGACATGGGGGCTCAAGTCAACTCCTGTTTTATTTTTGTGGAAGGTGAGACATTGCAAGTAAAGCCATAGAAGCAGAAACACAGCCCACACTGGTGTTGCACACTCATCACCAGTGATGGCTGCTGCCCTCAGACCCCATGGTAAGTCCTGTGTGACCCCACTGATTTACCAGCGATGCTTAAGTGCATATCTGGGTCCTTTGGGTTGAAGAGATCCGGTTACATTTCCCCTTTATTACCTCAAAGTTGTCCAAATTAGATTTTAAGGCAGGTTTCTGAATGGATTAGTGTAATGAAATAACATGCTGCAGAGAGATGTGCTTTCTTCTGTAGCTGTGCTCCGCCTGTCTAAACTTGAATCAAATTGCTTGGAAGGTACCCTGAGGATGAATGGGAAAAAAATAAATTCTGCTTGCACTTGTATGCATTTAAATGTGAAGGAACTCCTTTAAGATACATGAAACTAAATTTAGATTTGCACTGCTGCACCTGAGAGCAGGTCTGGTCCTGCACATTACAAATGGTATTTTCTTTGGAAGGAGAATGGTTTATGTTTTATAGTTTTAAGTGGCTTTTAACGAACAGTACAAGTTTTGGACACCTGATCTCACTTTATTACCTGTCGCAACAACTTTTTCACAGACAGCAAAGCAAAAGGATTGCAGAACAATGATCTTCCTTTTGCAGACGCTTGATAGCTGAATAAAAAGCCCAATTATTAGTACAGATTTTATCACTATATGATAAAAACCATCACAGCAGGATGCCATACAGGCTAAGCTGAAATACGTACTGTTTAAATAACAGAAATATATGGGATGAGAGTTAAAGGAGAGTAGGGGACACAAGAATAATGCTTCACTTAGGTATTTGTTGGAAATAGTTGAAAGTACATTTTAAGCTCAACAATACTATGAGTGTTGTTAGCTTACAGGGGGGAGTTACTTTTCCTGTGGTTTATTATGTAGAATTTTACAACTGTTAAAAAAAAGAACCAAAAGTCAAAAGCAAGCAATCCCTTCTCTGTGCCAGGCCTATTATGTACTTTCAACATGAATGTTTATTTTGCTCCTACCTCAAAACAGATATGCCTGGTTACTGAACTGGTTCTGCTGACTCAGTCCTGGCTTAAAAGCTTCAGCTTTCCAATTGCAATGGCAATGGCAAAGTCTTGCTTTCAAATTTAAATACTGAAAGCCTGCCAATAATTTCATTAATCACTCGTAAAATTTTGCTGGACCCAAGGTTAACATGGGTTTTATACTAGAGTACTTTTGGATTTTGCTTTCTCAGCTCTAACAGGGAGTAGGCTTCCCTTCCCTGACAAAATATCCCATCACAATACTCACCATATTAAGAAAAACCTCAAAGGGTGCTTTTGGCAAAAATGCAGAAAAATTCATGTACATTTCTCCCTCAGTTGATCACTTCAGCAACAGCTGTATCTACCCAATGTATCTGCTACCATGCTTTACAAAAGCATGATAAAAAAATAACATAATTCACCCAAATGTGCAAGAAGCTGGTTTTTGTGCACCAGAGTAATTCCGTGAAACTGGGGATATTTATTGTCTTTCAGGACAAAACCCAGATTCCTCCCTGATGAAGCAAGGTAGCTGCATCCTGTGCCCAACAAGAGTCTCTCTGTGTTTCTCACAGCGATGGTGACTTATTTTCCCCTTCTGCCTGTTTTTGCAGGGGAGACAACCACTACGGTGGCACCGTTCATTGCGGGAGGGGTCAGCGATGGGCAGTGGCACTCAGTTCAGGTGCAGTACTACAATAAGGTAAGACTGATTGCATTGGTGATAACCCTACTATTTATACAGCAACAGAGGCGTGGGTCATCCAGCTTTGACCTGACATATGCAGGTGACCTGAATTTTATTTATTTAACCAGGCACATTGGTACAGCTCTGCACAAATGGTACTGGTCTTGCTTACCTTACCTGGGACAAATATTCTCTTGTAGAGCTTTTGAGTTTTGACCCAGGAAGGCAAAAACAGATGTAGTAAATCCTTTTCAGAAGTACTCCTAGGGAAACCTTCAGGTTCTTGGGCCTATTTTTGGTTTCAGTTTTTTAAACTGTTAAAATTGTCAGTGTATCTAAACCAACTGATTCACTTGTATCTTGTTAAAGAATTGCGCTATGCAGGAGCCTTCAGTGTAATAATTACCAGCTATTAGTGTAGAATTTTCTGAAACAAAGAAAATTCTTCCCTATAGCTGTCTTTTCTTGTGTCAAATGACAAGTTTAGCTTGCACTAGCTTCTCTGGTTCAGAAAATATGATTATTAAATGGTTCACACCTTTCAGTAATAAAGCACTGTCTTAGTAATTTTTTATCTGCTATATAAAAAGATACATAAGAGAAATGCAAAAAAAGTCACTGCACACAGTCCATGGCACTCAGAGATGGGCTCTGGGGTCCCTGTCCCTCACCTACACCCATGGTCACTGTCACTTGGTCACAGGGTCAGTCTGAACTAAAAGGATTTCAGGCTCTCTGTGCAAAGCAGCCATTTCATGATGAACCAGAAAGCATTCTTTTAGAGTGTACAGTGTCACTATTTACAGGTAGATGTCAGAGATCTTCTATAAACCATAACAAAAATTAGAGAATTCATTTAGTGACTAAGAAGCATTGCTTTTAAGTCTGATATGATAGCATTATGGGGGATCATGTAAGGAAATAGAGAAGCATTGTTGGCTGTTAAAAAGGAAACAGGATACTGGTGTAGGAAGCTGAATGGAAGATGAAGGATTAATATGATCAGCAAGTTCTTTATTTCCCAGTGCTGCATCCTTTCATCACAGTTTGTGTGGTAGTTTTAATGGGAGGATTAAAATTTTATTTTGACTCCTAGATAGGGTCTCCCAGACTAAGGTTATTTTATCGAGGCAGTGAAAAGCTTTCTATTAGTGTTTTATATTTTTAAAATAAAATTTTAAAACTTATTTATGCTTAATATACGTAATATACTCTCTGCTATCTGGACCCCAGAGAAATAGAAGCAGAACTTGGTGTGTTGCCATGCATGCATCTGTGGACATGGTGAGGCTCTTCCTTGCAATCTGCAATATGTCTTGTTTCCATGTGGACATATTTCTTAGAGGATCACTCTAGCAGAGTGAACAGCACTTGCTGAGGCAGTGGAGGGACACTCCAGCTTTCAGGCTCCTGGGCACAGCTGCAGGGAGAGCCGCTGGAGCAGCTCTCTGAAGTGTTGCTGAGCAGATAAGGGGCCCGAGCAGCAGAAAGACACTCTTTAAAAGGCAAAGAGATCTGACACAGATGTTAAAAATAAACCCCTGCCTCATTTTCAGGGCTTGCTGCAGTTCAAGCAGACTGGTAGGGGAGCCATGTTAGCAGCTGGTGTTTTCTTGTTGTTAACACGTGTGTCCTGTCATCATTTTCTTCTTCTGCCCAGTTTTTTGAAGTGAAATGAGCCAGTCTCCGCTGAACAGGAGGAAATTCAGGGCAAAGAGGGAGAGCAGAGGGAAACACCAGGAAACACCACTGACTTCACTGCCTTTGCCACTTGCGTGACATGAAAGTGATGAAAAGCAGGGTCACTGTGTGGAGAGCAGCACCGTGCCCTTTGCTGTCCATGTGAGAGACCGAGGTCATCACCTTCCCTTTAGCAGTTTTTATTGCAGAATGGTTAAATTTGGGCTGGAGGGGGCAGCTCACAATATTGAGTCAATGGCACAAGTAGGATATGCTCACCAGTATGTATTCAGCGTGCTCTCAGGACTTCCCAGCATGTCTGAGAATTGCATATGTTGCACCAGCTCTCCAGCAGTGAAAGAGGGAGTGGGTGCTGCAGAGCAGTGACAGCTGGAGGCAGCTCTGCAGCCCTGCCCGCCGGGCTGCCCCTGCACCCTGCCACAGGGTTAAGCCGTCACCTCAGCTGGTATTTGTTTGTAAAGCAGTTTCTTGACTACTTCATGTTTTAACAAAGCTAGAAGTAAAGTTCCTGTGAGGAGGTTGAAAAGACAGGGATAATTTAGGGATTTGAGTTGTGCCAAGATAAATGGGATGCTGTGTCTAAACTTGACACAGTTGAGATGTTTGAATAACAGAGTACCAAAACTCATGAGCTTCTTTAAGTTATGCACACATGTTATTTTGCAGGTACTGCATCCTTCCGCTCTTCCAAAATCCTACTGCAGTGTCAGTTCATCATCTCAAGGCTACACAGCCCCTTTGTTCTGCTCAGACACTGTGCGACCTTTCTTTCTCAGGGGAGCAGGCGGAGCTCCCCTGAGCTGTCTCCCTCCTCCCTGTCTCCATCTCATGTTTGATCCTCACCTCCAGGCCCTTCTGGACTCTTCTCCCTCCTGTCTGCGTCTGTCTCTTTCTGGCATTTTGCAGCAGCATCCCATCCCTGGCAGCGGGGCCACAGGGGCTGCCTCCACCAGCATCCCCTTGGGGCTCCTTGCCCCTTTTTCCATTCTGCTGTTTGCCTGGGGAGCTTCTGGTCTTTGCTCCTTTTTAGACATCTCTTGCCAATGTTGTCCATGGGAAATGCATAATCATCATCCCAGATATCCATAGAGATCCAATTTATTGATTTGTCTGTCTTGCATTAAAAAACTTCAGCAGCAGCTATTTTCTTAACACACACATCCTGGTGATGTGCAAAGTCACCCTGCACAAAGTCAGTTTGCTAATAACCATAATGAAACAAGAAGCAAGTGTAGAAGTGACTCCTGTAAATTATTTTCTGTACTTAGCTCAGAAGTGATGTGCTTGGTAATATTTATCTTTAGTTTTGTTGAAAAATGATGGTTTAGGATTAACTCCATATCATGAAGGTCCCCTTCCACTTGGGCTGGAGCCTCATCAGTAAAAGGTAAGTCCAGAGCTGGCTTTGCTCCACTGTGTTTGCAGAAAGGCATCAAACCAGCTCTCTGTCAGCTCAAGCATTTGATGCTTTCTTAGCAATCCTGGTATGTGCCAGCACTGTAAAACATTGCAGTAAGGAAACAGATTGTATCAGAGGAAGGGAAGCAATGTCATTCCATTTCTTGTGTAGTGATGGAAATGGATGCTCCCTGCACTGGAGGAAACCAGCTGACACACTTGGTTTCAGTGGAAGTGCCTGAGGGAAGGACATGGAACTTGTACTAAGTGTTGGCTCTGTATTGAATTTCTGGAAGGGAAGACACCAAGAGGGAGGAATTAGAAGTCATAAGAGAGCAGAAGTGAACTAGGAGTGTTTTATAACCATTATCTAGTTTCAGTTATATATTAGAGGTTTGTCAGCTTACCAGTAGCAATGTATCAGTTTACCTGTTACTTGCCATTATAGATGTTTGCTGACAGCTGGGGGAGACAGGGAGGAAGGCCACTCGCTGACTCTGATAGCTCAAACACATCACTTAGCGGGGTCCTGATCTTGCAGCCATTAAAATCAAGAGGAGGTGTTGAATTAAAGGTAACCCACGGGTGACCTGCTTTCTCAAGAGGCATATATATTGATTGAGAAGAAGTGGAATTTAAAAAATTATTTTGGAAGGAAAGGTGGGAGGAAGGGGAAGATTTCAGCCTGGCAAATAAAACTGATCAAAAATAGTAGACACAGCCTGCTGCTTGTTCACAGGATGGCTGGTGTAAGGGGCAGCAGCAATGTCAGCTGCCCTATTTGCCTCGCTACTATACTTCCTTTCCACAAGATGAGAATATAGTCATCCTCTGAAGGAGATTGATCCTCACTGTTTGGCTCTCCTGAGCCTGCCAGCATGAGTGACAGTCACCAGGTTTAGCCATGCTGATACTTGTTTGGAATGTTTGATGGTAGTGATGCTCAATGCCAACGACATCACTGGAACTGTCTGGCATTCGTTGCATGTACAGGACCCTGTATGATTGTGGGTAGTACTTGGAACAGCAGATTTTACTGAGCCCAGTAGTGAGTGGTGTTTTTAATTAAATGAAAACTTCAAGCCACTCTCCCAAACTTCTGATAGAAACACAGTTTTGTTCAGAATTTGAGATATACCATCAAACTTATGTTAATACTTTACCTGACTCATTACCTCAGGGTAGAATTCATCATTTGGCACAACATAAAAATCTTTTGAGTATGGACATGTTCCTTTAATTATAGAGGGCATGTACCTGTATATTTGTATTTATATGCTCTGTATATTATGTGTTACTTATACATATATGACATCAAAGTTGCTTAAGGATGTTACTGTTCTGTAGGCAGAAGGTCTTTCTATGTCTCTTTAAGGGAGCACAGGATAATTTAACCTCATTGACAGAAAACTTGAGAAGAGCATATAGAAACAAGCTATCACTGAGTGTCTGATGTGCAGTGCAGTAATTCTGGGGGATAAGATGAATAAAACCCCGAGTGACTCACAGAATGACTCACAAAAGTAACAACATTTGTGTGCTGTTAGACAGTGTACGTGGTGTGATCCACTTTTATGGTCAAGAGGTTTAAAATGATGGGTGCCTAGGAGACCACTGTACTGGTCTCTTGAGCCTGCAGTCTCCTAGGATGAGTCTCCTAGACTGCTATTCAGGACAAATATTACTCTTTTTCCATAACTGGGATGAGGTTTCTTCTCATATCTGATAATCAATAGTAAGCTGCTGTTCTTTCTCTCTCTCCTTGAATGTCTTCAACTGAGGAGTGCCATGGTTTTTGTTTCAGACACTTGGTTGTCTTGGGAGTAGCCCACCCCTTCAGAGTGGTTACAGTCAGTAGGGACCTGCTGATTCTCATCCCTGTGCGCTTCCCACCCAGCAGAACCCAGACCTGCACTGAGCCTGAAGACGACTGCCAGAGAAAACAGGCAAATTCTTCAGTTAGAGATAAGCTTGAAAGAAGTGAGGGCTGCTTAGGGTTGATCTTTGGTGTGTTGTGAATTCAAAGAACAGGAGGTGCATTGCTCTCAATTAGACTCACATATTAATTCAAAAATCTCCTGCCTGTGGTAAATGATGGTTTCTCTTGAGTTAGCTGGCCTTCATCTGGGGCAAGCTGCAGCTTGAATATCACTGAAGACTGAGCTAATGCTGTAGAGATTTAGCTCTCAGCCCACTCATGCACTAGAATTTGCCAGTACCTTCCCATCTCATGGAGGTTTTATCCCTCATCCACTGGCTGAAAGCTGTTTCCAGGTGCCAGAACACCCCGCGTTTCAGTGCCAAGTCCTGCACTGTATTTTATTTTCCATACCTGGATGCTGCAGCTCTCTCCTTGTGCTTGCTCAGCAGGTGAGCAAGTGGGCGAGAAGGCAACCTTCTCCCTCTTCCTGTGGATTCCTTGGCCAAAGCTAGTCCGAAGGGCTATTTACCCACACCCCTCCAGCTGTGCTGTGGCTCCAGCAGTGGTTGTTTTTTGAAGTCTGCATCCACAAATCCTCCATACTGTGGATCATTAGTAGTGCCCACAGGCTGGTTGTTGATGCCACAGGTAGCCTATGTCTGGGCAAAACCAACCACCTCCATATCTGGGACACCTCAGTGAGCCCCATTTGTTCATGACGTCTGAGCAGTGCCTCCAGCACTGTTGGACAGAGCTTGTGTGCCTTGCTGTGATCCAGATGAAGCTAAGGGCAGCCGAGGGTCTTGAGGATGGTGTGGGTTTGGGACTGCTGCCAGCTCAGGTAGACTTGGGGTAAAGCTGTTTGCAACAGAGAAACGGATCCTATCTGCACTTGCTCAGGGCTCAGGATAAAGTGGAAGGAAGGCAGGGTCTGGGAGGAAAAGTCAGAAAGAAAGAAGCAATCCCAGGCCAGGGCAGGGCTTTGTTTGATGCTGTTCCTCTAGCTAGTCAGGCAATATGGTGGTCAGAAAAAGGAATGTGATATGGAAATTCTGTGATTGTAGATGTCCAAAGAGGCATAAATTGAGAGTATACCTGAAGACAGTATCTGTCAATGCTCTTAATATTAAAACAAAAAGCATCTTCAGGTCTGTTCTGAACCACCCACCTTTGCTCCGTGTACACTCGCCATCTCCGTGTGCAATTTTTGTCATGCCCAAGTGTACTGGGTTTGGCTGGGGTAAAGTTAACTTTCTTCACAGTAGCTAATATGGGCTGTATTTTGTATTTGTGCTGACTGCAGTGTTGGTAACACTGGGTGGGACATTTGAGTTGCTGCTGAGCAGGGCTTACACAGAGTCGGGGCCTTTTCTCCTCAGACTGCCCCAGCAGTGAGGAGGCTGGGGGTGCACAAGGAGTTGGGAGGAGACAGCCAGGACAGCTGACCAGAGGAGTACCCTTTGCCGTATGATTGAAGGGAAGAAGAAGGAATGGGGGGATGTTCGCAGTGATGCCATTTGTCTTCCCAAGTCACCATTACATGTGACGGAGCCCTGCTTTCCTGAGGATGACCGAACACCTTCCTGCCCATGGGAAGTGGTGAATGAATTCCTTGTTTTACTTTGCTTGTGTGCACAGCATTTGCTTTATCTATTAAACTGTCTTTATCTCAACCTGTAAGTTTTCTCACTTTTATCCTTCCAATTCTCTCTCCCATCCTATTGTGGGGAAAGAGAGTGAGCAGCTGTGTGGGGCTTAGCTGCTTGCTGGGGTTAAACGATGATACTAAGCAAGAAATAAGCACTTTACAACAGGCCTGGTGTTCAGCAGATAAAGACTTTCTATAATGGACTTGCTGTAATTCCTCTATAAGTAGGAAAGACCTTGAGATAAAAAATGCAATGTTTACCTGGCAAGCTTGGGTATGTAAAGGGAAGGTTGTTGGATTTAGGGTTTGCTGAGTTTTTGTATTTCTGGGGAGCTGAGGATGTGTCTCCCCGTTTTTTAAATTAAGCAGAAAAATCAACCAGTTGCAAAGTACAGTCCTGTACAACCCCCGTATTTCTTATACTCTTGCACGTGTTATGTCTGCCACTCGTTGGCAGAAATATCTTTAGGACTATCTTTACAGCAAATCTCTAACATTCATTACTGCCTTTGTTTTACTAGAGCCTCTGTTTTGATTCTGGGAGCCTGTGTCACACAACTGCCTAACAGTGGCCAGAGGCAGAGCAGTGCTGAACAGTTTGAGCATGTGTACGCAAAACTTCTCTTTTAAAAACTCAGGTCCACCCCTGTTCTCCCCCCCAGGAGCCAGCTGGGACCAAGTTTCATGCAGCTACCCGTCACCAGGGTGGGTGACCCAGTCATACTCCAAAAATCAAGATCTACAGGGCTGTGTGCTGGTGTAGTCGTGAGCAACTGAAGCTTGGTGGCCACTTGCAATCCCCTGCCATGGGCAGGCAGAGGATGTGCCTTTTAATCCAAGGGCATAAGCACAAGTGGCACAGGCAGTCACAGGCAACAGGAATGTGCATGTCTGTGTTGGAGAGGTTAATGTAGCAATTTGTTTTGGATAGGGTGGGATGAGTGCAGCAGCCCCTGACGGTCTGCTGCAGAGACAAGCACAGACCCTGCTGGCTCCAGCACACGTGCCCCTGCACAAGGTGCCTTTGGAGCTGACAGATAGGTTATCTCATTTCCTTCTGAAAACACAGACCCTCTCTGATGATGGCAAATTTGCCTGTTATGGAAATATATTCTGTATCCAGGACTGACAATTGATTTTGCTGCTTTGCCTGGGAAAAAAAAAAGGCTGAGTGCCTTTCACTATCACATTGTAGCAAAACTCAGATTGTGACAATTGTGCCAAAAGATACGGATGGCACTGGTTACTGCTTTCTTTCCTGTAAAGGGAACCAATTCTTGTTAGAAGTTCTGGGTTCTCAGCACTCTGTTGCCCCAGGACCAACAGGCAGCATCATGCAGTGGCTCAGCACAGGCTTCCCTGTGCTACCCCACTCCTGCCTTGTGCGAGCATTCCAGCACAAACACCTTTCTTGCTCAGCTCTTGGTCTCTCTGCTGAGCCTGCCAAGGAGGCTGCCGGCACTGTGGGTGATTGATGAGGCAGGCACATGCCTGCAGCTGAATAGGGATTGCCAGCTCCTTGGAGAAAAGCCACGTAGCTGCCACCAGCTAGGCATAACTTTAGTCATTGAATCCTGGGTGAAAGACACTGCCCTCACAGTATCCAGGACACCACCCAGTATCGTTTACTTCTTCATCTGAATGGTCAGGAAAAGTGGTTGGCAATTAAATTCTTAGATTTAGGTATTAGGTATTACCCCTTGTGCTGGGGAGCACCTCTCGCACCAGAGCAGGATTGCCCAGATGAGTGCTGAATTTTGTAACTTGGCTGGAAAAGACAGACCCCAACAGAAGTCAAATAACTGGAAAGGCAACTATTAATAAATGTTGGGTATGACTTATGCAAATGTGTGTCACTGGTGCAAATTATGCAAATGTCTATCACTGGTGACATCTGAGCAGATGTAATTGTGATCTGAGGGAGAATTTTTAAAGTTAATCCTCATAGTGGCTTCCAGACTAATTTGTTAAGGGATTGAGGGAGATTTTCTAAATAAACAATGCAGTTGTTGAAGATTATGGTAATGCCACTGTTGATCAGATGTGGGCACTGCCAGAGTTTGGATTTTGCTGGCTCAGATTGACTTACTGTGTTTACAGCATTTGTGATTGACGCAGACCTGTTCCAGCATTGCTTGGCATTGTCTGATAAAGAAAAATGCAGAACAGTAATTGCCATGCCAAGAAAACCATGGAGGTGGGGAGGTACTGGAAATACTGAAAATGTTATTCAGTTAGGAGCAACCTACTTCTCTGGGCATATTTTTCCAGAAAGAAACAGAATTTTGTGGCATTTCAAAACCTAAATTCATAATATTTCAAGGAAATGCTAATATAGCTTTTAAAGGCCCTCTTAAGTGTGCAAGGCAGAAAGCACGTTACAATGTAGTGCTTCCTCTTAAAAGAAACCACATATTCTTACCTGAGATTTAACCATATTTCTTCCAACTTTATCATTTCCTTGTCACCCATCTCATTGTGAATTGTTTAATAGCAGAATGCACAGCAGGGTCTAGAGGTCAGTGGTGTTACAGCAAGGAGGAGGTGGTGGACTTGCAGCAGAGCGTGGATGGTACACTTCACCAGATCATCAGTTTGTGCTGGATGCCTTTCCTTCTACGGCATTTTCATGGGATGAAAAGTTCTGCCGTAGTTTATGCATAGGGAAGCTTGCAGGACACCAAAACCACAGGGAGCATAACCACAGTCAATTCATTAGCTCAGGTTTTTGAGGACTTAGCTCTACTTACCCATGTAACTGGGGGGCCTCTTCTTCACAGAGAAAGCTACCAGGGTTTCTTCAGCTTTACAAGAAAAAAAAGCAATTCAAGTGTAAAAGTCATTTTCTTCTCTAGCCACAGCTAAAATTTTTAAGCAGCATCCTGAGAGACATGCATGTTTAATTTACTTCTCAGCTCAAGAGGGTAAGGAAATTTGACAGGATTTCCGAGGTGGTTAGCCAGAAGCAGGTTTTGATAGTTTTTTCACAACTTTCTTACAAGAACAGAAGTTGCTGTATCAGCAGATTATTGTGCTTTTTGGTGGGTAGGCTTGTATAGTGGTGGAAGATGTGGTAGGTAGTGCTGGAGGCACATGGACAGTATGAGGGTATGAGGAATTTGTAGCTATGCATTTGTATTACTTGTCTGTACTATGTATTTTTGGTGTTACTGGGCATGGCCATTTAAAAAGAACCTAGCAATTAAAATTACAAGCAGCTAGAGGAAGGAAAGAAATTAGATTTTCATTACTGAATGCATTCCGCATTTTACATTTAAAGTTCAGAATGTTGTTCTAGTCAAACACATAAAATATGTTCTTCGTGTCTGAATGCAAAAGATGTCATTTCCCACATGCTCAGAATTCAGTTTTTAAAATGCCATGAGAAAAGGTAATCTCAGAAAAAATAGTTCAGTTTATGAATCATTTCCTGGCTTTCTGGCTCATGATTTAGACACTCACATACTTGCTGAGGTCAGATTCATCCTCTTCCACCCAAATCCAGACAATCATCAGTGAAAGTCCTCCTCTAGTTAAGACCATAGATTTGCTATATAGAAACTGAACCTTGACAGATTCTGATTAGAATTAATATACCTGCCCACAGTTCTGATGGTCTTGCTGTACCTTGAAATCTTTAAATCAAGTCAGTATTTCCCTTTCTAAAGGAAAATTTTCGCTTGGGTGCAAGCTGTGTTATTGAGCAGGACTCACTGGGTGATGCTCTTTGGTTGTATAAAGCACAAGACTGATTAGATGAGAACTTGAGTCCCATCCATACAAAAAATGTGACAGGATCCTGTGAAAACCCGTCTTGAGCTCCAGCCTGCGGTATTGCAGGTGGAAAGCCTAGAGCCAGGAGAAAAATGTTGCTGCACATTTGCCCTGTTCTTACACACTTCCACAGCATCTACCACTCCCTCAGTGGGACTTTGGTCTGGCCTATGGCAACCATTTACATTCCTAACATCTCCTGAAAAGCACTGGAGGGCTGCCTGGCTAATATTTACTTTTTCTTGCTCTTGCTGGTTGTGGAGCCCTTGCAGGTGTTAGTGGATGTAAGGGGGTGGGGGGTGGGCAGCCGATCTGCCCTTGCGGAACAGGCACATGTGAGCGTGGACTTTAAAAGCCCCTCCCTGCAATTCCACCGAAATTTCAATTAGTAGTAATTGGTTTTGTTGGTGTTTTGTTTGCTTTTTTTTTTTCTGGTAGAGGGTAAGTGCAAAGTGATTGATATCTGGGAAAGGAAATCAGGATTTGGCTGTGGAGTGACATTCCATTGTCTTGACACAAAATAACAAATAACTCACCTCTTAATCTGTGTCTCAGGAAATTAAAGTGTGAAGCAGTGAAAGTCATTTGGAGGTCATTGAGATGTAGTGTGACCTGCTCCCCAGCACCGAGTGGCTCAGATCTCAGTGACAGCTTTGAGAAATCTCTCCAGCAACTGGGGAAGAGAGGGAAAGCGTGTACCCAGAGCCTGGCTTGTTCTCTCCTCTTCCTGCTTTTGGAACTGTTGCTCTCACAGTTTGCAAACACCACCCGAAAACACTGATAGTTGTGGTAGTGATTTTATATGCAAACACAAACAGTAACTTTTCAGAAAACATCCGCACAGTAAGGGACCGTGTGCTGGCAAAACCAGCCTGAGTCCCTGCTCTTTTGGAAGCCTCATCTTTGGCAAGGCTGTTCAGTACTTACTCTTCTCACATCACCCAGGTTTTAAAGGCTTAACTTGTGTGCCCATCTAGGTCTGTGCCCATCCCGCACCTGAGCTGAGTGTCAGCTCTGTGGCTTTTCCTCCTGATGTGGGGCCTTCAGGTCACCCTGGGGAACCTGGCACCCAGCAATGCCCAGTTCACTCAAGCCATCTGACACCTCTGCGCTGCAAAAATCTGAAGACATTTAATAGCACCTCCCAAAATGATGATTTTCAGCTCCTCCAGAAGGCTAAGGAGATGTAAGGGATCTCCATGAGATCTGGCAGAATCTGAATGGCCCTTAGCTCACCCTAAGGCCCTGAGGACAGTCCTTGAAGGTTGTGCTGTGCAGCCCAGCCTGGAAAGGCCTTGCTCAAAGCCAGCAGAGTCATTGAAATGGCACCTCAGGAATTTGGTGCATGTTCTTTGAAGTACACTGTTATCTCCATTAAATCATGTAGTAAATTACAGTAGCTCACTGATTTGCAGTAACTTTTCAGGTATTTTGTATGTGTCTGTGTAGTGAGAGGAAGCAGCACTTTGCAGTTACCTGGCCTTGCGGGAGTCTCTGTGTGCCAGGAGACCCTCTCAAAGATCCAGCCATGGGGGCAGGGAGGGACCCCGTAGAAAAGTGTGGGATTCCTGGATTTTATAGGCTGAAATGTGACTCCATTACCCACACTAAGCAGCAGCTTGCTTGGCAAGGTGTCACCAGGGATTTTTCCAGGAAGGAGTTAGTTGCTGTGCGTAAGTGTCACAGGTATTTCTTGGACTCTGAGAGCAGCAACATTCACATCCTGGATGCAAAAATATGTCATAGAACACACAAAATTTATATAAAGCCAAAAGTATTTGAGAGTGGTACTTTGGCAGGTAGATACGGACAAATGGCAAAGGGAGAAGAGTTTGCTGAACTGGGAGAGGACAGCAGGTGAAGGAGAACAAGAGGGGTTTTTCCAGCATCCTTCATGTGTTCTTCTTTCCCAGTTCTCCAAGGGTACTGGAGAACATCCTTGTTGGTGGAAAGAGAGGGAGGCAGCAAAATAGGCACAAAAAGGGTTCGGAGGGCAGGAGAGGTCAAGGAGAAGGGACATCAGCCACAGGGGCAGATCAGAGTTAGGAGAGGGCTGCAGAGGGAGGACAAGGGCACCCACAGCAGCAGAGCACTGTGGCAAGTCTGGTCTCCCACATGGAAAACTGAATGCTGTTATGAGGAGAGGGAATGGTCTCTTGACAGCCAAAACAGGTCTGTCTCGTTGTGTCACTGATCCAGCATCAAAGAGTTGAGAAGCATCTGGGAATACACATTTGAGGATAAAATTTCCATTTGCAGACAGGGAAAACTCATTCTTCCCATCAGCACTACAGCAGCCCTTGCCAAAATTAGTCAAAACTAAGAATATACCCTTTGCAGCAGCTGGATGATATTTGTGAAGATACTGGTCACTCTGTGGAGGCAAGGAGCAGGTCTGGATGCCATGCCTGTGTAACCATGGCTTTTCACAGCCCTGCTGTGTGCCACTGCCACATGTTGTGACAGGAGGGGCTGCTCCCTGTCTCTGCCCCACTGGAAGAGCAGCAGCAATTCGGGCAGTGCCATTCACTGGTGCCAGGTCTCATAGCTGTGCTGAAAGCCTCCTGCTTTGAATATCAAAGTTTAGCCTCTGGATGCAGCCCTAAAGGAGATAACAAATTAGGCCAGTAAAACTCGCTTGACTTTGTGGGCCAGCCCAGATCCTGATGGTTGGTGTTGCAGGGTGTTTCTCTAGGAAAAGGAACTGGTCTGGTGGCTTTTCAGGATTTGCATTTTTGACTCACTGATGGGAAGCTCTTTGGTTTTCCTTTTCTCTGTCGCAGGCTCTCATGTTTCTGTACAGACTTGAGCCAAATTTGTATAAAGAAATGCCATTAAAATATTCAGGGAATAAAGGGGATACATACATCAAAGGAGTACGGGGGTTATGTGAAATGACTTGTCCTGCCTTTCCCTGGTGACTAATCAGGATCTGTTCTTCACACTGCCTATTTTAAAGGTGTTCTGGAAATCTGTAAGGGGAAACTCTAGAAAACAAAGGTTAACGTTAGTGGTTTCTGTAATCTGGCCTAATTTGGAATTTCCTGATTGATCAGAGTGTTCTGCAAGTCCATGCTAAGCTCCTCTGGCATTTCTTAGTCTCTCCCCAAGGACTGCAAGCAGTGTCCTTTCCCGGTTTATTTTTTCCCGTTTATTTATTTATTTTCCTTGCGAGGGGCCGGGCTCCAGCAGCTTGTCCGGGGAGACCGCCGCCACCATAGGCCCTTAATGAGCTTTTTGACCACTGAAGCAGCACAGCATCGCCTGGGAATCGCAGGGGTTCCTCCCTTCCCCACATCAGACCGCGGAGCAGAGGCCGGGGGGTTAACGAAGCAGCCGGGGCGGCTGGCGGGCGGCCTAATGAGCGCCAGGGAACCGGGCAGGGGGGACCCTGCGCCAGCCAGAGCCCCAGCAGCAGCCTCCAGCAGGACCCAGTGCCAGTTGCCCCATTTTCTCCCTTTATTACCCTAGCTGGAAGTGTTAGAAAGCAAAGAGCCCCAAAAGGTATGAGTATAAGGCATTTTCCACCCAGCACTTTTGGGGGCAGTGGGGTCTGAACCAGCACATTAACAATGCAGAGGAGAGTATTAAAAAAAATAACTAGAAAACAGATTCTTTTTAACCTTTAACCACTCCAAACAGCCAATAAATCATTAGCTACTAATTAACAAAAAGAGAAGGGTAACTTACTGTCTGGTAAGCAAACTCTTGGAATCACTGAAAGACTGGCACTGACTTCAGGATGGCTTTTCTTCTTACACATTTGCAGTTATTAAAAAGACAAACAAGCCAAGCTCTGAATATTAAGCTGTGCCATGCAAAGCATTTTGCTAAAAGACCGACTTTCTAAAATAAATAATTTTTAATGTGTACAGTGAGCTGAGCAAATGCAGAATTTACAATATGCAACATTCGACCTCCAAGAAAATAGGTCTCCTCCTGGTGCCAAGTGTAACGAGGTAGGTTGTGTCTCATCTGCAAGCAATCCTGGTTTGCATTCTCTAAATCTTGGCCATACTTACAGTCTGCTGCTGAATCGTCTCCTCAGCTCCTTCAAAAGACTCAGTGGGGTGGCTAAAGCGGGTGGAAGACCTTCTGGCCGAGGTTTGGGCTGGAGAGCACAGCTTCCAGTTTGAGCTCAGGGAATATCCGTTAGGTTGGAACACACTCTGATGCCTGACCAAAACCACTCTCCCTCTTCCCATCTGTGAGAAAAGTCAAGTGGCAAGTCTTTATCTAAGAATGGAAGTTGGAAAAAAGTTTTCTGGTGGAGGAAATGTTTGTGAGACCTCTGGAAAAGACTATTATCTTGCAGATTAACTAATACAAGGGTGAGATTCAGGAATCTGAGTGTCACCACTGCTGCTGACTGACTAAACAAACATTTGAACTTTGTAGTATTACTATTACGTGTACAGACACTATCTAGTCTGGTGTACTTTAATATAAGTCTGCCAAAGATTGGACTACTTGCTTAAACCTCTCCAACAATTTTGCATCCTGTCTTTTGGAAACAGTAGGACATATGATGTAAAATACAACGGTTAAGTGTTTAGGACAAGGGCTCCCATTGTCCGTTGATCTGTATGTCTTTTCCATTCACTGTGCATCATTACACCAGCTGTGTCTTTAATAAGTAACTGTGTGGGCTCTTGCAGTTTAAATATTTACTTAAACATAATAGAGAATCCAAATGAAACTGAGATACATGAGAATATCCACGTCTGATGTTCTAAGTGGAATCAGAGTGGATTTATGCAGTAGATTTGCAAATTATAAACAGATGTGTTTTGATGACCTTCTCTCCTCTCTCTGGTCTCCATTTATAAAACACAAGTTCACAGATTAGGCTTCTCAGGGTTTTTCACCTGGGAGAATCTACATGTCTTTCTTGCTGTTGAATTTAAGGGGAGAAGTCCAAATATTGCTCCGTAACTGGGTTTCGTGAAAATCGGATTTGGCATCACTAGTAAAATACCTCCACAGTGGTGTTCTCTCACTGCAACCTGAGAAAGTCACTACAGGTGGCCAAAGGGAGTTCCATACCCTCTTGCAGCTCGAGAAGGTCGCTGCTCCAGGTCACCACTGAGGACAGTAGATGAATCTCGCTGTTATCTCTGCTACGGTCAGAAAGGCAGCCACAATTTTCAAAAGACATCCTAAGAGGCTGTCGTTACTGTAGTCACATTTTGCCTGTGACTCTCTCTGGGCAAGGGTGGATGTCATGAGTTAGACATGAGATGGGAGATTGTCACTTGTAGATCAGAACCACTAATCTTCATGAAAGCTGTGAGGCAAAGTTCCATTTCATTACATTGTTTACAATTGTAGGTACTAATTGCCATCATTTGAGGAACATAAGTATGGTTCATCTTCGTTTACAGACAGAGAAAAAGGTAGGGGACTTATGCTGTCACATGTGGATCCTGAGACGGGACCCTGTATGTGACTATAACATGAAAATCTAGGTCACTATAACAAACAAAATTAATTTCATGATGGGGTGCACAGGATGTTTGAAGCATCTCTGTGTGATGGTGATAAAACACTGCAACACTCAGGGCTGCTTTTTCTTCCTTTCATTTGAGTCCCAGAATACTCCGCTTCTTTCATAGCTTGTTTAAGGGAGACCAAGTTCTCTCTCTGGCACTGTTTGATACCTCTTCTTGCTACTCAGTGTTACAGCATGTGGTCTTTGAAATTTGAATCCCAACTTCTTTCTGGAGAAGCACTAACTGAAAAGGCAGCCTTTAGGGTTAGGCAGCGAAAGGTAAATTTTCAGCTCCATGAGCAGGAACTCAGTTACATGACTTGCATTACTATTAATGGGGGTCATGCTGGTAAATTCCTGTACACCACATTGCACATTTACTCATGAGTGCAGAATTGGCACAGCTAATGAAACCTGCCTTTCGGGTAGCATGTGTTTCAGGAGATGGGTCTGACAGGCAGAAAGGACTGCTAAGTACCCAGATGAAAGTCTGGCTTTTAACTCCTTGAACATATTTCCAGAAAATAATAGTGTGAACTAATGCTGGTTAGTGTTAGCTGTTCCTACTGTTAGGGATCAGTCTTGCTCCAGTAGGATTTCATTGAAGCAAAGATCATGCCTGAAATGTGAATGTGTGGTGTGTGCTGTCATTTAGTGTTGGCGATTCACTTTCTGGTGCATTTCCAAGTACTACTTACTGTTACTTTCTTTCTTTCAAACATAAGCCAGTCCTCTGCTGACACCGGCTTCTACATTCATAAACAAATTAAGGGCTTTTTTATAGTTTTTCACCTCTGCTACTTTCCTGAAGACGATCCCTCCTATGGCTGAGCATCACCTGGTGATTACCAGCCTACATTACACATAGCCATCTTATACCCCTTTATTCTTGTACTGTGTCCATTGCAGTGATAGCATCTTCTTTCCAAAACTCTTTCCCAGCCTTTACTTTGCTAGGCTAAACATGCCAAGTCCATTTTGCCTGTTTGATATGGTAAATTTGGCACTGCTCTGGCTGCTGTTCTGTGCACCTGCTGTAACTTGAAGGTATTTTTAGTAAATGAAAGCAGAACTGCCCAAACATTCTATCCTGTTCAATGTCATGAAACTTTCCTCATATGCATCTGTGCAACAGCCCAGTGTTGTATTGACTTTTTAACCTTTTAATCTCACCATGGTTCCTAATTGTTTTGTAGTTAATTAGTAGGGTTGCTTTATTGTTTTTCATCATTAAGTGCTGAGAGTCAGATTCTGCAACAGGAATTCGTGTCATCAGATCCCAAGTTTCATGTTGTGGATTTAATTCTCTTTCTTGCATGCAACTATTCAAAGTGATTCTTTTTTAAAAGCATGATACTCTAAATATCCTTTGCATCACCAGTAAACTATATTTAACATTAATCAAAGTATGTAATGAATAAAATCTGTTCCGTGATTCATTGCTGAAGGAGCTCCTAACTTGGGCTTTCTCTGACAAAGTCAGAGAATGTGTTGTTTATTTCACGTTATTTCAGATATAGAGTATTGCCTATGTTAGCTGTTGAGAAGATGAGTAGTGTGTAGTGCTTGCCACATATTTAGAGCCCTTGTCCCATTAAATCACTAAGAAAATCTCTCTTTCCTTTCCCAGTAACATATTCTTGCATCTTGGGAAAAGTCTGTCCAAATTCTGTCAAATGAGGCTTTTAACATGGTCAGAAAATCGCCTTGTGTTTGAACTAAGTATGGTTTGAGCTTTATTTCTTTTATTTCTCTTTATTCACTGGAATATTCCCTTTCTTCATGGTTCTGTGTGGTCATCAGAGCCGAAGAAATGCCAGAGATCTGTACTGCAATGAGCAGTCAACATCTAGAGAAACACTTTTCAGTTTCTATGTTAAATAAAAGTAGAAAAAAATCAATTTGCTACTGCAGCGAGTGACTGTGAAGGAGCAGCTGCAAAGTGCTGAGTCTCATCAGGTTGCAATCGTGGTTAACATTGGGCAGATCCCCCCTGCTGCGGGAATAAATACCCTGCCTTTGTCAAGGCTCCCATGTAAGAAACAATAGATTATTTCAGTGAAGCACACGAACATAAATGTTAATCGAATCATTCCTCTGAATGAATAGAATTAGCACCCAGAATGTAAACATTTTAATTTTGGAAGGGAAGGTCTGCCTGTCAGTTAGTTTTCTATGTATTTTTTCATTTACTTTGAAAAGCTGCTCACTAACATTGCCATCATTGCATACAATAACATTTTCAGCACTTCAAATACGTATGTTTCCTGTCTTTCCAGGCTGGGCAGTGGCAAAGTCCAGAGAGTATCGGAAAAAATAAAATCTGCCTTAATATCACTCAAGAGAGGTCAAAACCTTACACTGAGTAACTGCCAAACTATGTGATCACATTAGTTCTTGGTAGAGGAAATGGAAAATACTTTCCAACTGGAATTGACACCAGGAAACATATTTTTAAAATGTTTTTTATACATTGGGATAATTACCCTTTAAAATAAATCTGTCTCCATACAGATGATGAAAGTGGTTGTAAGTATTTTAACAAATTTATGTGTGTGTAAGTGAAACAGAAAGAAGTAATTTACCCCCTTACTGGTTCCTTGTTTGCTGTACAAATTAGTAATTTCAGAACACAGACAAGCAGTACGTGTTGTATAGAAAGTGTACAGCAAGCTACAGACGCCCAGCCGTCTTCATTTTTATATGGATACAGCTATTGTTGATTAACATATCGTATGAATATGTTTTGACTTTCAGTGTGTCTGGTCAGATCCTGCTGACTTCGTTCCTGTGGGGTGTCCCTTTGCAAAGCCAGTAGAGTTCAGCTCATTGCTTCTCTTGTACCCATAATGTCCTCAGAGATCTTGCACCAGAGGTAGATGAAGACCCCATGGCTCTATGTGAACACTAATCATGGAAACAGTTTTCTTACAGGATTTGCTAGTTCTTCACAGAGGCTGCTATGCTGCTATTTATACATGCACCCTTTTTTAACAGTCATAATGTACTTCTCCAGTGGACATATCTGCCTCTTGAGTTTCTGCACAGCAAACATCATCTCCTGTCGGTCACCCTGGGTTACATCTCATCAGTTACGAAATTAGTGGAGATGATGAAGGATCTGTTTGTGGCGGAAGCACAGAAGTTTGATGGTTGGGATTGAATTCCTGGTGGTCCCATAGGAAAGCCTGTCCATTGGGATCACTGAATTTCCCCACTCAGCAGGTGCTGAACTGGGGAGAACAACTGACAGCAGGTGATTGGCAGAGTGAGCCAGTGACCGTGGAGGTGTGAAACTGAGTGTGATAATTCTAGTTTTGTGGCTCATGTTCACCAAGGCACATTGTGATTGGATGGGCAGAAGTTTCCTACTGCCTGGGAGAAGCCAGAGGTGAAGAAAAGCCAGAGCCTTTATTGCCGCTCTAAAACACACTTTCTTTCCATCTTCCATGCTGCACTTGCAGTGTCAGTCTGTGTGCCTGCACCATTATTTTTGATTGTCCAGCTCCACAGACCACTGGTCTCTATTCTCCTGTAGCTAGAAACTGGGGGCTTCTCAGCTGGCCCAGCAATGGGCAGTGGTTTTTCGTGCACTCCATCTTGTAGTTAGAACAAGCAAGTTTCATCTAAGCTCCGTCCCAGTCATCAGACAACCCCTCGCTACAGCTTTTATAGAGGCCTGAACTCAGTTTCTGGGAGCCCTGACAGAGTATGCCCATCAGAGAAAATGTGATTTAAGCCTTTAGCCTCAGTTGTAATATTACATCATTTTAGGGTTTCATTCACTTGAGGCGAAGAGGTGCAAAATGAGCGTAATTTATTAGAATTTGCTATGCAGAAGTGAGAAAACGCTTGTTTGGTGTGATTTGGGCCAAAGTGGTTCAGCAGTGGAAAAGACCAAAGCCACTTCTGACCACCCTGTGTATTATACTGGGCATGTGTGGACTCTGACTGAAGTCATCTGTCAGGGTTTTTCCTTGCCTAAATGTCATGGAACAACCTAACTAGTTCTGTTTTGTTTGCATATTCTATTTTTGTTCCCTTTGGGGGGCAGTAAGAAGTATGTTGTTGAGCTGACAGAACCAGCATTTAAATCCCATGTGTATGTAGCACTGTATGACACATGCCATTTATCTTTTGAAGCCAAACATTGGCCGATTAGGAATTCCCCATGGGCCTTCTGGAGAGAAGGTGGCTGTGGTGACTGTGGACGACTGTGACACGGCAGTGGCTGTGCGCTTCGGGAGCCTCATTGGAAACTACACCTGTGCTGCCCAGGGGACTCAGACTGGCTCAAAAAAGTAAGGATTCCCTATATTTTTGTTTTCCACTCATTTTCTTTTTCCAGTAGAGAGTCAACAGTATGTGATTAACCACTGAGCACTAAGGGATTAACCAGTAAGTTGGAAAAACAGATATGACGTAAAAAGAAAAAGTAACGAAGTTTAGTTTGGGACATGGAATTACTTCCATCATTTAAGTTAAGAGTCCTATCTTAAAAAGAGGTAGAAATAAAGGATATACACACACTACCATTGAAAATCATTGGATGTGAAAAAAAGGTTTCCTGTGAAGAGAAAAAAATTTTTAGTACTTTTGAGTTTAAAGAGGAGATGAACAGCAAGCAACATAGGGGGCATATAAAGTAATGAGTGATAGCAGAAAGACCATTGAGATACACATGGTACTCTAATATCCTGAGAGAGGGGCACACCATAAAAACTGGGGCTAATCCAAATGACCAGATGATAACACTTCTCACACAGTGTGGAGTCATTTAGTAGAACCTGCATCTACTAAATGTCATTAAGACTAAGATTTTCAGAGGATTTTAAAAGGGTTGGCACTATATAATAATTAAGTCATTATATAAAAATGTACTGCTTCTCAACTTTTGCACTGAGCAGCATCAGCCAGTCCCTACATGACTAGGGTCGGAAAGAAGTGTCCTGTGGCTACACATTTTTCTCTAATTTTCATTTTCTTCTTCATACTAGCCGCTGTTAGGGACAGGTCACTGGATTCTATATGCACATGACAGCTGCTAAGTTACAAGTCAGTGTTACTGTATGGTCCTTTGATTACAGGCTCTGGAAGTGCTCATGTAGCAGAGGGAAGTGCAGCTCAAATGTGTCTGTGGAAGCAATAAGATAAAGAACAGAACAAAACAAACTCTTTGCAGGAAATTATGAGCATTTCTTTGTTTCTTCAGATCTTTGGACCTAACTGGCCCTCTCCTCCTTGGTGGTGTCCCAAACTTGCCTGAGGATTTCCCAGTGCACAACAGGCAGTTCATTGGCTGCATGAGGAACCTCTCCATCGACAGCAAGCCCATCGACATGGCTGGTTTCATTGCCAATAATGGCACTCTGCCAGGTATGGGCCACTAGTGCCCCAAAGGTCAACACCAGAAAGGTCTCAGCTGTGTGTGTAGCAGGGCTTAGGGTATCAAAGGGGCTGGCACTGTGAGGAGCTCCAGGAAGGGGCAGGGGACACAGGGTTCTGAAATGACCCCTGTGCCCCTGTTAACAGTGTTGAGGGCAAAGCAGCCATGGGGCAGGGACTTAAGGTGCTGCTTGGCACTGTGCTGCCACTGTGTCTCTGGCCAGACCTCATTTGTTTGAGCAAGGTGCAGTCCACACCTGTGCCAGGGAGGCACACAATAGCCCGTGGCACAGGGCACACTTCCAGGATTCAGCAGCACACAGGAGAGGACTGGGCTTGTTTAGACTTTCTGCACTGTTGGGAGTTTCAGCCAGGAATTTACTCCTAAATTAACTTTTCTTCTTCTATTTTTTAACTACCTATTAAATGTCATTTTGCTCTGAAAGCCAGGGATGTTAGTTAATGAAAAAGACAACACTTAAAATGACTTTTTAATAAATTGTGTTTCTTCTGTAAATAAAATTCTGCAATCCCCCAAATCTGAAACCTGCTTCATGAAGCAGCCTGTTGGAGGTTCTGATTTGGTTTCCAGTCCTTGGATCCCTGATCAGGATTAGTTCCAGTGATTAGGTGTACAAAATGTTCTCATCATCCTAAAACTGGCTCCTACACACAAAAATGGAAAGTCCCTTCTGTCCATGCTGCTGAAGGTCTGTGTAAGAGCTAAATTGCAGTTCTGAAGTATGTTGCATTGATCGGGGATTAAGAAGGAAGTCATAGCATATGCCTTTGATAGGCAGACTTGTCTTTCTACATATGACACATGATCAGCTCACATAAACTTTTGCCATCCATATTTTGCTTCACTGACTTCAAAAATATTTTTAAAAAAGCAAAAAACCGAAACCTATAATGCTAATTTTTTCTTTTTACATAAAAACTCAAATGCAGTCATTCAGAGCCTTTTTTTTATTAAAACCGTGCGAAGTAATGGTTTTCCTGAATTCCAGGCTGTGCAGCGCAGAGGAACTATTGTGAAACCAACTGGTGCCAGAATGGAGGCACGTGCATCAACAAGTGGAACACGTACATCTGTGAGTGCCCCGTGCGCTACGGAGGGAAGAACTGTGAGCAAGGTAGGATGCAAAGAGCTCTTTGTGCACTGTCATGTGTGCACATTTCGTTGCCTGTCATTACCACCTCATAGCACATATGTCCAACTGTGGTGCTTAAGGGTTGGTTGCAGTTGAGACTGTCACCCATTATCTATTTGAAATTTTTTTTAGAGATCCCCTATACAGTAGATTACATACTGTCATGAATAAGAGCAGCTTTCACTGATTTACTTACATAAGCAGAGTAGTTCCAAAGAACTTGGAAGTATTTAGTAATTTGTTTATAGTAAAAATGCCTGATCCTAAGCCCCTTTAAATCAGTGGAAAGAATCCCGCTGACTTTACTGGGCTTTGACTCAAACTGGGGATGAATGTGCAGTTTTAATCACCACTTTTTTGGCAGGAAGGCATTCTGTGCTAAGTAAGAGCACTTTCAGTTTTACTGGATTTCTCTTTGATTGAACACAATGTTCAATCAAAGAGAAATCCAGTGTGTGTAAAATCAAATGTGTGTAAAACCTCGTTACTAAAGGATAAAGAAGGAGCAGCAGATGAGTTTTATAGGGTGTGAAGAACTTGCAGTTTCTAGTTTCTTCCCTAGAAGCAAGGAGTCACCTATGTGAGGGGTCCCATGGGTTTCATGCTGTAAGGTGGTTGCTCTTTTGGAGTCTTCCTGGATGCTTCCAGGAAAGAAAACCTACTTTTACTAGGCATGTCTTTCCTAGAAACAGAAGGCTAAATTCTGGCCCGTGATGCAGATGTGGTAGGTGTTTGTTTTTGTTATCCCCTCTGATACTTAGCCCAGAATAGTTTTGCAGTGTGATCAAGGATTTTGTTCTTTTGATGTATCTACCCCAAACCAGATATTCTTGCTTGCTCTCAGCAGGGTGCAGACCCTGGAAGAGCAGGTCTCCAGCTGAGGTGAACACACCACAGGGATTTGCAAACCCCTTTAGCATAGCATCCCTCAGCCTGGGCCAGGTCTAGGTAGTGACAACTACTCTTCCCTTACTTGAGAAGCAGCAGTATTAGCTTAACAGGAGAGGACACATGGTTAAGTTTCTGTCTTGGAGATAAAGGTTTGCAGAGTGAAGAACAGTGAAAAGGAATGATGGAGATGTCTTCCTATGCTCCATCTCACATAGAGCCCAGAGCTGTTATTATTGCCCCTAGCCTGGATACCTGCTGTCTGTAGCAGCTCCTCAAGTATTTTGAGCTTCCCAGGTTTGTATGAAGATCTGATTTTTCCATGTGTCTGATGTCAAGTATCTTCGTTGGTGAAGTTCTTGGGTTTTCTTCCTGGTTGGCCATTCTCTGTGCTACAAACCCACTCTGATGTAGCCTGAGGGGAGTGCCAGGGTCCAGCTATGATGTGACCTGTACTGGTGAAAATGGGAAGTACTGCTGTCACATGCAAAGACTGTCCTTCCCTCTGTCTTTGACTTGTTTTCGAAAGGAAATTCAGAATTTGATAAAATGTTTGTTTTATTTACCATTTTTTTATCCCAAACTCAAGACCAATCCATGAAGTTTGGGATTTAGAAAATTATCTCGGAACTGCCCTGTAGCCATCCCTGGAAACTCATTTTAAGTTCAGGGGATAGAGATGATGGCAGTCACAGCAGCACTGCTGCCCCTCATCCCAGCTGTCACCTCTGCCTCCAGCACTGTGCATTCCTGCATGTCCCCTTTGTCACTCTATAACCCCATGTTCTTGGTGATGCCTCAGTTTGAGGGGTTTTTCTGATAGTTTGAAGGCAGCAGGCTGCTTGCTTCTTTGATGATATTTGTGGGCCAGTGTCCCTATGGAAAAATTGCAAGCCAAGAAAGAAATGGATTGTTCTGGAATGAGACCAAAGATTTCAGGAGCCTGAAGTTAAAGTTAGGAGGAATCACAGATATGCTGTACTCCTGTCTTTCAAGGTGCTTATTTGAATGCTCAGCTATGATCCTAAGAGCATTAGCTATTATTAGGCAGCTATTTTTAAAAAAGTCTTAGAATATTTGCATTTTTGAGTGGGAGTGCTGCATTTCTTCAATCCCTTTGGCATTGCTGGTTCTGCTTCAGGGTCACAGAGGACAAAGACTTTGGCAAGTTACCAATCCACCTTTTTTGATTTCCTGCTCTTCAGAAACTCTGGGATCTGGTCTACACTAGTGAGGATGGGATGTTTTACCATCACCACCCTCCTAGAACCTGCTAACTCACCTTCTGGCAGCTCCCATCTCCCTCTGCTGACATATAGAAGGGATATAAAATTAAGGAAAAAATAATTTCACCTTTATTGTAATTTAATTCTTTTTAAAAATTAGATGTTGCAATTCTGTGAAGATCTAGCATCTGCATCTGACTCAGTCTTGGATGGCCAATGTCACTGCACTAGCCTTGGGCTGAACACCACAGGTTTGCACCTAAACATAAGCTTTCACATGTCCAGCACCCACACTGCAGGTGACATCCAGTGGGATGTTGGCAGCCTGTTTCCTCAGGCCCTGTGTCTCCACAGGGAATAGCCCTCACATCTTTCTGATGGCCTGTTAAATGTAGGAGTCTCTTCAGAGCGTAGGTACATTCACAGGCAGTGCTTCAAAGTGACAAACCCTGAGCACACAATTGATTTGCATCACTGCAACGCTGATGGCAGGGAGGTGCTGTGCTGGGAAGCATGTGGGCCTCTGAGGTGACAGGGGAGATCAGGTCCCATCTGGGGACAGTGGCTGTGGCCAGCCCCTCCATGGACACTCCTGGTCCCAGGCATGAGGAAGGGCTGGGGGAAAGAGGGATGTCAGAGGGGGCTGACAAATGGGGATTTCTACTTCACTAGCAGGGGAAGGTGCACCCTGGCCCCAGGGAAGGGAGGGAGGTTGGGAGAAGGTGTGGGAAGGGAATGGTATTTGCAAGTACAGAAAGTCACCCCCAGTGGGAAAAGGAAGAAGGTGACTAATTGCCATGCCAGTCCAGTTCTCCCAGGAGCAAAGGCAAAATGCTTGCAAACAGCATTCCCAGCCTTCAGCAGGCGGGAAGCCCGCAAGTTTGCATCCTGCCTCTGCACTCCAGAGGCAGGTGGGCTCAAAAATCTCAGCAACAGTCTGGAAAACCAGCAGCAAAGTTGGAAGTTGAGGTCATTATGAAGGTCAGCTGGACAGAGGAGGAAGGAGGAGGCTGGCTTTTGCACAGGTAGAGCAAGAGAAAATAATCCTGCTCAACACTGATGTTCTGGTTACTTTTACATTGATGTGGTGCAGTGTGGGCTGATGAATTGTGCCCTGGACCAGAATTTTACCCTTGCCCAGACAGCCAGAACTCAAGCACTGTATTCAAGTTTTAAGCAAGCTGGGGACATCTGTATCTGGTGACAATCTTTTTTTACGTTGCTGTCTGATTTTCAAGAGCAAGCTATGCAGCAGTTGTTCCACCATATGCCCTCTCTGGCATTTGTGGTATGACTGCAAAGGGGAGATCAGAGGCTGGAGCAGGAGGGAGAAGGGCTGCCCCTTGGGGCTGCCTGCCCGTAGCCTGGTGTGGGGTGGTTGGATAACCACAGCTTAAGGAAGGGCAAGTCAAGTTACACCTCTGGATTGACTAGTGGTAGCCCACTAGTCCCTGATGTTTTGTTTCTCACAAATAGGGAGCAAAAGGGCTTGCACTTTACTCCAACCCCTGCACTCCACTCCCACCCCAGCCTTTCCCTTTATAGACACCAGCAAGGCAGACATATGAGAATGTGGGGTTTGGGTTTATTCCTCAGAAAAATACAACTTCACATCTTTACTCCATTTTCTTCTATGGTGTCGTTCTCTCAACCTTTTTCTAAAGACTTGCCATTCATAGTAACATGTACACATTTGTACATACATGTTCTCTCCTACTACAAAAAATCCAGAAGGTTTCAGCAGATGTGGTAGTGTGGAGCAGAAGGGGAAAGACTGTTAAGCCCTGTCATTTCACTGACCAGCTACATGGACTAAGCACATGATGAAATAAAAGGCTGGGTGCTAATCTGTGGTGGTTGTACCCAGTCTCCAATGCCTGCTTCCACTGGCAAAAAGCTGCCATGAACTTCACCAACATGCCCAGAAGTAAGGACATCAGGCAGGGGCTGACTGCAGATCCCACAACAAGGTTCAACATGTGGTGGAGGTGCCATATGAGGTATTGCAAATAGCACAGAGCTCCCGTGCTTTAATTTGTGCTTCTAATCAGAGGGATCAACTAATCCATAGTACTGTAACTCCTGTTACCCAAGGTAACGACTTTAGAAGTCCGAGGGAGTGGGTGTTCCCCTATTTTCCATCAGGCTGTCACTGGTGTCACCCTGTGGGAGCTGTGCTTGTGCGAGGTTAGAGAGGAGGGCTACTCTTCAGCTGTCACCTCAAGATATTTAAGGCAGATGATTTAGGCAATTCCACACAAACTTTCTCCCTGTGAAAAGGCTGTGTAGCTGGGACAGCTGAATAATCTGGCCCTGGAGTATTCATAATTAATTCATATTTCCTGTTGCCTCCCAGCCTTTTCCTGTGTTTAATCTGTTCATTAGAAGCAGGTAATCAAGGTTATGTTGAAAACATGTGCAGCAACTCTTGCCCTCATACTTCCTGCTCTGTCCACCCACTCACCAGCAGAACTGTATCAGCAGAGATCCTGAGCTTACCTTTCTAGGAACAGCTCTCATATGTGTAATGCCATAGCAGTGGTGCTGCTTTTGAATACAGGCAGCAAGACAAGATGCCTACCCCATAACCAGGGTAGGTTGTGAATTTGCAGTATTATCAACTGCTTCACAGCAACTGCCCTAGACCAGCTCTTAATCCATGGTAGGTTGAACATAGCTCAGTAGAAGAGGGACAGCTCCCTTGTGTTGTCCCTGTGACATAGCATCATTTGTCCTCTTAACATTTGTCATGAAGGATATCAACTGTTTCTCTTCTGTATTTTGATTTACAGCAATGCCATCTCCTCAGCGTTTCAGTGGTGAGAGCATTATCATTTGGAGTGACCTTGACATTACCATCTCTGTGCCGTGGTACATTGGGCTGATGTTCAGAACCCGGAGAGTCAATGGCATGCTAATGCAAGCCAATGCTGGGGCTGCATCCAAGATCAACATTCAGGTAAAGCGTGGCTGCCTTTGGTTAGAAAAGAATTAATACTCCCCCATCATTGGATATGGTCAGATGAACTGCATAGCTTCATCCACCCAACAAAATGCATGTCAATGAAAACATATCATTGCTTTAGCCTTTTACGAAGATCAAAAAATGAAAGATCAAAATATCATTATAAAAATCATATTCATTTAAGATTATTTTTCTAGTCAGAGGTACTAGTGGGCATTAATATAGGCGTTAAAAATGTGTCTATTGCTTTGGGGGCTTTTTTGCCCATAAGGGAAGTTGGAGTCTGAATGTCCAAAGTTATACAAGGAGTTCTTGCAAGCATTCCCATCTTTACTCTTTGGGCTTTTTTTCCTTTTGGGTTGTCTTAAGAAATGTTATTATTTTGCCCTCCACCTCCTTCTGCATCAAATACAAACACGTAGCAAAAGAAGACATGATTTTTTTTTTTTCAACAGATACTGAACAACTACGTGCAGTTTGAAGTGTACAGTGGCCTGAGCCAGGTTGCAAGTTTGAAGATGAGCCAGTCACGGGTCAGTGATGGGGAATGGCATCATTTATTAATAGAGCTGAAGAGCGCGAAAGATGGTAAAGATCTCAAGTACCTCGCTGTCATGTCCTTGGACTATGGGATGTACCAGGTAAGGCAGCATCATAACTTTGCCACTGAGCACTGCACAAATGCTTTTAGGAGGAAGTAGGATAAAGGACTGTGGACAAATACTTATGCTGTGAGACATGTTCTGCAGTGATTTATGCCTAATCAGTGATACTAATTTATTAAGCCTTATTATCATAAGGCTTTATAAATTAGTATCACTGATTAGACATAAATCACTGCAGAAGATATCGTACAAAGAAGTAAAAGACATGTTCCGATGTCTGACTCCTCACTGCTTCGGTATTTTTTCTGTAATCTACTGTCAGCTACTGCTCAACTCCATCACTATAGAAAGCAGGCTGTCTGTGTCACAGAGGATGATAGTGCTTCTTATCAGCTGTCCTTTTCCTCACAGAGCACTGTGCAGATTGGAAATCAACTACCTGGACTGAAAATGAAAAGCATCATTGTGGGAGGTGTCTCTGGAGACCAAGTTTCTGTTCAGCAGGGATTTTATGGATGCATGCAGGTATGAAATGAAAAGTGTAGCAATAAATTTTGAACTCATGAGAAAATACCCAGTGAAAATGTGGGGGTTTGCTTTTCATCCACCCTCAAACATTTCTGTTTCCTCCATAAAAATTATCTAAGAATAAAAATATTAAAGTCTACGTACTTTGCTAGGTACAAACCTGATTGCATAGGGGAAAAACGTTTGAAAAAAAAATCTGGGTTTTGCTCATCAGGTGATTTCTTTAAATTGTAGCCTCATTGATTGATGAAAATAGTGAAACACGTAATACTGTACTCTGAAAGAAGACTCTAATTTAAAAATAATTGTCTTTTGTCACCAGGGAGTAAGAATGGGAGAGACATCTACAAACATTGCGACACTCAACATGAAACAGGCTATCAAGATTAATGTGAGGGAGGGCTGCGAAGTGGATAACCCTTGTGATTCCAACCCATGTCCCCAGCACAGCTACTGCAGTGATGACTGGGACAGCTACTCCTGTGTCTGTGACCCAGGTAACCTGGTGATCACCCTATCCACTCATATAGGAGCTTGATCACACCTTCATGCACTCATCAGAAGCAGCACAGCAGCAGCAGCAGCATGCTGGCAAAATGTTCATCTTCCTCTTCCAATCAAAATTACCCTTCTCACGCTTACTGTAGCACCCTGGAAGCTGCAGTCCTGGGCTAAGCATCCAGGCAACGTATCCACCAAACAGAAAAACAGTCTCTGGTCCAAAGGACTCCCATGCACCTCCCCTTTCTTTTCTCTGGTTTGTTTTTTTTTCTTTCTCAGCCTTTTCTGCTGTCGAATTTCAGTCTCTCACTCTGCATCCTAATCAAGATACTTTGAATGTTTTCTCTGTTTTGGAGCATGTAGCCAGCACATGCTGTCAGCACCCAGCACAGTCACCTCCCATAAATGCAGCAAGGGAATACGAAACTATTTGTAGCACATGCCCTGAATATAAAACTGGGAACCAAAAGCACAAGGGTGCCTCAAGCATGGTAACAGTCTGTCAAAAAGAATGGCTTACTATCATTTTGCCTGAGAGGGAAAAGAGTGCTTCATTTCTGACAGTATCTCAGGGGGAATCAACTGATTATTGAAGATGTGATATTAGTGTAAAAGCTTAAGATAGACAGTCTTTTGGAGACATGCAAATCATAAATTACAATAGTTGCTGTAATTTTCTTACCTTGTCTCCCCAGGGTACTTTGGGAGAGACTGTGTTGATGTATGTAACTTGAACCCATGTGAGCATGTCTCCACATGCGTGCACAAACCTAGCTCATCCCATGGCTACACCTGTGAATGTGGACAAAGCTACTATGGACAGTACTGCGAAAGCAAGTAAGAGAAGTATTTTTCTCTTGGTTTCTTGATCCTTCTAGGTAGCTCTTCTTCTAAGGCAGCAGTCCTCCCACTTCCTTTTCTGCTCCAGTACTTTCCTGTTAAAATTTGAGTGGTATTTTAGACTCTCCTACCTTTTGGCGTTCCTGAGCTCTTCCCAGAAACTGTACAAATTTCCATGTTACTCAGGAGCTGCTTTTCTTCATCAGCAGCTCAGGGTCTCAACCAGTTCTGCTGTGTTACACAGCACTGGATCTCACCTGTACCTTTTAGTGGGCTTGGCCTGGGTTTGCTTTGCATCTTTCCCCCAGCTTTCCCAGCACACAGAGTGATGCACCATTTTGGTGGCTTGTAGCAAGATAAAGTCGCTTTGCAGTTTGGGTCCAGTCCCTGGGCTGGCAAAGAGCCATCTCTTCTGGACAGTCTGGGGCCCTGTGTCTGTTGCTTTGTGGGAGAAACGTGCTGATTCCCTCGTCAGAGGCTTCCTGGTCTCAGATAAGCATTCAGCAACCAGCCTTATCCCAGAGGCGGCACTTTGATTTACTGTAATATGGGCCATTCATGATGTGCAAATGAAGTGCATTTGTCTGCCCATTTAGGAATGGCTCATGTGATGTTTCCTTCCCTTTGAAAACTGCAAGCTTCTTCCTCTGCCTTTTGTTGTGTGGGCTTGCAAATGTTGGCCGTGCTGTTGCCAGATTTGTCTTTCATTCCTCTGGATTAGCAACACAGAGACATTGTCCCTTGTCATTATGTGCTGACGTCGTGTCAAGTGCAACATTGTGGTTTTCATATTCTAAAGCATGGAGGTACAAACCTAGCAATTGCTGTAAATAAAATTGGTAGTGGTCTTCGAAACAGACACAAATAGCTTTTCTTTCCTGAAATGAGCAGCAGCGAGGGGATGCCTTGTGCATTACCCTGATCCCAGTCTTAGAGGTGTTATCCTTCAGGCTATTGCTTGACAAAGACTCCCAGCTATCAGAGAACCAGAGGTCTCCTTGCAGAGCTAGTGTTGGGGCATCTGTGGGATAACCTGCTCAGAGGCTCACCCAGAAGAAATAGTATCAGTGAGAATGAGGGTTTTCCTTCAGCAGGAGTGCCTTTGGCTTGCTGCTTAGCTTCCAGTGATGCTGCCATCAGTCTGAATCATAGTCTCTGATCCGTAGTCCAGATCGAAGCTGCCACCCTTCCCTCATCCATGTCCCCAACCATGTGTCCTCTGCCTCTCCTGTGGCAGACCAGGGCTTTTCAGAACCTGTAGTGAACTGTCTGAGAAAGCCAGGTTAGCTGAAAGCAGTGGCTTTTCTTTATAGGATGAGCTTACAGCCAGCTTTGCACCTGAGCTGGTGTCCCTGTAGGCTGGACAAGAAGCCCTGCTGACCACAGGGAGTGGGCACATATGGTGTTGGGGAGCTGTACGCCAAGGCAGTTTGTGGTGGTAGGTAAAGGAGGGCACAGCCTCAGAGCCACCTGCACTTGAAAATATTTAGAGAAGCATTCCCTCTGGGGTTCCACAGCACTGATATTCTAATTTTTCCTGTATTATAGTGTATATTTATTTATATATGTATTGATTGCTGGTTGAGATACATTACTCTCTATAAGCTGATGGAGTTGAATGCAGATTTGGCCCAAAGCTTTCTTTGCACACTTTTTAAGAGGGAACTTAAAATACCTTTCTTTCAATTTGATTTTCTTTAATAGGATCGACCTGCCTTGTCCCAGAGGTTGGTGGGGAAATCCCATCTGTGGCCCATGTAATTGTGAGACTAGTAAAGGGTTTGATTCTGATTGCAATAAGACCAATGGAGAATGCCACTGCAAGGTAAGCAAAAGAAACCAGTCTTAAGTCAAAATTTCTTTAGTTTAAAAAGTAACTGTACCACTAATAATTACAAGTGCGTATCTGAGACGAAGTACACACAGTTATGCTTTGTATCACATATATATGTATCTGCACAGTGGAGTTAATCATTACCCAAAACATTTTGCTGGCACCACCCTTCTCCAAATCATACCGTACAGCTCTTATCTTATTTGTGTTTGGAAAACTGAACTGAGAGGATGAAAGCCTGGCTCTGATCTCTGAAGTGCAGCCTGGTTTATCGGGGGAGATCAGACCAGGGTGCAGAGGAGTGTCAGTGGGGTTTTGTGTATCACAAGTGAGTAACAGCCATGAAACAGCTCGGGCCAGCTGGGTGAAGCTCTCCCCTGTGCAATGGCCAGCAAAAGGCCTGGCAGCTGGAGAGAGCTGGAGGCTAAATGCTTTCCTCAGTGCCATCTCTGATGAGTTTTCCGTGGACAGGCAGGGACAGATGGGGGACATGGGAGGGGAGGAACCTCATCATGAAGATTTTACAAAGGACTTCTCACAATAGGTTTTACAGCTGGCTTGAATGACATCAGAGGAGCTGGGCCTGTGCAGACTGGCGGCTGTGAATCTGGCCCCCTGCTCCTTTCCAAAATGCCAGCAGGACACACAGCAACTGTTGCATTAAATGGGGTCAGTGGGGTGCCAGCTCCACGCTCTTGTGCAGTCGTAATGCCTCAGATCAAAAGCATGTACAGAGGTGATTGGAATATGGGATCATTGCTTGCTCTCCACCTTCTGCGTGAAATACAAATGCACAGTGCGGGGAGTTTCCTTAGTGGCTCGTTCATGCCGTACAAGGGCAGAACTGCAAAGCTGAGAAAACTGTAAATCCTCCAAGAGTATGTTTGGTGGGCACTGGCAACAAGTGCCCAAGGAGCAATGTGGTCCATGTGCCCCAACTGCAAATGGCAGTGCAAACCCTGGGTCTCTGATAATAGTAATGTAATTTTTATCTATGCTCTGCAAAATTAGCCCTTTCGTGATGTACGTGCTGCTAGAGCAGGTTTCAGAAATATAAGCAATTTAGAATATAAGTCAAATACCTCGTGCCTATAATTTTGGTTTTTCTAGGCCAATTACTACAGGCCCCAAAGCAGTGACACCTGCTACCCCTGCGACTGCTTCCCATCTGGCTCCCACACGCGCGCCTGCGACATGGAGACGGGACAATGTCCTTGCAAACCTGGCGTCATAGGGCGGCAGTGCAACCGCTGCGACAACCCGTTTGCAGAAGTCACCGTGAGGGGCTGTGAAGGTACCTCCGGCCCAGCCTGTGCTGCCCGTCAGCCGTGCTGCAGTGCGGGATCAGAGCCGTGGGCAGATGGGGGACACCACGGTGGCCGTGTCCTGGGGCGGTGTGAGCCCAGCAGGATGGCTCCAGCAATGGGGGAAATGGGGACTGCAGCAGCCTAAACGTGCGCTCCTCCTCCTAGATCTGTGCCAGTATGACTCACGGGGGCTGGGGAAAAGGAAAGTAACCTCTTATCTCTTGAGTTTTCCTCAAATGGAAATATAGCAAGCAGAGGTGGAATGGTGGGAGCAAAAGACTAACACCAACTTTTCTTTAAACCTGAGTTGATCTGGCAGTGCAGTATTTTATTGCTGAGCTGCAGCTGAAGAGGCAAGTGAGAGCCCTCACACCTTTTGCCCACAGAGGCTGTGCCGTGCGCCTCATGCACGCTGCCTTTCTTCCCCATCTTGTCCATCCTGCCTTTCCTCTCACCCACCCACCCACCTCCTCCTGTGATCAGCACAAAGCTGTTGCAACAGTCATCTCACCGCAGTGTGTGGGTGAAATGAAGCAGTGATGTTTTCCCACAACTGAGGGGCAAGCAGAGATAGGCAGAGCCAAAATCCGGAGCCCGTAATCATCCTGAGCTCTCCTCTGCCTGTACCTGTCTGTCCAATCTGCTGGATAAGGAGCAGCCGATGGGTTACAGTTTGGAAGGCACTGCAGAGGACAGGTATCCTGACAGGGCTTTGGAATTACAGGAAGGTCCTTCAGGCACGTTGAAATGTCTCATTATTGTGATTTTTATCTTGTCAGAAAAATTGCATCATTTCTTTTTCTACTTTCAGTAATTTATAATGGCTGTCCCAAAGCTTTCGAAGCTGGTATTTGGTGGCCACAGACCAAGTTTGGCCAGCCGGCTGCTGTGCCTTGTCCTAAGGGCTCAGTGGGTAAGTTCCCTGAGTAAATAATTACCTACTTTATCTGCATGCCTCTTTAAAGTAGAAGGAAAAAAAAAAAGAAAAAAATGTGTACATAGGGAATGGCATTAATTCATTGGGTCTAGAGACTGCAGCATACCTCATGCATATCATGAGCAGAAAAGTACAGCTAGTTAAAATCAAAGAACTGTTAAAATACATTTGGAATACTAGCAATAAATAAATACAAAAGGACAGCAGATAAACATGTGCAAAACAAAAATTCTCTGTTTCCAAAAAAGCAGAGTACAGTTTTTTATTTTTCATTTTCTATTTATCAAGCAATTCTTACACATGTAACTTTTCGTTTCTAGGGACTTAGAAGTGTTCTTTAGCCATACAGTTCCTTGGGCAAAGATACAATTAGGAAAATCATATTCCTGATAACCGCTTTACTAGGGTTGCAGGCTACTAAAACTAAGAGTTGCAACAAAACTCACTTTTTTCCACACAATATCTTTTCCATAAATGAAACAGCTGAAAAACACCTTTTTTAAAGCACATGAGCAGTGTTGTTTTGTACAACAGGCAAATGACAGTCTACTTTTTCGTATATGTCTCTGAAAACATGTATCAGATTTTTGAAAATAGAGTTCCCAATCTTTTCCAAAGGCTGTTCTATGGGAAATGAAAGCTCTGTCTTGGTTCTGGACCTGGTAACTCTCTGCTGTGAGTGCTCCTTAGGCTCAGGGAGTTATAGTTATGTGACTGCCCCAAATATTTGTAGGGGGAGGTCACTGCCTATAGGTGTGCAGAAGATTTGTGGTCAACCTAGCTCTGTTCTAAAAATTTTAGGTGATAGAATTGGTTTATTTTTTTTAGGTGAAGACTATTTTGATGATTAAACAGTACAAAGTTGAATTTAAATGGGTTTTCTGCACTGTTCTTGTGGTTGACCCAAGTGTGTCTTCTAGCAGATAGACTAGTAGGCAATGGTGCTTATAGCAATTGCACATTCTAAGTAATTTTACAGATCATTCAAAAAAGGAAGCTTTATAATGATGAATATTCAGACTAAGAACCTGAGGCTTAATTGTATTCACCTAGTCATGAAAGAGAAATAATATGATTAGATACAGTAAAATTAATTATAGTTCTTATTTAGATATTAGTAATTAAATGGCTTAGACACATGCAGTATGTTATGTGCAAATTAAGTAGCACAAATGTAAATTTTGAATTTGATTACTTGCAATTCATGGTGAAGGATCCTCAGCCAAGAATCACATTTTAAAATTATTTGACAAATAGTACAAAATATAATAGGCTAAATTAAACAGTAAGCTGCTCACAGTCCATTTACAAGTGGCAAATAGGCAATTACACTTGTTGGCTGAAGTGTTAGCACATGCAGCATGCAGATGTGCTGGCATGGGTTGATGTGAATACAGCACTTGTCCAGGAGGTCTTCCTATATAGGCTATTGCACAGAAATCTCAGCAGGGGTTGGTTTTCAGGAATACTTAGGAAGTGCAGAGGCTTTTTTTTATTTGGTATAAATAAATGACTGGATTAATTTGAGAACATTAGGGCAGTGAGCCTGAGAGCGATTGGGCAGAGCTTGGAACTTGCCTGACTTTTCTCCAAAGCGCGGGAAAAGCAATTCCTGAAGATTAGTGGACTTTAACTTCCCTCTCACAGGAATCCTCAGTTTGGAAATTGAAATACGTGTGTAGCTCTAGGCAACTTGAAAATGTAGGAAATCTGAAAGTCTAGGATAGTTGAAATCTATGAATATTTACCCTGCACAATTCAGAACATTGTATGCCATTGATGCTTTGTTTCCTTCAGGAAATGCCGTTCGCCATTGTAACATTGAGAAGGGCTGGCTGCCTCCTGAGCTTTTCAACTGCACCACCAACACTTTTGTGGATCTAAAAATCATGGTAAGCTGTGTTTTCTCAGGTTTCCCTTTATTTTGTAAATAATGATCAGTTTGGACTCCAGTTTGATATCCCTGCACTCAGTCTTTTGACTGCGTCCTTGAACACCCTCATTTCCCATCAGGACCCTTGTGCTTTTCTGGCTCTCAGTTACATTTGCCACGGACTTTTGTTGCCAGCTCTTTCTCAAGACAAACAAAATTTTGACCGAACAATTCCTTTGTGTCAAAAATCTCTAAATTATGATTGTCTTTGTAACTAGAATGAAAAAAAAAAAAAACATAATTGGGTATTTTCTTCCTTTTTATCTGATTCAGAATGAGAAGTTACACCACAACGAGACCAAGTTGGATGGAGACAAAACCATACGGATTGTGAGAGCGCTGCAGAATGCCACCAGATACACACACAGCTTGTATGGCAACGACGTGAGGACAGCTTACCAGGTGATGATCCAGGTCCTCCAGTATGAGAGCCAGCAGCAAGGGTTTGACTTAGCAGCCACAAGGGACGTGGAATTCAATGAGGTAAGAGAAATACTGTATTCTATGCTGAGCCCTTACAGTTTCCCTTAAAAGTTAGGTGTCTGTGGGTAATTAAATTCATCTTTGACCAAGGTGAAGCAAATATTGTGTAATTGCTTAATCTGTTCCACAAATAAACCTTTCCTCTCAGATTAGAATGGGAAGTTGGTTATGCATGTGTCTATGCATGCATATGTGTGTGTAATACAAATATAATAGAAAGTGCTTTTCTAATAAATATCATCATAGTAACAGCCAAAAGCAATATTCCCCATATGAAAAAAAACCCCATCAAGTTAATGTGTTTTTCCTGGCTAAAATAGTTTTGTGTACTATATTTATTTTTGTTGTAAAACATGCTTAATGTGATCATGTTCATTTAAATGTGCAGCGAACCAAGTCCAAGCCAGTTACTGACTCTGAAGGTTTCCTCTAATTCGGTTTGAAAACACTTGAATCATGAGTTGGTACCTTGAAAGACATTCCATATCATATTGGTATTTTACAGCACATACTAAAATGTGTGCCAGAGAGCTTCTGCTACTCAGAGCATTCATGAAAGACCCAGGTATTACCAAAGAGCTGACCAGGGCTAGAGAACAAGCTGTAGCACCCTCCCTGTCTGGGAAAGTATGTAGTTGTGGTGAAAACATGTGAAATTTGGAGGAAGTTGGGCATTTTCTGTGGTCTGAAAATGTGAAGGCTGGATGACCCATGTCAGGCTTGTAGAGCTTTCCTCAATCCCATGTGTGCTGTGGGGTATTGTTCTCCACTCTTGCCCATACTATTTCCAAGATCCTGGCCATGGCACAATACAGAGTCCAAGCTAAAATATCTTTTTGAATCTGTGCTAGCAGAGCCCATAGCTTGGACAGCAGCATGTGGGATGACCTTCCATGGGCCAGGACTGGCATCTGTGCAGGCCAAAGGCCTTTTGTCTCCCTTAAAAGGTGTGCTACACCCAGGTCACTGCTCACAGTACTCCAGAAGGACCAGACAGGTCAGGCAGACTTTGGGGCGAAATTGGAGAGCCTGTGCAAAGCCGAGCTGCACCAGGAGAGTATGTCACTGGAGAGTTAGGAGCAGGAAGAAATGTGGCTGAAAAAGTTCCTTAGTGTCTTGGGCTGTACAGTCAACAGAGAGTAAAGAACTGAAATGTTTTACATTTTAGGTGCACCAGTTTTTAAGAGATTCAGTTTTTTTGTTCCTGTGGGCTGTGAAGCAGGCCATTCAGATCTTGAGGAGGAATTTCATTTCTAGCATGTTTTGTTAAGTAGAAATAAGAACAATAAGCAAAAAAAAAAAGTTTGGAAACCTCTGCTTTAATTTATTATTCTGTGCACTTGGCACTGAGATTCATACACATGATGTTTTCAAGAACTCCCTAAATATTTTAGGATAGGTCAGGAATTTGAAAACTGAATACAGCTCATGGGTAAAAGGAGGTAACATCCTAGGCTGAGGGAGCACAAAGGGAGAAGGAATATTTTTTTTTATAGTCCCACATAGAAGCCTGAAAAATAGATACTACAACACCATAAATAACGTTCACAAACAAGGAGGAGGCCTGGTACCAAGTACAACATGTGTCTCCTGCATTCCTGGGAACCATGTCGTGCTTCTCATAGGTAGAGGTGGTCATATTGGGAGTCTCTTTTAGCTCAGATACATGTTTGCAGCCTCAGACAACACAGACAGGATACAGATAGCTCCTTCTAAATGAAGCCTAAATATTTGTCTTGGCTATTTTAGAGCTTGTGGTGATTAATTCCTACCATCATTTACGCAACTTTTACTTTAGATAGGAATTAGGTTTTTGTTCATATGCACACCGAGATTAAAAACTTCTTAGCATCTTTCTCATTTAAGCCATTTAGCACTCTCTTTTGAGGTCAATGTCCTTCCATTCAGCCTGAGGATCCCTTTGCATATTTTTCTAAGAAAGGGCAGAAGAAGCAGGTCCTCATAAAGAACTGCCTTTTTAATACCATTTGTAAGCAACTTAAAAATGGGGAGACAATAACATGATTTAAGTTTTCTTATGTATTTTCAAGTTTGTCTATGCAAGTTAATACTCACTCTTATCATTCTTCACCATATAAGTTGTCTTCATTACCTAGGAAACAATAAAGTAAAAGAAAAAATTGAAGTAAAGGAGGAAATTATATTTATATCCATGGCTTTCTTTTGTTTTTCAACAAAAAAACCATTATTTTGATTTCTTGGGAAGTTCTTCAGTGTACCTACTAAAAACTGTGCTTTTCATATGTCTGATCTCTCAGAAACAAAGAAAACATGCATAGGTTTTCCTCCTGCATTTTCTTGCTGTGTTTCCTGTCATTAGGGGAAAAAAAGTAGGCAGTTCTCCTACAGCCTCCAATTTTGTCTTGCTTTGCTCGTAAAAAGTTTGGAGGGATTTGCTTTACATGACCAAAAAACCTCAGGGTGAGTAACTAGTGTGCGTATTTTTGTATGGCTGCAGTAGAACATGCCTGCATTAAAATATTTCATTGTACACTCACCTGAGGCAGTCAGGCCAATCATTTTCAATACTTCTCACTTGAAAGCCAGCATTTTGTTTGCTTCATAATTTAGGCTTGTACTTTATTTCTCAGAATATTATCAAAGTGGGTAGTGCTTTACTGGACCCCGGCAACAAGGAGCACTGGGAGCAAATTCAGAGAACGGAGGGTGGCACTGCTCACCTGCTCAGGCACTATGAGGAATACTTCAACAACGTGGCCCGGAACATGAGAAAAACCTACATGAGACCTTTTGTCGTTGTTGCCACTAACATGAGTGAGTATCTGTGTTGAAAACTGCCTTTTTTTTTGAGTCTTAAAAATGTGCTGGATAGAGGTGTGAGTTTTTGTTTTAATAGTACCCACTGAGAAAAATCATTGCATTAGTTTCCAATCCGTTGAGCCTTGATCCATGTCTTTCGGTTGCCATGGGGGCCTCCTGGGAGATATCTGATCCAGGTTCCCCCTGGACCATGCCACTGCTCTATGTGGCTTTTTGTTGCAGTCACAGCAGTGTAGAGATGGTAGGAAGGACTAAGTTTGTAAATGAAGGTAATGCCTTTTGAGGCCAACTAATATAGTTGAATGTAGTAGATCTCATTTTTGGTGGAATCACACCAACACCACCTGAAGAATTACTGCAGTACAAAAAAAAGTAACCCTACTATGGATTTTGTTGCATATTAATTATCTTACTAGCATAGGAATGGACTGCCCAGGGAGGTGGTGGAATTCCCAGCCTTGGAGTTGTTCAAGAAACCACTGGATGTAGCGTTTAGTGCTGTGGCCTAGTTGACAGGGTGATGATCGGTCAAAGGTTGGACCCAATGATCTTATAGGTCTTTTCCAGCCTAGATGATTCTGTGATTCTACCTCTGATTTTCACATGCTTTCCTAACCTGGAACCTATCCAGAAAATCATCATCTGTAGAGGTCCTTGTGCTGAAAGGTATTTTCACAGAATCACCAATCCTTCAAACACCATCCCAGTCTTGCAAAACCCATAACCAGAGCAAAATCCATGTGATCCGAAATATCCAGAATGGGTCTAAATTGAGAAGGAAACATCAGGCATACCAAGACACCTTCCCCACCCATCACAGGAAATGTGTCCTCTGACAAGCAAAGAGCAGCTCTTGCACCTGGAGCTGTGATGTATCTCATAGACATCCCTGCAGTGCACATGCGGGTGAAGCGCAGCAACCACAGCCTGGCCAGCTTCTTTCCCCATTTTCTCCCCTGCCCTCCCTATTTCATTTTCTTCCCAGCTACAAACAGTCTGAGCTGAGGGGGTGTTTGTCATAGTCCTGCTCTGAGTGGGAGGTGAAATGGAGGTGAGTGACCTTCAGAAGTCCCTCACAAGCAGCATTGCTATCTAGTTTTTCTTTCAGAGGTGCCCTAAATTATATCAGTCTGAACTTGTATTTAGCTTTTCAAGCTGTTGCTTTTATTTCAGATATGAAGAAGGCTTACGTGCCAGAAGTTTGTCTTATTTTCCCAACTACACCTGCTGGTATAAGAAGTGAATTGGCTACAAACCTTGTCCCAAGAATGCTTTGTCCACAATCACAGGGGCAGAAAACCGAAGGCATGAGGCAGTCAAGTTACAAAGGCTGTAGCATCCTGCATCAACAAGGCCTTGATTATTGTTGAACTAAGCCAAACTGAAACACTTCGATTTCTCCTTAATAAACCAAAACTGAAATATTTTCTTTTGATTCCGGACTAGGAGAGTCAAAATATTTTTATCTTCATACTCAGAAAAAAAGTATGCTCAGCATTTTAACCCAGCTGAACTGAGATGAAAACAAACCCCAGAATTTCTTGCAAGTTGTAAATCTTTTTTTTTTTTCAATCAGTTCTTCCTGTGTAAAAAGGTGTGAGCTTGAGAGGGATGAGGCAACTCTGGCTTAAAAGAGGTCTGTTTTCTTTTGAACAGTTTTTCCAGGTGAACATGGTGTTAATAAAGTTTCCTAATGGCTCAGCTGGGAGTTATTTAGGAACTAGGAAAGGAATGGGAATTTGCGGGTCTTAACGTGGATATTTCTTCATACAGAAACTTGCAGAGGATCACACCTTTTGGTGTAGGGTTACCCCCAGGACATGTAAATTGGCACTCAGTGACTTCTCTTAAATGGGAAAGTTAAAGCCAACTCAACTGCTTTTAAATATTTTGGCAGCTAAACAGGCAGAGATGATGAGGTAAGCTGGGGAGGACCTGATGGTGGAGGACTAAGGAGTAGTCCCAGGTAAAAGGCATGTTATATTCTTTGGTCAGCTGACTTCGCAATCCAACAGATGTAGAACTATGCTTTTGAAGTAGTAGATTCAGTCTTCCCATTAAAAAGCAAGTCTAAAATTGGAACATGCAGCACACACTGGAGCAAGCCAGCAGCACATGGAGAAGCTCCATGAAGCGGGAGCATTCACTGAATAGCAGCCAGGGAAAAGCCTCCATGAAACCCCAGTCAGCTGCTGCTGGAGAAGTACCAGCAAAGTGATCTACCTTGAGATGGGTATTAGGAAAAATTTCTTCACTGAAACAATTCTCAGGCATTGAAACAGGTGGCCCAGGGAAGTCACCATCCCTGGAGGTATTTAAAAGACATGTAGATGTGGCCCTTGGGGACATGGTTTAGTGCTGGACTTGGTGGTGCTGAGCTAACAGCTGGACTTGATCTTGGAAGTCTTTTCCAACGTAAACAATTCCATGATTCTTTATTTCCAGTGTTTGCAGTAGTGTTTTCATAGTATGAGATACTGTCTTGTGAATTCCTTTCCCCTGAAATATAAATGTATAATTTGATAAATGTAACATAATGCTGACACATAAGCTTTTAGTTGTCATATAAGATGTTAACTGAAAAAAATCAAATTTTACTTTCTATTTTGGGGTTTAAATTTTTTATCTGCATTGTGCAGATATTTTAACCTTTCAATAATGTTTCATTGTGTTGCAATATCATATTTGAATGCATTGAAGTTAATTTTATGCGAAACTTTTATCCCCTCCAGTTATTGCTGTTGACATCTTTGACAAGTCTAATTTCACGGGAGCTAGAATACCACGATTTCATGAGATTAAAGAAGATTACCCAAAAGATCTGGAGTCATCTGTTGTCTTCCCTGATACTTTGTTCAGACCTTCAGAAAGGAAAGGTAAAACCTTTCTGCTGCTGTTTGGTGAGCAGTTATGACCAGCTCCCAGTTATGACCAGATCCCACTCTGATCCTCAGGGAGCAGAGTGGTACTGGGATGAGAGCAGGGCGACCGTCTGCACAAGTGAACATTACGTAGGGATGGAGCAGCTGTGCATACTTCTGAGGCATTTTGCCTGCCGGCAGCGATGGAGGCATGGGGGGCTGTGGGACTGGCTATACCTGTCTGTCAGGTCTCGCTTGCAGCCCCTCAAAGCTCTGTCAAAGTGGGAGAAATGCTCTCCGTTCCCACCACGAGAGGATGGGATAGCTGCCCAGCACCTGCAGTCCCACAGTCGCTTTCTTCCAGTCCCTGCAGAGATGGAGGGAGGTGGTGTGAGAGATGGAGAATCCAAATCTGGGAGCAGAGAGAGGTATTATCAGAACTAAGCAGCAATGAAAAGGTCTTGAGCTGGGTGATGAGGGAGAATACGTGGGGGGGTACCTGCTTCCCAGGGTCTCTGAAGTGCCCCAAGAGTGCTGTGAAGCACCACAAGTTTTTTTGGACACGGGGAGAGAGGGTAACTCTAAGTTCAATATATGTACTTCTGAATGGCTGAATGTCTTCTGAATGGGGAAATAGTAACTCTTCCAAAAATAATACATAATAAGCTAATACAACTTCATGACTTTTTGCTTAGAAACAGGGTATCTGCTTCTATGATTTGTATCTTTTCTGTAAGAGAAAGGGGAATGTGAATTTTAAGAGAATCTTCCAAAACTGAAAGCTCATTAAATGACAGAATTAGCAGGGAGAAATCTTATGTGACTACTTGGTGTATTCATTAATACTAGTTTTGCCATATATAAAGGTACATGCAATTTAACAGCATGCATAATGTTTTAATGTTCTCCTTAAGTTATGCATGGGGTAGTTAGATACTTATGGACCTTTTAGCTTAGAAATTGCTTATTTTCTAGCTAGACTAAATGGCTTTTCACTCTTCAATGGTTATTTGATTTTCAGCTATATAACTATGAATTGTGCTGAAATTTTATTAAAAATATCACATATAACATTAGGAGCATGCTGAGTGCTCTAGGCCTAGAGTTGTAACAACTGTAATGTCATTGTATCTTTGCAAAGCAAAATTACCGGTTTAAATGGTAGCTCTGAAGCTGTGTGTAAAGAATTTAATATTTGTGTTTATTCCATAGCAGTGCCTACAATGAAGCCTTCAAATCAAAAAATACCCTCTAAGTTGAACAGCGATGTGTTCAGCCCTGAGAGTGCTTTTGCAAAGAGAAAGAAGCGACACCCAGATGTTGAGACACATCATACCGTCGCCATGGTCATTATATACCGATCCCTGGGACACCTCCTGCCTGAAAACTATGATCCTGACAGAAGGAGCTTGAGGTAACTTAGAACCTGTTTGTGAATTGTTCAGATCCCTTCTTCTACTCTCTCTGAATGTGTGGGGGAGACAGAGCTGCTTTTGTACCAGCCAAATGCCATCAGTGCTGCTGTTGTCACCGCAGTGCTGTCCCTTGTCCTCCTCTGGCACACTGTGTAAGAATAACTATGCCAGCAGTGCCAGCAGTTTTTGGAAACACATCTGTATGGAAGGCTGATGGTGCACCTACTTTGCTTTCTGAGCGCAAGCAACTGGAAATCTTTTATTTGCAGAACATAGTGAATCAGTGCTTTGCATTTTAATGTGTAGATCACTGTGCAATTTTTCTCCTTGTGCAGATTGCCAAATCGCCCTATTATCAACACACCTGTAGTGAGCACAGCCATTTACAGTGATGGGGAGTTTCCTCCCAACCTGGTGGAAAAGCCTGTCATAGTGGAGTATGCCATGCTGGAAACAGAGGAGAGAACGAAGCCTGTCTGTGTCTTCTGGAATCACTCCATCACGTATGTCTCCTGCTTGCTTTAGGGCTGTGAGTGACAACTGTCTGAGTAGCAGAAAAGTCCTGCCTGGGTAGATAATTCTGGAGGAAAACCTGTCTTGGTCTGTTTATTCAACTGACAACTGATTTTTGGTGGAATAGAGCCATGTAGTCATTTCCCACCAACCTGAGAAAAATGAAAATAATTACCATAACTCCTCAAACAAAGGATTAGCCATGTGGTTTCCAAGAAACACAGTGCTGTCATGTCTTTCTGCAGAGTTCATTTTCACACAGAAATAATAAATCTCACAATTTCCTTGTATTTGCCCATGCTTTTTGCCTAGAGATATATGTCTGGGCAGGCACAGTCCAACTCCAGTGTCTGAATTTGTGGTTTGTCTGAGGTCTAAGTCAGGATTTTCAGGAGATGACTCAGCTCTTCCATGGGCTGAATCTTCTCCTGTTATGCTCCAGTGACTATGGACAGAGTACATGGTAAGCAGGCACCTACCCTTGGTGCCTCAGCCAGGGCCAGTGCAAAAAATTACAAAGCCAAATCTTCATTTTGGTAGAAATGAGGACTGAGGTTTGGCAGATAAAATTAGGAGTAAAGGTTATAAATTTATGAATCACAAATTTTTGAATCAAAAGTCAATGCAAAGGCAGTGGCACTGATAAGGAACTTAACTTTCATTTCATCAGCTATTGTGGATTTGCTTTCATTTGTTTTAGTGAAAAATTGGAGGGAGAGGAATAGAGGACATTAGACCTCTTCCAGTTTATGGAAAGCAATTGTAATATATAAGCAGAATATAAGGAAAGAGTATTTGACTCTCTAGGAGGGAAGCATTAGGAAAAAGATAAAATGTTCTGAAAATGGTTCATTTAGGTCTTTTGTATTTAGTAAAGTTCAAGATAAAGATATTTTTCTTGAAAATGAGGAAAATTATATGAGCTGGAACTGAGTATGCTGATGTTTTGTTGGTTTTATGGCATTGTGGAAACAGCACAGTCCTGTTGGAGATATATTCAAGAGTGTGGATAAAACAAAAGAAAATGTGTTGAGAGGTAGCCACATTCATATTATGCGTTCACAATATTGTAACTATTACATATATATTGCAGTTTCCAGCTACAAACCCGGGTACCCAGTGAGAGGATGACATGGCCTGCCCAAGGGAAGGGGAATAGCTGTTACTTGTTTCCTAACAGCTCAAAAACTCTAGCAAACCTATGGAAAAATCCATTAAAAGGCTATATCCTGTGCTGGAAATAAAACAGCAAACTAACCGAGGAAATGTGTGCCTCCTAGTCAAAGGCTTCAGGAGATTATGTCATTTAAAGGATTGAAGACACAACAGAAATCTCTTATGTTCACAATAATAAACTCCTCCATTTGCCCACATGTGAAGTAGTGATTTTGCTTGTATGCACAGATGATTCTGCCAATTATGAGTCCTTTTTCATACATTTTTAAACATTGTATGAGCTTGAATAACTCATTAGCTCTGAAGTGATTCATCTGTTAGCTATTCACTGGCAACTTCAGTGGCATTGTTATCTGTGTTACGTCTTCCTACAGCCACAGTTGGAAAGCAGCTCTTATGCTGCATGTAATGAAAGAGCTTTTAGAAAGTGAGTACTTTTTGAGAGAAAGTGATATTAAAACTTAACAAATATTTTATTGCTGAATGAAAAAGAGGTCCTGTCATATCTAATTAAAAACTCTTTCAGTAACTGCAAGACTATTTTTATTACTCATTAACTTCAGAATAGAGTAATTAATATTGATACAAAATAATTTCTGAAGTCACTGGAGTTAACCGTAACTGCACAGAGAAGAATTTTTAAGGCAGCAGTTCCTTCCCATTGTTAATATAAGAGATCTTCTGATATGAAATATTATTTATTAGAGAAGGTTTTAATCTTTTCTTGTGTACTTTTTGGAGGAACTCTATAATGATATCATATTACTGCTGAAACATATTTCACATGACTCAAAAACATGTATCCCTCTGTGGTTCTGGTATTATTTACCTTGGTTACAGTCACTTTGTTCTGTGCAATCTCTCCCCATATTGGTAGTGTGATCACTGACCCAAAAGCAATTTTTTTAAATATTTTTTTAAACTCAAAACAGACTGTTATAAACCCACAAAATCTGGGTATCAAAGCCAGCTGTCTTATCAGAAACTACTTCAACTGAAGGACTTTTTAAATTGATGATATTCTTTCAGGCAGGTGACAGCTATAAATAATTCTGTGCTAGTACTTACAGTCCTCTCTGGTTGTGCAGCACAAGCTGCCACAGAGGGCAGTGACAGTGGAAGGCAAGGGGAGATCTGAGGATGGCTCTCAGAAATGCCTTTTTTTCCCACAGGATTGGCGGGACTGGTGCCTGGTCCTCCAGAGGGTGTGAGCTGTTTTCCAGAAACCACAGCCATATCGCTTGCCAGTGCAACCATATAACCAGCTTTGCTGTCCTGATGGACATTTCTAAACGAGAGGTGGGTGACATCAGGCTCATTATTTTTGGGGACTTCGGTTTTCAAGGGCTTTGACTCAGAGCTTGAACTTTGAGTGTGACTCAGGGCATTGAGAGCAGATTGGTCCCAGCGTCAGGAGTGTGTTGCCCATCCCTGACAGCACCTGCCACTGGGTTTGCTGAAAGGAGCTTCTTAGCTGGTTGGTGCATCCTCTGGGTGCTGCCCGTACACACTCGATATGTTTAGTGACTAAAGAGGTGTCATCACCCACTCCCATCGGTCCTAAAGTAAATCTGTATGTTGTCTCTAGTAATGATAACACTGACATTCTTAGTAGTAGATTTGACTGGAGGAAAAGGAAGGGAAACCCCAAGAGATCCTGTCAATCTGTCTTTCTACAGAATGGGGAGGTGCTTCCTCTGAAGATCGTCACTTACACAACCGTATCCATCTCGCTGGCGGCTTTGCTGATCACCTTCATTCTGCTGGTCCTGATCCGCACGCTACGTTCCAACTTGCACAGTATCCACAAAAACCTGGTGGCTGCCCTGTTCTTTTCTGAGCTTGTCTTTCTTATTGGAATCAACCAGACTGAAAACCCGGTAAGACTTACTCTGTGTTCATTGCTAGAGTTGTTGTCAAGCTTTAATTCAGGGGGTTCATATTGCAGCTTTTACCTATTCCCATTTGTTTCATTTTTCTTCTCTTTTTGGCTTCTTTTTGGCTTCAACACTAATTTGAAAAAATCGGATTTTTAGTATATTCATGTGTGGTTGATGTCATTAATAGCAATGGCAGGTAATAGGACTATATCTTATTTTCAGAGTATATATGACAGCAGCCCTGCTGAAGGTTTATCCCAGGAACTGAGCCCTGAATACTGATTTCTTCCTTCCTTTCCATCAGTGTTTTTTCTGTCTTGCTTTGTCTGTTCAGTAGGAAGCTCTCCAGTTTCTCCTGTGACAGGTACCTCCCAAGCCCAAATGGCTCCAGGTGTTGACTGGTAGGTTGTCAGCGATGTGGTGCTGGGCAGGTGCTAATATGCACATTGTACACCCACTGGTTATTCTGGAGAAGCCACTTGCCAGGCATGGGACAGCTTGCTACATCCAAGATTCAGTAGGAAAACTGTCACTTTGCTTTGTGCCTTCCAGCCACAGCGATTGTTGGCTTCAGCCCATCATATCTGTTGACAAAGCTTAGTGCAAGGAGCTCCAGCGTTGTGCATGTCAAGAAATTCAAGTTTTGAATAGACTGAGGACAAGATAGATATAAACCACACGAGTGTGTGTGTTCTGTACTTGAGACCTCATTGCTCTCTTAACCCTGTGGCATTTTATGTAGTCTTGCTGCTGTTTCTTAGTAGCACCCATCCCAAAAGCCATGGCTGCCATTCAGACAGGTAAGAGACAGACAAGGGCTCCAGCACTGCCAGGCTGCACAGGCACCTGTGCCAAACAGGCTGGACAGAGATGGGGGATGACATGCAATAGAAAGTATGTCCTTCATAGATAGGAAGACTATTCAAAATGATACTTCAGGGGTTATCTGAACACTGTGAAGAAAATTTATCTTCTAGAAATCCATTATTGTACATATTTCAATCGAATTTTTGAGAGGGAAGTACAGTGTTGAGATCAAAACAAAACAAAACAACAACAAAAAAATCATGCTGATTTCACATTGTTCAAGCATCAGAAATAGGAGGATATGCCTACATTCAATGAATATCATCACCATCATGGTAGTGACACCATGGTGCTTAACCACACAGCCTCATTTGCTGTATAACTTAATCCTACACCGTCACTCTGGCTTCTAATATCCACTTGAGCTATAACATGCATTTTAAAAAGTATCTGACCTTGACTAATTTCAGCTTCCAGTAACTGAGTGCTGCCAAGAGCTTTTCCTCTAAATTTGAGAGACCCCTCTTATAAAAATTGTCTTGCCAGGAAACCTCTGTTTAATAGTATTTCTTTTGGAAAACTGTATAAAACTAAGCTGCTGAAATGATTCAATTTCTAAGTTCAGGTTAGTCTGTTGGGTATTTTTCTGGGCTTCTTCTCCCACTTTACCTTTTGAAAAATTGTGAATGCCAAACTGGGTAAAGCTTTCCAGCTGGTTGTGTCACTTCCAATCCCATATACCGATATTCCCCTTTACCAGGAGCTCAGGTCCTTTATCTGCTGCTATGGTGAGATCTTCTGCAGTGACCTGCCCTCTGGGATATGGTCTCATGTCATGTGTGAACTTGCATTGTCTTTGTTTCATTATATAAAAGTTTGCACACTAAAATAACTTCGCTCAAAGGAGCTCACCTTGCCAATTGATCCACAGCACTCCATGTAACTTGACCTTTCCCGTGCCTTGCTGAGCACACCACTCATTTTTCACTGAGTTTCACTACCAAGGAGTTTACACTCTTTCAGTTCACCGACATATCTACTGAGGAGTTGAGGGCCAAGTCCACATCCCTGCAGAATTTTACCAAAAATTATGCAGTAAATGATAGCTCCTCATTTCCAGATTTCTTTCATAGTATTGTGAAGCACCAAGCAAAGGTTTATACAAGTAGTAAAACAGTTCATTACATCAATACCACAAATCCTAATGGCTGTACTTGGTGAGATTGTTCTCTTTTGCTCCTTCTCATTTTCATGCTTCGGGGCTCATGGTGTGATCATGTCCCATAGTGTTACCAGGACTCAATGGTTTTTGTAAATGGTTTAAAGGTTTCACCCCAAACCTTTAAAAATTTACAAAGATCTTTAACTTACAGCATGTATTTCATATGGCAGAAAGCTGCTCCTTACAGCTTACCCTGTCAATTTGAGAAGGTAGGAGGGCTGTAAGCCATGTCTGCTTGAGACAATTATTCATCTGTCTGTATGGAATGAGAGTTGTCTAACGAGTCATGCACCGATGAACATAAAGAGGTAAAGAATGCTGGAGCACAAATAATGCTGTGCTGCTTGGCATCCAGCCTGGCTTTTATGGGTTTCTGTAAATTAACAGTCACATTTCTGGGTGAGGTTTTAATCTTTCCCTGGACTATTGATAGAAAGTGATTTATTTTCCTTTTTTTTTCTTACCTGAAAAAGGTAATGTTCAGGGCAGCACTCTACTTATATGCGTGTGAGAGTAGGAACAAAAAAAACACTGATTACATAGAGGGAAGAAAGATGGTTTATTTGGTGAGCCACATTTTCAATAACACTTGATGTTATAATAAAGCTGATGCAGTAAGTGAATCCAGAAAGTTGGTGGTCTTTGTATGATTCTTTTGCTCAGCAAAGTTAAACAGGGAAATGTACATTTCTGAGCATTACACCATGAAAAACCACTAAAATGTCATGCCAAAGTCTGAAAGCAGGGCCAGTGCTGCACAGGAACAAAAGGTTCCAAAACACAACGTAAAACATTTTCAAACAAAACCAGAATGGTTGCACAAAGTTCTCTTAATTCAAGCTTGTCAACAGATCCTTGGCAAAATCCTTTGTTCAGCTTCTGAAATGAGAAGGTTAATTGCAAGATTACAGTTCAGGTGTTGGATGCTTGTGGTCATTCCTGTTTTCACCCATCAAACTGTTACGTTGGGAGAGAAAACTGGTTAGCAGATATTACAGAAATGCAAATATCTGAAGGTCATAGGTTTCAAGGTGGCCATTTGATCCCAAAGATGACTTTAGCTACCAGTTTGCCCATTGTAGCTGTTACTTCTAGTCACACTGTGGGCGTAGTCTCTTTGGTTTCAGAAGGTCCTTAATTTTTGCTACTCTCAGCGTGGCAGAGCTTAGTGATCCACTTTGTGCTGCTGATGTAGTATAAAAACCAAATCCAAACACAAGACTGGAAGCTCCAGGTCCCTTTGTTCCTAGCTGAAGACATGAACAATTCAGCCAGCACTACCCTGCTTTTTCTTTGTCCGTATGGCTTCTTTGCCTGACTGCAAGTAGCATAGCCTCAAGAGATGGGTAGAGCCAAGCATTTCTGGACTACAGCCTAGTGATTAGGCTTATTTTCTGTGGCGGACAAGAAGAGGGTTAACCCCCCTGCTCAAGCCAGGTAGAGATGAGAAGCCAGTCTCACACTTTGTAGTCAAATACTCTGATTTTGACATTAGGTAAAAGACTGGTCTGCAGGGTAGGTGGTGCTCTACTTCTGGCTGCATCTTTTAGTCCAGTGATAATGGCCAGGCATCCTCCATGACCTGATGAAGTACATATGTGCAAGGTCTTCAGGGTTCATCAGTGAAAGGCAGAGCTGCAAGGACAAAAGAGATCGCCAACTGCCTTACCCCATGGATGCATCCATGCTTTTGCTTCTCAATTATTTTTTTTTGAAAAAGAGTCCCAGAAGAGGAGATGTAGCTGGAATAGATCATTTCAGATCAGTGACAGACACATAGGGGCAAAATAGTTGGCTGATCTTATGTTGGATTATAAGATCCTGTCGAATTTTTTCTGTTTGTGACATTTCACTTAACTGGTAAGAAATTTCTCAAAGAAAGGGTGGATTTCTTCTACAGATCATCTGTAGCTCATCTTCAGCATGTTCACTTTTCCTTGCCTGAAGCTTCATGAATTACTGTCCCTGGAACTAAAGTTTCCCTGAGAAAGAACTTTCTCAGGGACAGATCCCAAACTGAAGACCTAAGATCTTCTCACACATCCCCTCCACCTCTGTCAAATATGAGAAGGCTTGCTTTGTAGTTTTTTTATCTACTAATAAAACAAAAACTATAGTCTATTTTAAAACAAAAGAAAACTGTACCAAACCAGCATACTTCCTTTTCTCTCTGGAAAGAATGTATTGTCAGAAAAACCCACAGAATGGCCCTTGATGTGGTAATGGAAGCCACTGAGTAAGTGCAGGGCTGAGGGTGGCCATTCTCAGGAGCAGTTTATTGGCTTTGCAGTGAGACCAGTTTAGCTGATGCAGTTAAACATGCTATGGTTGAATTCACTGTAGTGGCATTGTGCAAGTGAGACTCATACTCCAGGCAGGGCAAAGGGTCTTCAGCCTCCAGAGGAGCATCTTCACCTCCTGCTCTGCCCCAGGAGAAAGAGCCAGGAGCTCTGCCAAGCCCTGCCCTTCTGCAAGCAGAAGGACTTCGGTCAGAATAGCTCAAATCCTCACCTTTGCACAAATATGCACAGAGAAATTAGCCACAGAACAGAGAGGGCAAGGGCAGTGACTGAAAGTGTGTTGGGTTGATAGGGTGAAGCTGAACCAGATTCAGAACAGGTGACATAATTTACTTTCAAAAAAGAAAAATCTTTCACAGTATGAGCAGCTCTTCTTAAACTCTGAAAAACAATTAAAGGCAGTATATTTGTTCTGCCAAAATCTTTTTATTACACTTGCCATTAGCTGCACGGGGGGGGGNTGGTGACTCACCAGGTTGTGATTCAGAAGAGCAACTCTAATTTCCCTGCCCTTTCCCTCTGCAGTTTGTGTGTACCGTGATCGCCATCCTCCTGCATTATTTCTACATGAGCACCTTTGCATGGATGTTTGTGGAGCAGCTCCACATCTACCGGATGCTGACTGAAGTGAGGAACATCAACTTTGGGCACATGCGGTTCTACTACGTTGTTGGCTGGGGCATTCCTGCCATCATAACAGGTACCCTAAACCACCCCAAAAAAGCTTCGTTTCCCTGCCATCTTCACTGGCCAGGTTGGTTCAGGGAAGTTACCCCATCCCAGACAGCAATGGGTGTTTTCCTGAACCAGGGCAGCACCAAGCCACATCTAGCAGAAGTCAGCCCGAATTTGGGAGATCTGTGTACCAAATGTCTGTTGCCCAGCTGAAGTGGTATTGATGGTTATACTATAACAGAAACACACATTAAATGAGGACTTGGAAACATTGCTTGGGAATAACAGTACTTTTATTTCAACAGCTTTGACAGTAGCTTTCAGGAATTTTCCTTCCTTGTGCTGGTATCTCCAGATATGGACACACAGTCTCTGAGAGAAGTAACTGCAGTGGCTTCAGAAGCAATGCTGCCTGCAGGATATTACTGCCCTTCACTGGACATTTCCACTGCCTACCCTCAACCAACAGTAAATACTTCCTGAAGGGAATTTCAGCAGCTCTGTTTTATTTGGCATAAAAACAAGCTGGGAATACTCAAGCTGCCTTTTACTGAATTTCAGATACAAAGGTTGTAAATTCCAGTTGAGGAAAAGTAATGAAAAGCTGTAGGCAGTAATCTTTTAAACTGATCCAGAGTGATCCACAGGAGCACATCCATCTCCGCCCTCACCATGTCTATTTTTGCCATCAGACATTTCCAGAGCTACCCTAAGCACATGGCGCTGTGTTAATTCAGGCAGACAGCTCCTCAGGAACTGTGCTTCACGGAACAGTTGGATTGGAGTTTTTTGGTTCAACTGTTTCAGCATGTATCTGTTTCCATGTGGGAAATCAGATCATAGGCAGGCAGTTAACTTTTATCCAATTAGTGTTATTTTTACAGGTAATAACGTACTGTCAGCAGTGGCAGAGGTTTCGATGTCTCTGAGATCAAACAAGTAGCTATCACTCATGCACACTTGCAAAAATATTACGGAACTAGTTAGATTTAAAAATACATATGTGTTCTTTCTTTCTGTATGTTTTAAGAAGGTGTAATACCAAAACACAGCGTAGGCTGGTACAGGTTAATTCTCTCTTCAGGGAGCTGGTAAGTTTTTCCATATCACTTTGTGCCTAAATAATTTCTACTTCTATAAATTTATAATAGAAAGCACAGCCCAGAAGGCTCTGCCACTCTGGATGTACCCCAGAGATTTTGAATATAAATTGTCTTTGAACTTCTGAAACATTTCAGACCTATGTGACTTTTATCACTACATACAGGACTACTGCAGTATTTTCAGGAACACTGAGGTGCAATCAGATATTTGGCAGCATCATTTCTGGAGGAAAAGAAGTATCATTAAATAACAAAATCTATTTACATTTCAGAACTCATTGTCTTTAGAAGAATTTTGTTAGAAGGAGTTTCTGCTTCAGGTTTACTTTGTCTCCTAAAATTTAAATTAATTCAGACCTTCTCAACAGCAGTATTATGCAATCTAAATATCATAAGCATACCATTTTTACATTTTTCTACTTAGATATTGCTCTCTGTGATATGGAACTATTTTGCACTTTTAAAACTTTCCAGGTTGTGTCCTTCAATTTAATCTCTGAATCTACTGAATCTGCAATTCCATTTAAATGAAAAGTCAGATCCCTATTACTGAGAAAGTCAGGGGATTTTGTGAAATGAAGGATAAAGAAAACTAAGCCTTTAATTTGCCCTTCCAGGCTTATAAATCATCTGAAGAGAAAATTGTTTCATCAGAAATATACACAATGTAGGATTTCTTGCCTCTAGATAACTTGTTACTGTACATATTTTAAATAAGCTTCTTTATAATTTTTAATTTCTAAACAGTAAAAAGGTTCCAGCTTCATAACGTGAATCTTAAATGTTATTTAAATTGCTTTATGAGAGAAGGATTGTTTATTTTTCTTAGTAGTGGTATAGTCTAGATATGGAAAGAAATTTTAGTCTTGGGGACATGCAGAGGAGTTTTTTATTTTAAAGATAAATACCATTTCACCTTCATCATAGCTATCCTGAGGGGAAAAAAACCCCCAAACCTACAGTAGCAACGGCTTTTTGTATATTATTTTTTCTACTTTCTATGCTCAAACTGACACTCATTTCAAGTGGGACATAGTGGTCGTAAGGCATCTGTAATGGGACCAGGCTACTTGCAAAAGGGAACCTTGACCTTTAGAGGGGGATACAACTTAGTAAAATGTTTACAGAGGAACACTCCAACGGGAAGAACCACATTTAATCACAGCATAGAAATGCAAATTGCCATGAGTAAGAATAGAATAGAAGTTGGAAGAAGGCTTACAGCCATCAAAAGAGTGTGGATCTGGAACAGTCCTCCATTGGGAGTGATAGTGGAACATTTTAAATTTGCTTTAAGCTTGCTGATTTTAAAGTGTAGTTCGATCCATCTTGGAGAGGAATTTTATGACTTCCTTGCCTCAGGAGCAAAGGGCTGGATTTGGCACCCAGCAAGACCCCCCAGTTCTGCCTGTCTCCATGGCAGTGCACTAACTGCTTGACATATGTGTGCAGTACCAGCTTTGCCATGGAGACTGCAGTGCTTGTGTTAAAACAGGTTCTTACGCAGCCCTAAAACCAGTATCGCCCAGAAACTGGCACTTTTCAAATCCTAAGCGAAGCAATGAGTCAGGAGAGTGTTGAGGCTGCCCCACAGCTGCCTGAGTCACACATGGTTGCTGAGCCCTCAGAAGCTCAGAAGGGTCAAAACGTGCCCCTCTTGCAGCCCTTGGCACGCTCCTGGGATGGATGCTGCTCCCCACAGGACTCTTGGCCATAGGACCAGCCCCAGTTCCTGAAAACGTCAGCAAGGTATCACTCAGCCTGCACACTCAGTCTGCTAAGGGCAGCCAGGCTGCAGCATTTAATTGATGTGCCAAAATGTTTCTCGGTATTACATTGCATTGGCTTCATTCTGCCTTTGAGTAAAGTGTTATTTCACATGTTGTTGACTGCAGAAATATTTGAACCACGTACCTGAAGATTGCAATTTGCCCTATTTGTTTAATGGAGAACTTTAGGGTAGGATTTTGACAGTGAAAAAATTTTGCTGCCTGCCAATTACTCATAGAGCCAGAGTCACATTAATGAGGAAATCCAGTCCTGGGAAACAGACTGTATCCATGGAATTACATCTGTATAAAATACTTTATGGTCCCTTAATCATTTATGGCTAATTCTTTCTGGATGGCAACTGCTGAAGGGGGTGGTGGAAGAGCCAATGGGAGCAGGGAGGGAGGCTAGTCCTATCTCATTCCACGTTTCAGTGAAAACAGATCCAATATCCACTGCTTTGCCAAATAGCCAGTTTAGTTTTCATAGACCATAGGCCTGTACCAGATGTGAATATTGGCTGTGGGCCAGTTCTAAGCAGCCAGAGTGAAATGCAGCTACCTTTCCCTTTCTCCATGTCTTTTCATCAAAGCACGCAGGCTTCTATTCAAAAAAGATGACTCTTAATGCACATGGACCCTCCTTGCAGAGACCAGCTCTGCTGTCAGCCTTGGCCGCCTCTTGAGACAGGACATACGCTCCTCACAATAGGTGCCCCCTATGCCCAGACAACATGCTGCAGCCACCTGCCATCTGTCACTGGCCACAGGCCTCACAGGGATCAGTTTCTGTGTCTTGAAGAATGAAGATCTCTGCAGACAGGGTACACCTGTCTCAAAGGGGGAAAAGGATCTTTGCACAGGAATTAGCTGGGCTCATTAAAAGAGCTTTAAACTAGGTTTGAAGGGGGAAAGGGATAAAACCAGGCTCACTAGAGGCAACCTGAGGGCAGAATGCCAGTGTTCGTGGGACAGCGTGCTAGGAAGGTCCTTCTGTCTGCCGTCTCAGTGGGGGCAGGGGTTGGAGATCCATGTGGCAGCAAAGACGCAGGTGTTTCTGTGTTAGAAACAATGGGAACAGTTATCTGTGTTAGGGAGTGTTTTGACTGTCTAGAGCTTGATGTTGGTGATAAAGGTGTTTATGGGTAAGAATCATCATGAAGGACAACAAGGCAGATACCACAATGAGAGTCTGTTATACACCATCCAACCAGGATGAGGAGGCAGAGGAAATAGTCTATAAGCAGCTGGGAGAAGTCTCACCATCGCTAGTCCTTGTTCTTGTGCGGGACTTCAACTTAACAGGTGTCTGCTGGGAATACAACTCAGTAGAAGAAAGAGTGCAGGAGGTTCCTGGAGTGTGTGGAAGAGAACTTCCTGATGCAGCTGATGAGTGAGCCAGCAAAGGAAGATGCCCTGCTGGACCTGTTCATTATGAACAGAGAAGGACTGGTGGGTGATGTGATGGCTGCAGATTGTCTTGGGCACAGCGATACAAAAAGATAGTTTTCAATTCTCCTACAAGTAAGGTAGCGATTCAGCAGAACTTCCACCTTGGACTGCCAGAGGGCTGACGTTGGCCTGTTTAGAGGCCTAACTCACGGTGTCTCTTGGGAGGCAGTCATGAAGGGCAAAGGAGTCCGGGATGGCTGAACATTCTTCAAGCGGGAAATCTTAAAGGCACAGGAACAGGCCATCCCCACATGGCAAAAGACAAACCAATAGGGAAGACCAGCCTGGATGAACAGGGAGCTTTTGCTGGAACCCAGGGAAAAATGGAGGAAAAGGCAGGCAACTCAGGATGACTAAAAGGATGTTGTGATCACCCCCCTGTACTCAGCACTGATGAAGCCACAGTGCAAATCAGTTCAGTTTTGGGCCCCTCACTACATGGAAGACATCAAGGTGCTGGAGAGTGTCCAGAGAAGGACAACGAAGCTCATGAAGGGTCTAGAGCACAAGTCTGATGAGGAGCAGCTGAGGGAGCTGAGGGTGTTTAGCATGGAGAAAAGAGGTCTCAGGGGACACCTTATCTGGAAGGTCTTTTCCAACGTAAACAATTCTATGGTTGTATGATTTTGCAGGTCAAAGGCAGCAATCCCAGTCCATCACCGTATGGGCGAGGTGTAGATCACCAAGTCAGACAGCACTGTAAATCAGCATGTGAATGCTGGGCTCAAAGAGTCCCTTGGAATTGGCCAGGTTTTGAAAAATAAAATAATAAAAGGTGTGTTTTTAACTCAATTGCCTTGGGGCATTAACTCCATTTCAGACAGTGCTGAAAGCAAGGTGAGGTACCTGGGATGGCAGTTCAAAATGAATCCCACCTGAGCTCAAGTAGTTAACTCCCATAAGTTCCCAGGTTCCTTTGTCTCTGATGTTATTTTAGTGACAGCAAGTTAGAATGCACTTTTTTTTTTTGTAACATAGACATCTCCTCAGTTATGATTCATGTCATTCTGCTGCACAGGCTTATTGAAATTCCTCAACATGTCACTCACCCTCAAGGCTCACACTGTGTGAGAATGACTATAAAACTGTTCTGAAACAGAATTAATTTGGGACTTGCATTTGTTGTAGTTTTTATGTAGCTGAACTTTGTTCTAGTTGGCAAAACTCTGAGTATTGTTTGATATGAGGTGACCAGTGTAAAGCTTTTGATTTACAGAAGTTTTATTTCAATATTTGCTTTGATTTTGCCTTCACAGACTTTCCTGTTGAATAAATTCTGCCATGATAATTTTGCTTATTTGAAGCTACATTTGGTTATAGGCAGCACTTTTCTGATTTACTTTTTCTCCATTTGGTTACACAGGGCTTGCTGTTGGTCTGGATCCACAAGGCTATGGGAATCCTGATTTCTGCTGGCTGTCTGTTCATGACACCCTGATCTGGAGTTTCGCTGGGCCCATCGTAATGGTTGTCGTTGTAAGTAGGGGGAGTTGGCATCCAGAGCTGTCTCTTCTTTACTGTGACCTTTGCTCATATGTTTTGTCAAACAGTAGTCATGCAAAGCAACCGTGTTCTTTACATTTGAAGCAAATATAATCGAGATTGCATCTTTTGCTTAAACAGATAAGACATGAGTTAAGCTTCTTTAAATCAGAGGGCTGCTTGCCAGTACTAAGATTGCTTGTGGAGCAGTGGCTGTATGGCCAGAAACCTATTTCCCATTTACTTTGTTCCATTTTCGAAGGGTTAGTCTGTGAGCTTATTAAAACCAACAAATCAGCAAAATGAGCCATAACAAGTCACTTCATCCAGAAGTCCTAAAGGAATATTAAATATTTCCACTTTCAGGAATTTAAAAGAATGGACTGGTGTTTAACTTCTCCCTTAGAGCTTTTCCCTCAAAGTAACACCAGAAGATGAATATTCATGGTTTGACTCTTACCTTGAATGCCAAATGCAGTTCTGGTCTCCTCATCTCGAAAAGTATGAAGTAGACCTAGAAGCAGTGTAGGTTATGGTCAAGAGTCATCAGAGATGTGGGACAGGTCCCACTGGAGGACAAACAAGTGGACTAGGAGTCTTAAGCCCAGAGAAGAGAAAGCTGCAGAGAAGGGAGGAGGAGCAGCCTGTAATAGTGTGTTGGTCTGGATAAAATGGCTACGGACCCAACCGTTCAAGGTCTTTTCCAACACAAGCAGTAGCAGGAGGCAGCAGATCTTGAAGAAACGTGACAAGCTGCGTAATTTCTCCACAGCATTTTAAGTTAGAAACTCCGAGAAACAGGACAATGGCAGTGGTAAAGCTCTGCACAGTTTTGGAAAGTGAATGATGAGACAAATTCTCAGCATTAATATTCACTATGAGTGATTAAATATAAATGGACCACCAACCTAGTACATCCCAGATGATGTGGAAATGAGTGGAGACTGGAGGTTCATTCAGAGTAATTATCACTGTATGCTCTGCTAGAAAATACTCCTAAATTCTGGTTTGACTGAACTGAAATAAGGTGCTGGGCTGAGGTGGACACTGGTTTGGACAAGGACAGCCATTCTTGAGTTTTTATCTTTCACTCAGGACTCTTTGCATAGGGTTGTCTTACTGAGTTTCATCCAGAGCAAGTGCCAGGATGTCCTTGACTATGTTGCCTTGAAACAAGGTGAATCTTGGAATTTAGAGACTTGTAAGTTGAAGGGAAAATATTCTTGGTGCCACAAACTGTTTTAGGATAAAAATTGCATTGAAAATAGAGCTGTAACAAATATACAGAAAGAATCCATTCTGTTATTTCAATTTCCCTTTCAGATAAACACTGTCATCTTTATACTAGCAATGAAAGCATCATGCAGACGAAGGCAACGTTCATTTGAAAAAACAGGAGTCATGTAAGTTTGAGTTCAAAAACCTGTAGAAGTTCTGGCCAGAAATGATAAAAGACAGAATTGCCTAAAAGCAAGTTTTGGAGCAGGAAATAAAAAAGTTTTTTGGAGGAGAGTGTTGGTAAAGGCAAATGGACCTGCTTCACCCCACCCACTCCTAGGGTTCCCTTTGAGGTCCTGTAAAACCTCCACCATGGTGCTCTGCACCACCAAGTATATGCAGGAGAAGGGAAAGATGGTATCATTGCAGTCCTTCCATGCCTCCAGATGGTATCATTGCAGTCCTTCCAGGTCTTTCATTACACTCTCTACTACACTGTCACTTCACCTCTGCCTATGGCATGCCCAGGTAGACAAAATCTGAGTCTCTGTGTGCTGAGTCTCTGCTGTCCTGAGAGGTCTCCCCTCTCAGGTGTCTGGGTTACCAGCTGTGTCATGGCAGAGACACACTGACATTCCCATGCTGAGGGCCAGCCTCCCTGCATCCCACGCTCCATGGGATGAGCCGCGTCTCAAGCTGCAGCCTGCCACCTTCCTGAGCTGTTGTGGCAGCCTGTTCTCATTAACATCTGTTTTGCCCAAAGCTCAGGATTTACCTGTGAACTCAAATGTGATTAGCTAGTGGCGAGATAGCCCCTTGGCTTTTTGTCCAAAGAGGTAGCTGTATGAGACTTCAAATGGCTGCTTCTTGTTCTTTTTTTTCAGCTCTGGCTGTAGGGTGCTGCGTACACATTGGCACAGCTTTTCCAGCCCTGGTGTCCCTGGAACTGTAGACTTTGTGGTTCTTTGAACCCTAACACTAAACTTAATGAAAACTAGAATCTGAGGGTGAGCTCCCCAGAAACATGGGTGGCCCAGTTAATAAAAGTATGGAAGGAGAAATGTTGGTGGAGTGCTGTGCTGCCCTTGGCATGCCCTTTCCAGCCCCAATTTCCATGCAGCTGTCAGCTTTGTGGTACTCTGAACCCTTACCCTGACCCCAATAACGTCCAGGGGTTGAGGATGAGGTCCAAATTTCCTAAACCAAGGAGTGTAATTGCTACCTAATTGCAGCAATTTTACTAATGATATAAAACTTTTGCCACTAGATTTGTATCTGTCTTTTGAAAGTGTCTATGGAATTTGTATTTTTAAGCAAATAAATATCCCCTGAGTGCCTTTGATCCAAAACCTTGGGTAGTAATGTTGGGAAGGAATGTGAGAGTGAAAGTGACAAACTGAAATGAGATGGACATGGCCATTTTCTGCCCAGATGTATTCCTCAGAGTCATCAAAACTGAACAGCATGGGCTTGGAAAACAGTCAGATTTGTTTGAAGAAAGTCTTGGAAGTGAATTTGAAAAGAAATCATTGTTTTAACATGAATATGCTAAACTCTGGAGTATTGCTGTGAGAGAGTTGGAAACTGGGAGCTGGTGAACACTGCCCTAATTTTCCCAAAGGGCTTTTCCAGTTGCCCAGTTGTTGGGCACATAACACCATCCATGGGGAGAAGTTGGGCTGTTCTCTTGTATCCTATGACACTGCAAATGTCCATCTGTGTTTGCTTCACAGCTCTGTGCTGCGGACAGCGTTCCTGCTCCTGCTGCTTATCAGCGCCACATGGCTCCTGGGGCTCATGGCGGTCAACAGCGACGTCATGACATTTCACTATCTCTTTGCCATTTTCAGCTGCCTACAGGTAAGTTGGATGCCATCTTGTCTGTGGCAGACCTTGGTGAGCGCACTGCCGCACCCAGAGCTCCAAAAACCCGCTCAATATGAGCTAACTTAAGAAAATCAGAGATCTCAAGTGCAGTTTTTGCTTTCTTTTCTCAAAGAGAGGGTTCTTTTCACCAAAACTATAATTTTGAGTAATTAATCTCTCACTTTTAGTCATTCTAAAGGTAAGTGCACTACTGTAGTAACCTGTGACAGTAGGCAGTTACACCTCTATCTTTCTAGAGATGAAGTCTTTGTTATTATGTTCTGTATGCTCATTGTTAAGTCATTCTGTTGCTACCGCAAAGGAGAGACTGTTATATTTCAGCCAGAGTCGATGGTTCCAAGTTCAAGGCTTTCACAAATTAGGTTACTGTTTAAAGAAGTGAGACAAATAATGATTTTCAAATACAGTGCAAACTGTAGTAGGGTTTTCCTGGGTTGCCTGTCCCAGTTTACACAACTGTTGATTAAAGATGCAGAAAATAGTTATTTGTGGGAGACCTGGCATGGAAGTAGTCACAGAGCTTCATGTCGGTCACATTTTGAATGTGACCAAGGATGGCAGTAACTGTCCTAGCAGGTGCCTGCAGAATTAAAACAACTACTGTAGGACACTCTTTCAGCTGCAGCACAACAGCCACAACTTGCACCCACAGAGAAAACAAAGTCTGATGGGTCTCTTTTGGAGATGGCTGTCAGTGCCCTGGAAGCACAGCAGATAGGTCAGCCTGGAGCAAGGTTATTTTGCCACTGCAACTGGTGTGCTCTGAAATAAATGCACCTACTCTGGCTGTAAAACCAGGCTTCCACAAATCTAAAATAAAATTAAATTAAACATAAACCTGATGAGAGGGACAAAGGTCAGCAGCCAGAATTCTCCAAACTTGCCCAGGGAGGCACAGTGGTATGTGACATTTCACATCACTGCCTTCTTTGAACTCGTATTTTTAAAGAGACATTTATGTGAATTTTATTAATGAATAATCCCCAAGTGCTAGTGCCAGCTAAGATCACATTTGATTGAATGTTTAGAAAGTGAGCTTGAAGTTTAAAGTTACTCCAAGTCAATTGCTTTGGCTGAAATCATGAAATTCAGGCTTCTTACGATGTTGGTACAGCTGCAACTTCATGAGTGTTGGCTTTTCTATACTCTATGTCCAACCAAAGTTGATAACAATTTGGCAGCTGCATTAATTCCCTCAGAGCAAATACATCTGAAGGCACACGTGTGTGCTCTGCCCCCAGCAAAAGCTGTTAATGTGTGCTCCTGGCAGCCAACAGCTGCCCAGCCCTGGGGACTTCACTGATTTTCCCACCAGAGGTATTGCTTCACCAAGGAACTTAGATGACAAAAGTTGGGACCTCTCTGCCCCCGGTACCTCTTCATGTCTCACAAGGCTTTCTAAAATTCTCTTAGACATAGTATTAAGGGCTCCTTTCGCAGAAGTTGCCCATTTCCAGAGGCTTTCACTAAAGGCTGTGATATTTTTCATGTGCTGCTATTGATTTTTTTCTCATCATCTGTGTAAAAGCTCTAAAATCCCAAATTCTAAAATTCCTGCGATGTTTTCTAGTGGGACATTGAGGTTCCCTTTGGATTTCTTCCCAAATCAAGCTGTGCTCTGTAAATTCTGGAGAAACATATCTTTGTGTATATTTTCCCAGGCCTTTAACGCACATTTGAACTTGGAGTCAAATTATGAAGAAGTGCTAGGAGATCAGTCAATGCCATTTCAGTCAAAGAAAGAAAATAGTTACTGCTTTTGAAATACACCATCTTGGACTACAAACTAGAATTTAGATGTTGTTTCAAAATGGGTGTGCTCCAATATCCATATTTGCAATGTGGTAGTAGTGAATCATTTACATTTTCCTCTCTCTAAAATTATCCAGGGGCTGTTCATTTTCTTCTTCCACTGCGTATTTAACAAAGAAGTCAGAAAGCACTTGAAGAACACTTTAACTGGAAAGAAACCTCTTCCAGATGATTCCACTGCAACAAGAGCTACATTATTAACTGTAAGAAAAAAGCATTGGGAGAAAAAACATCCTCTTGCTGGTAGAAGTTACCTAAAATAAACTTATAGGTGGCTTGTCTGTAATAAGTGAACTGAATGACTGCTTTCAGTGACTTGTACAAAGATTACTGATGGCCTCTCTCAAAAGTTTTGATTGTTATTTTAATTTAAACCTTTGAGAGAAAATAATTATTTTCCCTGGCATCAAAACCCATTTGGTTCTTTGAAATGTAATCCATTTGTGGGTAACATGAGCTTCTGGAAGGATCATTCACTAATGCTTTATGTCTTTTTTTTTCCCCTTTCAGCGATCTCTGAACTGTAACAACACATATATAGAAGAGCCAAACATGTATCGCACAACTATGGGGGAATCCACTGTCTCCCTAGAAAGCACCGTCAGGTCAGCCAAGAGCCACAATAGCTACCTTGCTTATATTCTCAGGTAATCTGGTGGCAGGTGCATGGCTTTCAGGTGCTTGCCTTTCCATTTTTTATTGCTCTTGTGGGAACCAGAAATCTGGTTCAAATGCTACTTGGTTTATGTCTTAACAGTTCTGTTTCATGTGACTGTCATTTTCTTTGGTGCATTTTCTGTTGCATGTGTTCTAGCAGTGCAGAGGTTAGCCTAAGAGTGAGGTTACCTATATGGGCTATGCTGCTTGCCTGTTACAATTCAGATGTGTCTCAAGGAGCACAGCTTAGCCCATTAGCTTTAGGGTTTTTCAGAGTGTGATTCATGTGGCAGAAGGCAGATAGCTACATCAGGATAACCTCTGTCTCACTGTAAAGTGACCACTGGGCAGTCAAGCACAGGCTGGCTGGCATCTCCTGCAGCTGTCTGCATGTCTGCCTTGTTGTCAAGAACAGTAAAGTGACCAAGAAAGTTGTTCTCTGTTTTTCTTCTCAAAGGGATGAGGCTGCTCATAAACTCAGTGGATCCTCAAGTCAAGCAAGGGCTGGTCAGACTGAAGCAGATTCCTCCATTTTTCATAGGAATCCATCCAAATCCAATGGTAAGACTAATTTCTAAATGCTTTGACCCATTTATGCACCTTCTCCTTCTCAGCACTTTCTTCTGTAACAGGAAGAATAATTAGAATAATTAGATGTTCTCATTCTCATTATGCTGTTGGCATAACAAGCTATGCAATGGCTGCCTTACAAGGAAATCCTGGAATGGAAATATCATATATCTGCTGTTTGTGATGGTTTAATTTTTATCTGATGCTGTCACAGCTGTTGACAGTTTAGGGAGTCCCCTTTCTTTCTCAAAAATTATATACTGTTGCTCTTGATTTTTAGTTGAAGAAACTTTAGTGTTTGAGACCTTGAGGCAATATTCTCCTTTGCTGGCCTGTGGTTTGTACAAAAAAATGAGAAGCGCTTCTTGTCTGATTTCCTCTCATTTTGGTCTTGACATTCAATTTTGTTGCCTTGTAGCAGTTTTTAAGTTAAGTGCATTTCAGATTCTTAGTATTTCTAGGTATCTTATTTTGCCTGTATGTTGTGTTCGTTGAGATCCGATAGAGTTACTGTTCTGCACGTTAAATAGGGAAGAATGTGTTTCCACTCTGTTCTGCACATCCTGCACACGTAAAAGGTCCTGCCCACTAGCTGAGCCGAGTGGTTGTGCTTCCCAGTGATTGGGCTGCAGTCCTCCTGCATTTATCCTATATACACTTACAGGTGCAAGAGCTCATCCCTGGCATGCCCTGAACCAGATGCTTGCCTTTCCTTTCTCCTTGTGCGTTTGTCAAATAGATTTGTTCGACTCATATTTACACTTCCATCACTGTGTTTCCCCTGTCCACCTGTGCAGAGCACGATTCAGACTCTGACAGTGAGCTGTCCCTCGATGAACACAGCAGTTCTTACGCCTCCTCCCATTCATCGGACAGTGAGGAAGATGGACTCGAGACGGAGAAGAAGTGGAACACATCTACTTCCAAAAACAATGAACGTGGCCCACTCCACAGCACACCCAAAGGTACTCCCAATGCAAGGGGAGGGCAGTGGTGCTCTAAAATAGCTTTGGATTAGATGGGATAAATTTGCCACAGTACCATGTGACTGAGGCAGCATCTCTACCTCTGCACCTTGCTTCTGTAGAGATCCTTGTTTCCAGCTTAGAGACCTTTCTTCTTCGAAAGGCTTGTTCACAGGGATGACTGAGTACTGAATGCTGAACACCCTAAAGCAGAGTGAGCTTTGCAGACAGGTCCCCAAAGCACTTGGACGTGGCATTACCAAGGCAGCAATATCTCATATGAAGAAGAGGAGAAAGAAGCCACTTGTTTTGGGGACGGGGGAGGAAATGTCTGACTCTCCTCATACAATAAAGGCATGTGTCTCCAGTGGTGTTGGGGAGGTCCTGGACCTAAAGAGTTGGAAATCATTGACCATTAATATAATTTCTGTGTGGCAGGGTGCAGGCATTTCTAAATATAGTTGATGCTGTCCTAATGAAAGGCGACTTTGAATGACAAACATCCAGGCTGTATGCTGAGGCTCTTCACAGATACAGCATAAGGTGCCTTGGGTACCCTCAGCCTTCAGAAACCAACTTCCCCAAGGAGGCATCTCTGACCCTGGAGAGCTGAGAAGGCAGGTTTGCCTCACATTTCTCCATAATGGAGCTGCCAACCTTGCTCTGGGAAGGGTTTGGACACCCTGTCATCCTACCAGGTGATTTTCTGGGGCTTTAATGCATCCTGAGGGCAGTGCAGTCCATCAAGGACCAACTGAAGGATTGCTCTGGTTTGACACACAGCTCCTCTCCAGCCACAGAGGCCAGGCAGTGGTTGAGAGAACATACCAAAAGTGTTTTTCGAGCTAGTGTTTTTTTGCATTGCAGTTGATACCCTTCCCAATCATGTGAAACCCTATTGGCCCACAGAGTGCGTATCAGCCAGCGATGGCGAGGACCCCAGCAGGAAACAAAAACTCAAAGTAGAGACCAAGGTCAACGTAGAGCTTCACAGGGAAAACCAGGTGAACCACAGCAATGAAGCACCACAGGACAAGGAGAACGAAGGGCAGCAGAAGGAGAACAGACCTCTGGCCCACCAGAATAACCAGCAGCCGGAGCAGAGGAAAGGTAGTGCAGCCAACCCAGCCTCACAGTTGGATTGGGAGACTGGAGGGTTAATGAGCATTAATTAGTTTAAAAGGTAGCTCTGTCAGGGAAGAACACTTTCCTAATGGCTCCAACCTGTGTAGCCAGATACACCATGGGAAGCTAGTAGATAGTTGCTGAAGTCTTACCTTTTGGTTATGAAATAAAGTGCCAAACTAGAAGTCTTAGGAAGAAATAGAGAACGTAACATCTTGCATGTGCTCAGCTTGATAAATGAAATTACTGATACACTTAAAAATTTTTATTATTCCCTGTTTTCCTTAATAGGCATCTTAAAAAATAAAGTTACCTACCCTCCCCCACTGGTGGATAAGAATATGAAGAATCGTTTGCGGGAAAAGCTGTCGGATTACAATCAGAGCACAATCTCATCCAGGACTACTTCCCTAGGGACAAATGAGGGGGTCCGCTCTCCTTCGGACTTGGGGGTAACAGTAAAAAATGTTCGGAGGGAGCAGTCTCGAGACCAGCTCAATGGCATGGCCATGAACCTCCACGTGGGAACAGGACATGCTGACACCTCAGACTCAGAGTAAGTGCCACACTGGGATGCCCTGGCTGACCTCCTATGATGTCTCCCTTCACCTTCCAACCCCAGACTCACACATGAGCAAAAATTTCCTCTGGTGATTGCCCAGAGTCCTTCACCAGTAATTGTTTTGATGGTTTGCACGTACCATGTCCCCAGACCATGGTGTTTCAGTCATGAGAAGGCCAAAACAGATATCATGGGCAAGGTGCCAGGACAGAGACCTGCTACTGGGTCATCCTGGCGTGCTCTGAACTGGCAGCCTGATGTGCTACTGGCACACTTGGACAGGAGCAGCCTCGCTCTGCCCTGCCGCCCTGCCGGGACTTGAGTGGGGAAAGGCACAAGACTGTGGGGAACATGGTGTGAGTGTCCATCTCTCAGAGGGCAGAGGGAAACCATGGCTGAGGCAGGAGATCCCAAAGCTGGAGAAAAAACCAAGCTACCAATCCTAAATTACCAGGTGTGTGATTCCCACCTGCTGCATGGCAATCAGTGTGTGAATTTACCATTGTAAACTAAATCAAATATAAACAAAAGGCTGAGCAAGCTCTCAACCAAAGGGAATTCTCAGAAACCTAATTACTCATCATAATTCTTGCACTTCAGATTAAGACAACAGCCATATGTAAAGTCTATGCAAGCATTTTATTCATATTGTCTTATTTTTTATTAACATGAATAATAGTCTTATTCTTTCACCAAACTGAGAGAAAATTTCTCACCCAGCTTTAACTCCGGCACTGTCCCACCAGGCTTCAAATCCACCTATTGTCTGGGTGCACAGACCATCCCCAGCTCACTATAAAAGCACATGTTTGGATTGCTGGGAGTTGGCTGATGAAATAGATCCTGGTTAGCCAGGAAACATGGGTGTTTTGAATCAGCCATAACTACTTGCTGCTACCAGATAACGCAGTCATTACTGGAGAATAACTCACCAGCTTGTACTAAGCAACTGTGTTATCTCCGCCCTTTTGGTGTAGTGGAAAGCTCTGCTATTGGCAGCAGATTGCACAGATCTGTCTGAGACACCAGGCTTCTAACGGCCTGTGAGATCTGAATGTGAACCTTGCGTCCTCAGCAAAGCATTAGCCAAATACAAGCCCTCTGTAGAACTTCCTCTAAAGCATTTCTCTTGTGTACTACCTGGAACTGTTTCTCCCAGCTGGTCTTCCCCTCCAGGACAGCATCCCCCTTGCAAGCATTGGATTGGCAAGGCATGGTGACTTCACAGAGCATGGGATCTTACTAAAAAGGATTAGGTGGGTTTGGGTGGAGTGGTTTGCCTGTGCCTGTTTAACCCTAAGCCTGCATGATCACTTCTTCTCACTAACAGAGGCAGTAATGAAACTTCAATTTGAACCATCAGGAAATTGTGATCACCTCTGCATGGTTCCGACTCCTCGCCGCAGCGTTGCAGCCTGCCCGCCTCGGACTTCATCGGAGAGGCCACACAGTGAGGAGGATGAGGTGGGCATCTATTCCCACATGGTTTCACGTTCTGGCAGACTCCTGACTGCTCGTGGCACAGACACAGTGCCCGGCTGCACTTGCTATAAAGGCGCCGTGTGGTACGCTCCTCCCCCAGGAACCCACGCTGAAAACATGGAAACGGCCACAGGGATGCACTGTGATGGATGGATATCTGCGCACGGTGTAGACAGTGCTCCAAGGGTTGCTTTTTACCGGGGAGAATCAAGGAAAAACACATTATTATCCTAGTGGACCTACAATAAGTCAATCCATCAGCCTGAAGACAAGCACTAGGACGTGTCTCTTGTGGAGTTTTGATGGCTGTAGTGTGAACCCTTGAGGTTGCTGGGCTCTAGGGAGGAATATCCCAACAAGTGTCCTTTGGTTTCTATGCCAGCATCTCTGTCCACCCCCTTATGGACATGTCGTCTTAAGAAAAAAAAATCCTTTATATATATATAAAAAGTGTAGATACTTTTATATATTTTGTATGGTGTTGCTAAAGAAAAAGTTCCTTTGTATATTTTACATTTATACTGATCTTCTTAATTTGATAATAGGAAATCAATTAAAAAGATGTTTTGATATTTTTTATATGAACATTGCACAATTTTACTTGAATTTGGCATTTGATAAGTAACTGACGTTTGCCTGGAAGCCACCTTCAGACACAATGCAGTTTTCAAAGTAATACAGTAATACAGTAATACAGTAAAGATTACATCAAAATCCATGACTATAATTTATAAGTTTTGTTAACAGATTTTGGAACACTTTAAGGGCACAGTATGTTTTTTTCATAACCTCTTCTAAAACCCACAAAAATTTGGTTTTTTCATTTTTTGGTATTTTGATCTCTTCTCACAAGTGCATTGAAGTGTTCAGGAGCTGAACTTCAGGACTACACATATCTTTGTGTAAGGTTTCAACACAGTCCTTGTCTGGAAGAAGTTGAATCAGTATTTCCCTTACCAAGAACAAGAAAATAAGTTGTGTGATTGTATGGTAGGTTTTGACCTTGGTCAGGTTCTGCAACAAACCAGCACTCTGCATGTCCCAAGAAGAGGGCCCTCTTCCCATGGGGCGAGTTCTGCCTCAGGTGCAGTATTTCTTTTTTTTTTCTCACTGGATTCAGCACATTGCTAATCAAAGCAGAAATACAAGACTTTAAAGATGTCCAGATTTCACTGCCCAGCTCTTTGACAAAACCCTGGCCTTCCTGGTATTTCAAAAAGCACGTGGAAGGCTTAAGGTTTCATGTTTCCCACAAAATGTGCTGGCTTCACAAGTATTGGAAAGTTAAGCGTGACCTGTCTGCTGTCTTCACCTTCCTGCAATGTTTACAAAAAGAGGAAAAGTAAGTTGTGAAAAAGGTTGCATCCAACAGTGTGAGGCAGAGTTCAGCTAGTGGCTCCCATGGTGGGAATACGTGACTCCAAGGGTGACATTGGTGTGGCTGTGCCTGCTCTCTGCCAGCAAGGCTTTCAGGAGCTCCTTACTCTCCACAGCAGCCCTTTTGGGAAAATACTGGCTGTCGTTTGTGCAAATGTGTGTGTGAAAGGGAAGAAACAGAAAATCGGGCTAAATAAAATGCAGGAGTTGAGGAAAAGGTGAAAAACTGTATACTGTAATCTTGGTTTCATTATATTCCTATGCACTTCCATAAGTATCGAGGCCTTTGGAAGGGGAGAGGGAGGAAGGATGCTGTTCCTTTAAAAATTATGCAACATACTGTGTGATATTTTCTGACAGAAAAAAAATTTGAATGTTTTAAGGGTCTGGCACTTGGCTGTGTGCTCAGGCATTGTGTATAACCCATGCTAGTTGTTCTTACATCTGTGTATGTATATTTTGTCCCAGTGAGATGTAGGTAGTTTTTATTTTGATCAGAATTGTTGCAGTAAATGAGGGTCAGTTGTATTAATGACAAAAAAATTAAAACCTATTTTTATGACTTTTTAAAAGCTTTATGGCAGATTAGACACTGGAAGTTTGTTTGGTTTTTTTTTTAACAAATGTATATTTATTAATGTGCAGAACACTGGAATTGCAGCACAGATGAAAGGAGAATTTACAATAAATTAAGAAATTTTTTTTGAACTTGTATTCTTCCTCTGGTGGTTTATTTTAAAGTGCAGATGCTGAGGGTCCAAATGGCATTTCCTGGGGTATAGAAAGTAGCAGGAGCAGGAACATACAGGTACCCATCTCTCCCACGGAGGCAGCAGAGGCTGTAAAACACCAGCCAGGCACTGCATGCCCCCCTTCCAGCCCAGGGCCCCGTGTTTGCATAGGGTGCCACAGCCTGCATCACATTTCAGTCCAAACCTGCGGCATTTCTCTGGGAAATGGTCCGTGGAAGAGAAATGCCCTCTGCTAACCCAGAGCAAAGTAGATCACCAGGAAAGCACCAGATTTAGAAAAGACCTGTGAGAGCAGCTCAAGGGGAGTGGCAGCCAGCCCAGCCCAGGACAGCCTGCAGTGAGTGACAAGGACCTTCTCGGATGGTCTAGGCTCCATCCTTGGCTCCCCAAGCCAGTTGAGGCCAATCTGTGGTCCTGCTCACTCAGTCCTTTTCAGGCTGTTGTGCATTGTAGAGGATCGATGGAGTTACTGGGAATATTTAAAAGATGTCACAGAGATGATTCATCATAGGATCAGTGTCATTTTTATTTGATGGATAAGTGAAAGTATCAGTAGTTGTTGCAGTATGGCAGCAACAATGGCAAAAGGTAAATGGGCAAAACTGCGCAGTGCTGAAGCAAAGGCAAAAGGCAAAGGCCTTATATACTTTTTTAAGCCAATAAGCAAATGCCACAAGCAAGCAAACACTCGCATTTTTGTACTAATCATTATTCTTTCTATGCTCTACCTGGTTTTACCGCAATGTGTACTTTTTTAACCAATCATCCTATTGCTATCCAGGCCTGCTGTACAGGCCTATATTGCTACATTATAACTTTCTACTGAACTTTGCTATAAGGCTTATTGTAAAGCTTAGGATTCTTTACTTTCTTATTTTCTATTTCATACGTAAGATATGTTTTCTACTTACTCAAACTTACTTAAACTTACTTAAACTATATTTCTGTCTTTATAAGGTATATATTTTTTAAATTTACAAAATTACATCCTTTGCTTCAAACTACAAAAGCTCACTGTTCTACAAAAGCTTACTGTTCTAACTCAGGCATCCTTCGCCAAGGCCTCAGATCAAAATGTGTCCATTTCTATCTCTTCAAGCATAATGCTGTTTATGTTCTCTGTTTGCACCTCCAAGTTTTCTATAACTCCATTTCCCACAGTGCATGTCCTCGTTTTATGCATCTCACAAGGCACAGCAGTGACCTGCACATCTGCCAGCTTTCTGGAGATAAAAGTATTTCTCAATATCAACTGGCCAGTGTGAAGCCAGGTGGAGAGAACCTAGCTACTGATTTAGGGGCAAAATCAAATCTTCAGGATCTTCAGTTTGGAAATAGCTCGACCAAAACTTGCAACTAAACAAACTCAAGTAATTAGCCCAAAGGGAAACTCTTTTAAATTTTATTGTACAAGTGCATTATTTGGTGGAACACTTGGCTTCTTCTGAAGTATTAGTTCACTTATCTGTGGAGAAGCAGAAATAAGCCTCAGGATTTCACATAAGCAGGTTAGTTAAGGCAGAGACCAGCCTCTGATCCTGTCTCCAGTAGTGTCCTACAGCAGATGTTCAGAAAAAGAGGATTATCAGCCACACGTTACATGGCAAGGTGGCCCCAGCAGGGTCCACAGCCCCCAGCTCTCTTCAGCATAGGGCTTCCCAGAGGAAGGGGTTGTGCTCGTCTCCAGCATCCCATGTTTTTCCCTCATACATCTCTCATGTTGTGTTTTGGACCCATTTAAACTTCTAGTACACAGTGGGCTGCCTGATTCAGTCTAGCAGCAAGACAAATGCCTTCATTCGGCTTCATTCCCGTCCCCTATAATGGACACCTTTGCTGCAGGAGAGGCAGTGAGAATCATCTTTCACCTTTTCCAGGTCAAAGAGAGAGACAGGCTCTGTCCTAGAGCACTTGGGTAATCTCTTTCCAGCTGAGCAGCTTGGATCTCTGTAATTGTCCCATGTGCAAAAACACTGCTGTACCTTTTACCTTCCTTCTTGCTCTTCTTCAACCCATTACTAGGTCAAATATAGACTTTTTGGGGGGTAGCAGGGAGAGAAGAGACCAGAGCAGCCCACAAAATGCAAGCAGTAGGCCTGCCAACACCCAAAAAAAAAAAAAAAAAAAAAAAA